>CAHIKZ030001304.1:835000-855000 GCA_903632075.3 Acanthosepion pharaonis | reverse complement strand
AAGGATAAAATTATAAAAAATTTTCGTAGATCTCCAAGTTTGGTTCATATAGTTAACATCCTCGTCATTTATATTCAATTAAATAATTATTTTTTAATTAAAATCAAATAATTTTATTTATATATATTATATTACAATTTCTATAAATATTTTCATTAATTGTTCTGTTGATATTTCTTTATAACTAGATTTATGACATTACAAAAGCACAGTGAAATGGCTAGATCCGTGGTTCTTTGTTTTTTTCTTCTACCGCATTTCGCCTAATCAAAAAAAACAATGAAATGAAAATATAATCACGCTCTTCAGAAAATTAAATATCTCATTGTTCAGATTTGATTCACAACAATTATTTCCTTTTCGCGTATTTTTGAGTTGGTATAAAGCTCTTATTACCTTAGTGAAAAAATTTTTAATGTTTAAAAACATTTTGATGAATAAAAATATGTGAATTAAAAAAATATATTACTAAATGCATATAATCATATAAATTTTTATATGCACTGATTAAATATGACAAATAATTTTTTTCTATTATTTAATAAAAAATGTTTAAATGAAAATATTTGTTAAATATATATATATATATATATATATATATATTGAATTGATAAAAAATATTAAAAAAAAATCTTTGGAAACACTGGATTGTATATTAATATTCTTTCGTTTTTATTATTAGTTCATTTATCTATTCCTCTATCTAGTTTCCTTGCCAACATGGCCATCATCAGTATAAAAAAGAGTTTTCTTCAATCATGGTTTTACGTTTTATGTATCTTCAGAAAATGAATGTCTTGATGGAAAAATGAATCTTTTCGAATGTAAATTTCATTTGTTTTTTTTTTTTTTTTTTTTAACATATTTTTTGGTCAGTAAAATTTTCTTGGTCAAACAAATCTCTTTTAAATTGTTATTTTCACAAATCTAATAATGGAATAAAAAATGAAACATCAGCTCTTGAATTCAACTTAAATTTTTGAATGTTTTATTGTTTCCTGGAAGGAGATCTGGATTAATAAGTTGTACTTGAGTTTCCCTTTTAACACTTCTTAGGGAAACAATCTTTGCATGAAAGTGTGTTATCATTTGGCTCATTAGGATGGAATCTATGATGTGTGTAAAAAAATATTCGTGTGGTGTGTTTAAACCTAAGGACTCAACATTTCCGTAAACATGTCTGTCTTGTAAACCAAAGAAATTCACGTAAGTTTTGATTTGTAGGGTTATATTTTAATCAATGAAAAACAATCTATATTGTTTTTTAATGGGTTAAAACTTTTTGGATAATGCGTTTTTAAAATAAAATATCCACTTATTTTTTCATGGAACTCTAAAATCTTTCTAATGTTATCTCATGAATTTGGACTTTTTATATATATATATATATATATATATATATATATATATATATATATATATATATATATAAAAACAGATTATTATTGCCAAATTTCAAGGAAAAATTGATTTTTAGAAAACTTCGATCATATTTTATTAATTTGCAGGATTCAAAAGTATCAAAGTGTTTTAAAATTTTGTTCACTGCAATTTCTGAAGATGTTCGTACCCAAAAAATCTAAATTATCGACTAATTGGCTGCCAAAAAGAAATTTTCAGGAAAAATAAAATCGTCGGCAATAAAACTAAGAAGTTGAAAACAGAAATTATTTTCAACAACTGAAGTTTAAAAATATACCAAGACTAAGGGAGGGTGACAAAATAAAAAAAAAAAAGCATCTTCCGTGTTAGGCATTGAATTAACTACCGGCTCCCTGACAACCTATGCTTTAACTCTCTCTGCCTACACAGGGCTGGACGTTGTATATTAATGATAACCGACTCGAAGAGGAATGTGGTAAGTTTGTGTGCAAAAAAAAGAGAAAACTTATTGAGACTAGTCCGTCCTGCAAGCAACAGAATTTTTTTTCCTTTGATTTAAATTAAATTTAAATTTGAAAAAGGCTATGACTCCTATTAAAAATATAGAATGAGAAATCCAGAAGATGGAGGTCACATCGGCAAGATGATTGAGTAATAATGACATTTTTACCCAGAAAATTATAACAATGAATTAAAATCAATCATCATTTTCTTATAACAAAATGCGTGACACGCAGCAAGGCGCTACGAATTCGGAAAGAAGCAAATGATTAAATTATCAGTTACAATCACATTTTCCCTATTGAATGTTAACATATTTTAAACCTTAAATTACTTATCTTTTTTTTCAGTAAATGCTTGAGTCAAAAAAATAATTATCTGGTGGGGAAATTGGGTTAAAAGCCGTTCTAACTCTATCTATATATATATATATATATATATATATATATATATATATATATATATATATATATATATATATATATTCTTTGTGCAAACAACGTGAGTGTTTGTTTTGCTGGGACTCGCTGTCATCTGCCTCTAGTTCCTTCTTGCATATATATATAAATATATATATATATATATATATATATATATATATATTTTCCACCTATTCTTATTGTACATTTTTCTGTTTTAATTTTGAATCTCCCGTGGAAGCCTGAAGAGCGGGAGCGAAACCGGTTGCTTCCCCCCCTTGTTGTTGTGTTTTTTTTATTATTTAATATTGTTTTAATATGTCTTGTAATATTAAATTTTATACTTTTATTTCGATCATTAAATTTTGTACCTACAAAAATATCTTTAAATATATATATATATCAGATAATTTAGCACACCTTAAAACTATATTTCTTCATATATATATATATATATATATATATATATATACAGGGTGTCCATAAAGTTCGTGTGCACTTTAAAAAATTTATAACTTTATTTGTATTTGCGATAGAAATAAATTGTAAAAAGGATTAGAAAGAAGTAAATCTATATTTTTTTAAGGTTTTATTAAAATTTTATTTAACTTTCCACATGTCCTCCATCATTAACAATACAAAGAGTAATACGATTTTGCAGTTCACGGAAAACATTTGCCAACTGATTTACAGTAATGCCTGAAATCACATTAGCTATTTTAGCTATACTTAAAACTAGCTACATTAAACTTTATAAAAAATTTTACAGATTATTTCTATCGCAAATACAAATAAAGTTATAAATTTTTTTAAAGTGGACACGAATTTTATGGACAGAGACAGAGAAAGAGGGAGCGAATAATAATAAGAAAAATATGTATATAAGCAAGAGATATATAAAGAGAATAACAGAGAGAGAGAGAGAGAGAGAGAGAGAGAGAGAGAGAGAAGTGTGTGTGTGTGTGTGTGTGTGTGTGTTCCTCAAGGTATCTGCAGTAGATCAGGTCGATTGAACAATGTTATTGCACTGAAATTTGGGTTTGCAATGATAAATATATATTTTTTAAAAAACGCTACTGTTTTTTAAGGAAACATGTTTCAAGATTAAGTTTAGGTTCAAAATTGGATCGTTGAAACTTCCTTCCGCTAACCAGTAAAAGATTTAACGTTGTCAAAGATTTCTGTCCTCTTATGGAAAACAAATGTGTAAATGTCAGTTAATAAAATGTTTTCCAACTGCAACATTTACTCGTTCTCAAAGAAAAATAAATCAGAATTATGAATATTATAAAAAATATTCACTTCATGAAAATCGGTTCCATTTTTTTTCTCATGTGGAATATAGGTTTCGTTATTTTTCAGTGGATAAAAAATTAATCTAATTCCCCCACCCACCAAACACAGTTATAGACATTTGCCTTTGAATACTGTGCGTTTGTCACTGTGAAATTAATTAGTTCTTTTGTATTCTTATAAAACAGTCTTAATTATTTCAAACAGAATGGAGACATTTTGTTTTATCGACATCATTTTGTATTTTCGAAGTGTCTGCCATATACGTTAAGACGTTGTGTTTATTTATTTCCGTGGAGAAAACTATTCCCAGTTAAGTAAGTAATACTCGTTTCTAATACTCTTTATAATACAAGAATCCCTATAAATTATTATTATTATTATTATTAAATTAGATATAATAATGTTCAATATATAATATTCAATATTTTTTCAATCACTTTTTCATCTGGATGTGCGTGATCGAAGAATTACGAAACTATAAGTCGACCTTCGATAAGTATTGAACATTATTATATCTAATTAACTAATTATCGCTATCGTCTAATACTGAGCACTTTATTGGCAGAAACTCTGTTGGATATGATATACGTTAAACTTACAAAAATTGCAGTTTTTATTTCTCTGTTCATACTGTCTATAGGTTGAAACACTCAATCTCCGACACTGAGCACGATTCCCTTATAAACCTAACATATTGAAAACAAGATAGCTAGATAGATAGACAGATAGATGCAACCGTAAGTTCTATGCTGGCAGTTTCTCCTCTCACACTTGCCGCTTGTGGAAAACTCTTTTCCAGGTTCTTTCTCCCAGTAAACTTTGATCTTCAAAAATTTAAATGCAAGAAAAAAGTTTCAAGAGTGAGTGTAAATTGGAGAAAAAAAAACGACTAAAATGGGAAATAATCATGACTCCTTGCACATACGCACATCCGCGCTGACGGGCGCATGCGTGAAAACGTACACACGCACCACATACACCGTATGCAAATCTTGCACCTATGGTAAGTGCATATAAAAAGAAAAATCAAGAAGTATAAACAGTCAATTGCTGATACTACCTGACGAGGGAACAGATGGGTCAGTCTACGAAACTCTGGAGTCGGGATGCTGAAGGTGACTTATATCAGCTAAATGACAAACCTTTTACTTTAACGTTTAATTTTCTCTCTCTCTCTCTCTCTCTCTCTCTCTCTATATATATATATATATATATATATATAATGGATAAACAGTAATTACATTTTACTGCAGTCCTCAACTAAAAGTTTCATATGAACGTAAACTTTTACTTTTTACTTTTGTCAAGCTTTGAGAAATCTTGTGTTGAATCTTACTAAATCTTATTTAGTTTGATTTGAGTTCAAACTCTTCCGTGTCCCTCCTTATAAGTATGTATTTTATGCGTTTTTTTTTTTCATCAGGGCCCAATCTGATTAGGCGATCTCCCACATTTCTCCATCTAATATCAATTCTCAATCACTCAGAATGATTAAGTCCCTCAATATCTCAAGTTACTAACCATGCACTTGTATAACTCATCAATGTCTACTGCCCTGTTACATTATATATATAGATAGCCCTATACGGCGTACCCTCCACTGGCCACCGTGACAGAGGGACACGAAAGAAGCGTTATAAGGACTCCCTCAAGAAGTCCCTCGGTACCTGTCACACTGACCATCGCCAGTTGTCGACACTTGCAGTTGACCGTCAGGCCTGGTGCCGCACCGTCTACCAGGCCGTCTCCATCCTCTTGACCCTCTATCTGCTCAAGGCACTTGATGTAGGCTTCCGTGTTGATTCTGAATGCAAACAATATGTTTATGGTTGTGAACCTGCTTTTGGTGGATGGTTACTTTTACTCTAGCCTTTTCCCTGCCTATTTTTAACTTATCATTGATAATCTTCGTTAAGTTAAGGCTTGAATGATGAAATCCCATATCTTGTAGGTCTAATAAGAATCCATTAGCAAGCTATGTCCAATGTTGGAAGATACATCACCCTTAATAACTGCCATGGCATATCTAGAGACCGTGCATTCTCTTAGAATCATGTTGTTGCCATCTTTCAATCTGTTTGTCTAATCTCTCTGCTTCAGTGAAACGTTTTTGAAATTTTATGACAGCATCTTTGTGTAATATTTCCAAGTTGTAAATTGCCTTTTCGTCCTGTTTTCTCTCTTAGCTTTGAAATGTTTCCTTTCTTCAATGTCAACCTGAAATTTCAAAATGTGTATAATTTTAAAAACAGATCTAGCATACATGATAAATTTGAAGGAAAATATCACAATATTATTCACCAGAGAAAGGAAGATTATCAAATGGAATATTTTTCAATTAATTCAAATTTTGAAAAAATCAGGACATGGACTTGTAGAGCACCGTGGTGTTTAAGTGTTGTTGAATTGGAAACACGTGCGTTTATTCTATTGCAGCTCTATTGCAGCTCCTGCACACCTACACAGCAACGCTAGATGTTCAAGCGTTAGCAATGCTCGTTCTGAGATTATAGTCGTGTACGGCTTGCGCAACAACGATGCTAAGAAGACCGGGGACATGCAGATGCAAGATATGCGTGGTGATATAGAAATAACTGGGTTGGTGTGCGGGCGCGCGATTAATCCACTGGGAGTGACGGACCCCAGCCCTTTGATGCGGTATCCGCCTAAGAGAAGGATAACTCCGATAAACACCAGCCACATTGCATACGCGGTGATTGCCATATCTTACTCAGACGAGAGCATCTTCTTCACCTATCACATCACTTTGCAATGTCTTCCGTCTCGTTTCGTCCATGGCCCCTAAAATGAGTCTTGAGACCAGTATTTGATTTCATATGTATCAGATTTGACAGATAAGCTGTGTCCTTGATTGGGTTGACCGAATCTGAATGGCCAACAACTCTGTGTACCACCATGTCCCTTCTCATTGCAGATGATGATCTGAAAACTTGCTGGCAGGACGATGTGGTCAGTTGGCCTGCTTCTGGTTATTATGACCTTTCAGATGGTTTAAATAACCAAACCTCGACCACATTTCCAAGAATTGTTTGGTTTATTTTGTTTTACGGGATATCAACCTCAATGTGTTATTTAATGTCGACAACATTTTTAGGATAGATTCGTATGAAGAGAATATGTATTCTTTGGTTTAGATTGGTTTGGTTTATTTTGCTTTACGGCATATCAACCTCAATGGGTTATTTAATGCTGACAAAAATGTTCATTGCTGTTAATATTTTGTTTTGTCAAAAATCTGTTTCTGGTAATATATTCCCTTCAAAATTGTATTGCTGGTAATAATTTTTTTCAAAAAAGTATTGCTGCTAATAGTTAACTATTTGCCCATAGCTGGGACCCTAACAGGTGCTATCACTCCGGGTCAGGGTGGACCTGAGAACAACAGCAATTAAAAGGTAGTTCCACGCTCCTCAAAACATACTGATCAGAGGCCTTGCTGCTGGACGTAGTTTAACGTCTTACCCAGGATGCGGACGTAGTTTAACGTCTTACCCAGGACGCTCCAAGAATTGTGGAAAGAGATTAAAAGAATTGGGTCTCTGCATAAATCAACAGTTTATTTTCTCTAGTTAATTAAATATATTTAATAATAGGTTTGAGGTAACTTGTTGGACCTGCCGATGAAAGTCATTGACTGTGGCACAATGAGTAAAGCAACAATTCAAGAACACGTTAACTTGGAAAATTATGGATTATTGAAAGAAAAAAAAAAAAAAAAATCTCCTAATAATCAATCGCACATATTATTGGAAATATCAGACTATATTTTGAGATGAGGTATTATGTACACTATTTACATTATTAGGACTATTGTCCCCATCTTTGTTGCCATATTTATTACAACGTTTCGGCCCTTCAGTATCTGTCTATATTTCTGAGATGAGGTATTAAAAACACTATTTACCTTTATTCGACTATTGTCCCTCATCTTTGTCGCCATATTTATTACAACGTTTTCGGACTTTTTTTATCTGTCTATATATCTGAGATGAGGTATTATGTACATTATTTACATTATTAGGACTATTGTCCCCATCTTTGTTGCCATATTTATTACAACGTTTCGGCCCTTCAGTATCTGTCTATATTTCTGAGATGAGGTATTAGGTACACTATTTACCTTATTCGACTATTGTCCTCATCTTTGTCGCCATATTTATTACAACGTTTCGGACTTTCAGTATCTGTCTATATATCTGAGATGAGGTATTATGTACATTATTTACATTATTTGGACTATTGTCCTCATCTTTGTTGCCATATTTATTACAGCGTTTCGGCCCTTCAGTATCTGTCTATATTTTTGAGATGAGGTATTATGTACACTATTTACATTATTCGGACTATTGTCCTCATCTTTGTCGCCATATTTATTACAACGTTTTGGCCTTTCAGTATCTGTCTATATTTCAGAGATGAGGTTTTATGTACATTATTTACATTATTCGGACTATTGTCCTCATCTTTGTCACCATATTTATTACAACGTTTTGGCCTTTCAGTATCTATCTATATTTCTGAGATGAGGTATTATGGTATTGGAAATATATCGATATTTTTGATACGGTTAATTGGCAGTCACAAATCCCGCAGATAGTCATCAGCCACTGTAAAAAGTAAAAGGGAGAAGCATGTGGCGTATTTGGGTACGTTTTTATCCCCCCCCCCATGAAATAACAGATCAGAAAATTAATGATATATTCAGAAGATTTCATTTTGAAAAAAGGAGTTTCTTGTCTCAAAATGTTCAGTGATAATTTTTCTATTTACATTATTCGGACTGTTGTCCTTATCTTTATTGCCATATTCATGTCGTTTCGGTCGTTGTACGTTCCGGCCTTCTTCGGGTGATTGGAATTTCGAACTGAAGTCTTTATTTCGTGCACCAGGGTAGTTTTTTCTAGTTCCACATGCCATGCCTCTTCTGGATGTCTCAGTTATCTCCCTTTAACTCAGCTCTCTAAAGTTTTGTTCACCACTGCAGTAGCCAGGTATTGAACACTTATCTCTTTGGGTCAAATCGCTTTTATCCATTGGGACAGTCTGAACAATGTAAGTAATGTAAATCATTACAATACTTCATCTCAGACACATAGACAGAATTAAATGACTCTTAGCCAATACATGCTGTCCGAAACTTCTCTCTTCTTCATTGACAAGTAGTCGGTAAGATTTCCCTACATAGGGCAATATAGATGGCCAATGCAAATAAGCTTTGTACTATTTAACACTACAAGAAAAATCTATTTCTCCTGGGAATTAATTTGATTTTCAGCAAGTGTTAGAGACAGTTCACCTTTGATATATTGCGCTCAAGAAAGCCATAGAAGCTAACATTGCGACATAACTGACTCGCCCCACTACGGAACAACAAGAAACTTCTCCAAACAATATATTGTTCTAAGCACATATGATGACGTGAGAAGGTCACACGATTGATACGAGTTATCTCCCTTGGCATGGACAATGGAAAGAGAATACTCTACCCCTGCGGATTAAAAAACGTTTTAATTGAAAAATTCCAAGAAGATTAACTAGAAAAAGCAAACAGCTAAGAGTTTACAACGGCCCAAGTTTTGAAACTGCAACAACTATAACGAGGACATTAGTCAAAATAAATCTCTTCCTCTGCTTAAAAAGTCTTATTTAAAATAATGTATATCCAAACAGAATGTGTAATCAAAATGTGTATATCCAAATAGGTACTAATATTTTTTGATATTTATTGTATGGAATTTCTTCAATTTTTAATTTCAGATATTTAAAAAAAATTGTAAACAAAGTATTATAAGGGTGATAAATTATGGATTATTATATATTATAATTATTATATATAATAATCATTATATATTATAATTATTATATATTATAATCATTATATATTATAATTATTATATATTATAATTATTATAATTTTTATATATTATAATTCATTATGTATTATAATTATTACATATTATAATTGTTACATATTATAATCATTATATATTATAATTATTATATATAATCATTATATATTATAATTATTATATTTTTTTTTTCAATTATTATATATTATAATTATTATATATTATCGCTAGTTCAAATGTCTTAAGACTTGTGCATTGTATCCTGTCCACTAGTTTCTGATATAAAAATATTATTTTTCTATGTAAAAATTGATTACATATTTTGAAGATAGACATTATTATTATTATTATTATTATTATTATTATTATTATTATTCATGTAATCAATGCTGTATCGACAACACGCAAGGTGAAGATGAATTTTACGCGAAGCATAAAACATTTCATTACAGCTTATAAATAACTTTTGTAAACGTTATTTACTCTCTTATTTTGTCCGTCTGCAGTAAACGGACGTGAGGCGTATGTATACACCAGCAAACACATGCAGATAAATACATAAAACCACACCCGTGTACTCAAATACTAATTATTTTCACACAGTTATTGTGTATGGACATCAAAATCTACCTTAGCTGATCGCATTCATTGTAAAAAGACACTAACTTTAATTAAAATTTAGCTCTTCTTAAAGAAGAAACATCGAGGAACTAATTAAAAGGTAACAAACTACATCAATTATACGAAAACTTATTTGCATTCGGACTAATCTCCTCATCTTTGTTGTCATTATCACAATGTTTCGACCGTTGTTCTTTCCGGTATTCTTCAGGAGTCTCTGGATCCGCGTAACTTAAAAATGAAACCATTATTTTTTGTACCACTTAATGATGTAAATAAGAACTCTTCATCCCAGAAATACAGATCGAAACAGAAGTTATACAAATTTAAATTGTTTAAATTTAAAATTCAATTTAGAATTTCTAGAAACTTTTGGTTTTTTCGCCTTGTTTCCACTAAGATACAGACTAAGAACTCACATTGATTATGCCACAAACTCAGAAACCAATTTTTAATTTGTTAAAAAAAGAATAATTACAACCCTAAATTAGAACAGATGTTCTTAATTCCTTTTTGGCTGCTGATGTCAAATAGCACCTGACCTAATTTTATATTTTTATTAAATATGCAGCAGAACAGCATTAACTGTGATTATTACACAGAATCATTGTCGTTTAAAATATTATTCTTTATTTAATAGCTCATACGGGTATTTATTTCTATGTTGGGCCGCCGTCGCCTAGCGCGTATGCGTCGACTAACACAGACATCGGAACGACAACAATCCATTTACGAAGTTAAATACAGACTGACAGACTGGCATCTGGGTAAGTTTTGGCTTAAAAACTTTGTCGAAACGTTGCGACAATTTATAAAAATATTTCAAACATTATACCGAATCCAGTAATGTAAATAATAACTTCTCATGCCAGGAACATGGATAGAAATAGGAGAAGTTATAAAAATTTAAATTGTTTCCATTTCAATTTCATTTTACAGCTTACATTTTATGCAGTAGAAGTAAAAGAGGGAGCCTTTTTTTACTCATGGCAAACTCTTAAAAAGGCTTTTCCTTTTTTTATTCAAAGGTCATTAAATGCAAAAAAAATGTTTGATTTTTCACTTTACATCTTTAATCCTTTTGGTTTAAAACAATTATTTAAAGCCACAAAATGTTTTTGGAGCGGCATTGAGAATGTTTCAAAGACACTTCGAGGAAAAAGCTATCTTTTTTGAAAGCTGAAAATCGTAGCAATTAAATCCATCGCATTTTTTTTTGCCTACATCCTGTTTTGGTCTTTATAAAACTACGTTAAAAACTAGACAACCACCTTACAAATCATTTCATTAATTTGAATAAAACTGTTTTGTATAGTCCTAAAAATAGTTATTAAATCAATACAGTAGGAGTAAATAGGTCCGCCTATCGTCCGGTTCAGACTCCTCCGGGGTCTTTCGAACAGGAGTAGAGGTTTATTTCTTGTTTACTGCTTAGGATTGGGTTTCCGGCTTCTTCACCTCTATACTCCTAACGCTTGCTAATTTGTTTTAATCTCGTGACCCGTAGGATCGTATGGGCACTATGTGTACTGTGACCGCAGTAGAAGTGATGTTTTATATTAAAAAAAAATAAATCTGTCCTTAAGTTTTTACCCAATGAAATTAGGTAGGAGAAGAAGAGAATTCATACCTTTCCCAAGGGTATTAGCACGCAAGTAAATGTAATGGATCCGACTGGAATTCGAAAACTGCTCTCTGATTCCTCAATCTGAGCCGCTATCCATTACTCCATAGTGCCTTTTCTTACGCTAATATAACAATCCTCTACCTTAAGTGGCTCTTAGGCCTTGTATTGGGTGAACATTAGTAATAAATAAAATAAAAGTTCAACTGACTTACCTTTCAACCGACTTCAGAGTTCATCAGAGGCACTGATAAATATGACTGACCCCGATGAACTTTGACCTCGGTCGAAAGATAAGTCATTTAAACCTTTATTAATTCATCTCCACTCAGGATTGTCACATTGGACAATAGCCTAGTGGATTAAAGCGTTCGTTCATGAATTTGGTAACATAGTAATTACGAGTTCAATCCCTGGGTCGAGCAGTGTGTAATTGGGGTCAGTAGAGACAGGGCGAGCAAAACGAACCACACATGATCAGAGGAACGACAATCTTCCTGCGTAGATTAAATAAAGCATTCAGTTTGGAATTCACTGATGGCTACCCGGATCAAGAAAGCAGGCAAAACGTCTGAAACAGAGAGATAATAACAACAAAGATGAAGACGCTAGTTCGCACGAAAATACATTTTCACAGATGTTATTGATTTATATGATAGTTAATAATAAAACTATGACATTACGTGACATATGTTTTTTATATTCGGAAAAGCCTTAAATTTCAGATAATATTCTAAATTATCATTTAAAAATTCATATTCCATGAAAACAATATTCTTCATCAGATATATATAATATTTAATTACGTAAAACTATAGAATTGTCAATTAAGTAATATTTCATACTTTTAACCATTCAGTTCAATACAAAATACTATTTCTGTTGCATTTTGCATCGAGTTAAATGAATGAAAAACAGGAAATTATTTCTGCAGATGTGGTTTTTAAATAAAAATAAAATAGAATCAGCTTATAGTATTTATTATATATTTTTTAAAATATAATAAATTGAACGAAGTGACTTTTAAAGATAATATGAACTGATAGCGTTCTTCTGAATGTTAGTGATTCGGGAAGAATTTCAGAAATAAAAATAAAATGAAAAAAGAATAAATGGAAAAGTAATAAAAAGTGATAGAAATTCAACAATTAGCAGAATTTTTAAAATAATTGCTTTTTTGCGTGTAGCGTGGTCACAAATTAAAAAGAAGTATACTGCTCTCGTTGTAGACATCATGCAAATTGATTTGTTCAGGAAAAAAAGAAGACTCGTGTCCAAATATGGAGCAATGTATCTTCTTTAAAAGAAGACAAATTTTAATAGAAAACACGTCATTTTTAATGAAGTTCGAAACGTGTTTTTTTTTCTTTTTTTTTTTTTAAATACAAGATCGTGTTTTTGGCTTATTCTTAAACATATGAATAAAATGTCGGATCGTTAAACCAAACTGCCGTTAGTAATCAAGGCGACTTAGAGACAAAAGTGATTTGGTTCTACAGAAGGATGCTGAGAATATCATTGACGAGACATGTGAGAACAAAAAGTATATTTGTGTTTAGAATCAGGAAGATACAACAGAAATTTCTCAGACACATAATGAAGAAAGAAGGCTTGTAGAATTTGACACTGACAGGAAACGTTAAATGGAAGAGCAAAAGAGGAACACCACAAGCCTCCTACTTAAGGAATTCGTGTAAATGGATGGTAGAACAGGGTGTGTGAAGGATAATCAGGAGACAATCATTATCTGGAGCAGGGATCGGCAACCTCCGGCATGTGTGCCACATGTGGCACGCCAAAAAATTTCCAATGTCCCACAGCCGCAAATGACATCACAAACTTCAAACAAATAACTACTATAATGCAAAGAAGATATTTAGCTGTTTCAATTTTAATATATACTAAAGTATATATACTATATATTACTATATAAAATATATTGTAGAACAGGTATATTGACCTTGACTTGTATAAAAATATGTAGTCAGCAAAAAGTTGCCGCTACCTGGACTAAATAGGCAGTGCTATTTGAGTTAGGCTTTTCTTCACTCCTTGGCACATAGTTAGCAAAAGATTGAACTTTATTTCAATGTTTTTATTGAACTATTTCTGCAGCTTATTTACTTTGAAATCTGTTCCTGGTGTTTTTTTTTTCACGATTTCTTTAATGTTTGGCAATATTTCGCGGCAAACTAGAGCCCCGCAACATGGCGGTTTACAATCACTGATCCAGACCTACAAACACGTGAAGAGCCATGATCACCCATGTCCTGAAAGAACACGGCTAGTAACTTTTCTTAAAGTGTTGATTTATATTAATTTCAGTAATCCTAATAGTATATATATATATATATATATATATATATATATATATATATATATATATATATAAATATATAAAAGTGAGCATTGAAGTCAACACTTAGAGACGTCAGGCTGTGTAATGCTAGACGCAATTGTCAGGCCTGACGATATATATATATATATATATATATATATATATATATATATATATATATATATATATATATGTGTGTGTGTTTTCAAAACGTTCGATGATTGTTTTATAAGAGTTGTTTAAAAGTTCTCGGCCAGACCATGAAGACAAGAGAAGCTAATGAGCTTGTAAAAGGTGTTCCAATAACTTAGTCTAATGATTTTTTCTTTCTCTTTCAGATTCGGCGGACATTTGGGCGATATTATTATTCACACATAATTGCTCTGGCTTTAATAATATGATCCAATAGAGAAATAAATAGTTTTTCACCAATAAGACTGATTTATTTACTGCTGATTTTGATCCGTCTTAATGAAACACCCTTATATAAAATCCGTCTTAATAAAACACCCTTTATGAATGGATGATAGAACAGGGACTAGAAAGAATATTGCTTTGAGCTATGTAGGGGAAAGCTATGACCGATCATGTTGTGAAGGGAAAGGTAATGTTCCTCAAACAGAAGATTAATGTACAACTGCCATAGATAGGCTGTATTTTGCTGATATTTAAATAAATGAGTTTTTTTTAGACGGACTCGGGGATGTTCACACATATTTATGTAGTCTCAACAGTTAAATAAATACAAAAATGACAAATATATTTTTCGTTTCTTGAAATTTTGCGTTTAGTTGTATTTTTTAATTTTTTTTTATTGAATATCAGATGCTTTTTCAACATTATACAATCACTGATGGATCCATTGAGTTGTATGTAATTTGCAGCGGTAGAGTAAATATCTGTCTATATCTCATTTCCATATTTACAACGTTTCGGCCTCTATATCTCTGAGATGAGGTATTATGATTACTTGCATTATTTACATTATTCGGATTGTTATCTTCATCTTCATTGCCATATTCACAACGTTTCGGCCGTTGTACGCTCCAGCCTTCTTCAGGTGAATGGAATTTCGAACAGAACCTTTTATTTTGTCCACCGGGGTAGATTGTTCTGGTTCCACGTGTCATGTCTCTTCCGGATATCTTAGTTATTTCCCTTTAACGCAACTCCAAGTTTTGGTTCATTGCTGTGGCCTGGTATTGAACTCACAACTCTTTGGGTATAGTCACTTGATCTAACCAACGTCTTTATCCATTTGGCCATGTGTCCTTGAGGAATATGTTTTTTTTTTACTGGGAATATAGAAAGCATTGTGTACAACATAGGCAAGCAGTATATAATATAATAATATTTACGACAGTTGTAGCCATCAATATTAGAGAGATAAAAAGAGTCATGATGTGCCTTGCGACGAGAAGTTTTACTTATCGCATGGAATCACCCATCAACACATGATCAGGTGTCAGGGTTTAATTATAACTCTAGCCCTTCAGTCTTGATGGGGAGAAGCTGTCTGGGGTACTGGGTTCCCTGACGATAGATATGTAAATGTAGGATCTTGACCGAGGAAAGATCTCAGAGATATTGTCAAGTAGTTGGAAGAATTTTTAATCAGAAGAAGAAGCGAACCCCTCTCGAAGAAATTGTTATTAAGAAAAGCTGGAATATTGAAGAGGGTGTTGGAGACTTGCTTTCAGTTGACGTTAGATGAAGACCACCAGTTAGCATTGGTTATAAAAAGATATTCATAATACTAGAATACTGAGGAAGGTGCTGGAACTTTAACGAGACTTGCGATTGCCAATACATACAAAGAATGTGAGTGATGAAATAGATAAATAGATAGATAGATAAATAGATAGATAGATAGATAGATAGATAGAGATAGAGAGGGAGAGAGAGAGAGAGAGAGAGAGAGAGAGAGAGAAAGAAAATATGAAAAGTGAGAATAAGAATCGTGTATTTAGCTGATTAATCTGTGGTACATACAAGAGTGAAATTGTAATTTTAATAAAAAATAATGACAATGTAATAAGTGATGAAATTTCAATTTGGTCGTTGTTAGAAACATTCGTCAAGAAATCTACGCATGATTGATTCAAGACGTTTTCGTTTACACAGAACTAAGTCCAGCATTGAATATTGAACGGAAAATATCTATTTTTTATGTTTTCGATTCGAGCAAAAAGTTGTGCATTGTTATTTCCTATAAGTAATCGATTATTGATCTCTTCTGAAAGCGATTTGTTCAAAATGTGTGCCATTGAATGAAAGAAAAAGAAAAAAAATCAGCAGTAGAAGGTGGGAATTATACACTTAAGGGGTTAATTTTTGGGGGAATTTAAAAGTTTAAAAATAAAAATGCTATTATGCCGGACGATTTTCTCACCGGGTAACTCAACGTAAAAATGATTAGTAATCTTTCCTCCGTCTACTCTCGTATATAACTAGAAATTTCGTTTTATGTGTTTATTTATCTCTTTTCATATCTACAGAGATTCGATTTACCATTTCTTATTTGTGAGCACACAAACACAGATGCACACAAACACAGAGGCACACAAACACAGATGCACACAAACAAATAAGTTCCGTGTGACGTGTTTCGACCTTTAGGACTTCATCAGACGTAATTGATGTTTACTTTGATTCAAACACACATGCGAACGAAGGAGAAGGAATGCTGGGAATTTTAAAATTAAAAAAAAATCAATCTTTTGGTATATAATCTTACCAATTTCATTTATTTCCTATTTCTTCAATGTCTGCCTATTACTGTTAGATGCAATATTATGATGACTTGCATTATTTACATTATTCGGACTGTTATTCTTATCTTTATTCACAACGTTTCAGCAATTGTTCGCTTCGGCCTTCTTCAGGTAATTGGATCTCTGAGATGATATATTATGATGACTTGCATTATTTACATTATTCGGACTGTTATTTTCATCTTCATTGCCATATTCACAACGCTTCGGCCATTGTTCCCTCCGACCTTCTCCAGGTGATTGGATCTCTGAGAGTAGGTATTATGATTACTTGCGTCATTTACATTATTCAGACTTATTCTGAAATTTGAATTGACTGGAAGAAACTTTTGCTAAAAATGTCATTCTCTTCATTAAAAAGTTTTCCAAAAATAGAATATTCTGGAACTTTATTTGGTGAATATTAACTGATTTAAAGTATTATTAATCTGATTTAATACAACTATTATTTTCTTTAAGTTATTGCAGAGATGCATTATTAACACAGCTGTAACTGTTTATTTAAGCTGTTTACGTGTTTTGTTCAATGAGGCTCTAGCTGTAAAAATACAATTAAATATAACGTGAATGCCTTTTAGATATAATTTTTAAGCACTCAGTAATTTTAAAAATATAGGAAAAATATTCTCCGTAATCTAATGTTTTATTGAATTTTAGATACTTTGTGGCTTTAAATTTACTATAGTTATCCTTCTTATTTTCTGATAATGCCGTATATGGGCGACGGTATGTACCAAAATTGGAACGTTTATACACAGAAAACAGTTTGAACATTTGAGGAATTGATATGTTTGTATAATCGATACAATATGTATTATTGGGTGCAGGCTTTGTTTTTCATTACTGTGTACCTACTTTTGCACCCCCCCTGCATAACATCCTGTCTTTGGTGTAAATTTTCGACGTTTTTGCACGTCTCCTTCTTGATTGATTAATGATGAGAGAGAGATTGATAAACCAGTTAAGCTGCTTTTTTTTTGTATTTCAATATTACCATTTTTTGTTCTCACTCTTTTTTGTTAGGTTCAAACACCCGTTCCCGTACAATCACCAAAGTTAAGAAACGTCGAGCCTGATCAGTGACCTGATGGGTGACCTCTTGGGAATACCAGGTACTGTAAGCTTGGATATATGGGTGGTCCAATGGTTTGGTTTGGTTTATTTTGTTTTACGGCATATCAACCTCAATGGGTTATTTAATGCCGATAACATTTTTAGGATAGATTCGAATGAATAGAATATGTTATTTAATGCTTTGGTTTAAATTGGTTTGGTTTATTTTTTTTAACCTCATATCAATTTTTTCAATGGGTTTATTTTTTGTTTTACGGCATGCCAATGGGTTGTTTAATGCCGATAACATTTTTAACATTTTAGTTTTTCTTTATTTTGTTTTAGATTCGTAAATTAGAATATTTTAGTATTCTTTGGTTTATTCTTTAGTTTATTGGTTTGGTTTATTTTGTTTTACGGCATATCAACACCTCAATGGGTTATTTAATGCCGACAACATTTTTAGGATAGATTCGTATGAAGAGAATATGTGTTCTTTGGTTTAGATTGGTTGATTTTGTTTTACGGCATATCAACCTCAATGGGCCATTTAATGCTGACAAAAATTTTTATTGCTGTTAATATTTTGTTTTGTCAAAAATCTGTTTCTAGTGATATATTTCCTTCAAAATTGTATTGCCGGTAATAATTTTTATCAAAAAATTATTGCTGGTAATAGTTAACTATTTGTCCATTGCTGGGACCCTAACAGGTGGTACCACCCGAGTCATGGTAGACCTGGGAACACCAGCAATTAAGAGGTGGTTCAACGCTCCTCAAAACCTCCTGATCAGAGGGCTTGCTGCTGGACGTAGTTTAACGTCTTACCCTGGACGCGGATGTAGTTTAACGTCTTACTCAGGACTGGACGTAGTTTAACATCTTACCCAGGAAGCGGATGTAGTTTAACGTCTTACACGGGACGCGTATGTAGTTTAACGTCTTACCCAGGACGCCGACGTAGTTTAACGTCTTATCCAGGACGGGGTGGTCCAATGGATAATGGCTCGGAATTATTATTCGAAAAGACAAGTTCCAATTCCCGTTGGGTTCGTTATATTCAATTACGCGCAGATACCCTTTGGACAAGCATGAACTCTCCTCCCATCTATAGGTTAATTAGTAAGGCTTGTATTATTAAAATCATTGTGATCTCCCGCCCCCCATAATGTTTCTTATAATCTAAATATATTTTCTGGGTTTAAATAACCTGCAAATGCTTGAAATCTGTAGAAAACGAATCCAACAGTCTCTTTTAACATGTTCATATTTATCCATTATATATATATATATATATATGTGTGTGTGTGTGTGTGTGTGTATGTGTCTGTGTATGTGTCTGTGTGTATGTATGAATTGTTTAAAATTTGCATATATTTATATGTAAAAATTTCAGAAAGAGTATACCTACAAAAGGACAATATGAATAAAGACAAAAGGGAAATTTATCGTAGCCGACTTTTTCGCTAAACTAATGAATATTCATGAACACCCTTATACCCAGCAAATTTGAAAAACCAATAACGTTTTTGCTCTTGTATATAAATACTTGTCGCAAAATAAAATCCTTACATTTTCCTTGATAAAGTCCATCAGAGGACGAAACGTCTCGGCTAATATAAGTTGGCATTTTGCCTTTATTCATATATAACGTAATTCCCCATGTATAATACACCTTCATATATGCCGTAATTCCCCATGTATAATACACCTTCATATATGCCGTAATTCCCCATGTATAATACACCTTCATATATGCCGTAATTCCCCATGTATAATACACCGTCATCCATAATACGCATACCTAAAATTGTGCTGAAAGCGTAGGAAAATGCTTCTACTCATACATAATACGCACTCCTTGTTTGGTAATCAAACCCTATAAATTGTACCTTCCCAAGCGTTTCCTACTCTTATTTTAAAATAATGTTTTTAAACATAGAATAATATTATTCTAATTTAGTTTTATGATAATTTCTTATTTTATTTTACGGCAATTTTTTAACGATTTTTGTAACTGTGCATAATACGCATCCCTGATTTTACTTATTATTTTTTTCGCGTTTTATACATGGGGAATTCCAGTATATATTTGAAGGGAGTTCGGTTTTAGGCAAATGA
>CAHIKZ030001304.1:745000-830000 GCA_903632075.3 Acanthosepion pharaonis | reverse complement strand
CTCGCAGTAAGTTGTCATTTCTTTCTACGGTAGACTGGTTGCCAACCAAAGCTAACGAACTCAGTCTGTCCTGCTATTCAATCCATAGCTGGTGGGGGAAGAGATGGATTCATCCCTTTCCTAACGGTATTTGTGCGTAAGTGAATATAACGAATTTGACTGGAATTCGAACTCGGCTCTCCGTGTTCGCATTCCGAGCCAATATCCATTTTGACTTTAATCCTATCCATGTAGTCTCTGAAATAATTACTGAATCTGTTTTACCTGCTGTATTTTTGTAGAGCTTTTAATAAGTATATTATCTATGTAAGCGATGGCACCATCTAATCAGCCAACATCGTATCCATTATTTGCTGGAAAATACCTGGGGCTACTTTTACACCGAAGGGTAAACTTCTAAACTTGTAAAGCTCTTTATGTGCATTAATAATCAAATAAACCCGACATTCCTCATCCACATCGATTTGAAGATATGCCCCAGATAGGTCAATTTTTGAAAAGAAATTACCACCATTTAATTTGGCAAATATATCCTCTATTCTTGGTAGGGATATAAAGGGTGTTCCAATAACTTGGACCAATTTTAAATGTGAATTAAGTTTAAGTGTCTAATGATTTTTTTTCTTTTTCTTTCAGATTTGGCGGGCATTTAGGCGATATTATTTTTCACACATAATTGCCATGACTTAAATAAAATGATCCAATAAATAAATTTTCGCCATTAACACTGATTTATTTACTGCTGACTTTGATCCGTCTTAATGAAACACCATTATATATAATCCGTTTTAATGAAAAACCCTTTACATGTGATAGGAGGTAGTCATTCAACCCAGTTGAAAAATCTGCACATAAACGAATCTTACTATTTTTCTTTCTAATACAGACCGATGGCGTGGCTCATTCTGAATATTCGATTATTTCAATAACTCCGCGGTTTTCTAACCTATCAAGCTTGGTGTTAGTCTCCAAAAAAAAAAAAAAAAAATAAATGGAATCTTTCTTTTCGGCTTAAAAACTGGTATCACATTTTCTTTTAATTTTCAAAATGCCTTTGACTTTGAACATTTTCCAAACTGCTCTAAGAAAATATCCATGAATTTATATTTTAGTTTAATTATTTGTAATCTTCATCCTCTGACGAACAATTAATTTTTCCACAGAATGAATTAATCAACAAATTCCACAGTTCAAATAATTCTAGCCAATCGGCGCCTAGTAAATTCGAGTTGGAGTTTTTTAATGCGTAAACATCTGTTTTTTTTTTAGTTTTAACCGCAAAAGTGATGTTACACGTAATTTTCCCCAAGAAAAATTAATTTCTTGCCCGATATTCTTCTTGCATCATTGTCGTTTTTTTCAAGATAGGCTTGCCAATTCTGTTCCAAGTTTGTTCATCAATTATTGTAATATCGCTACCAGTGTCCAATTGAAATATCACCATAGCTTTATTCCTTTTTACTGTCACGAATTTTCTATTATTTGAATTTTCCAGTTTTTTTAGATGGTAGAACTACAGGAAGAAAGTTAATTTCTGCATTTCTTTTACTTTTTGAGTTACAGTATGTAGAAACACGTGGTAGAGATAAACACTTAGTTGTGGAGCAAGCTAAGTGAACAATAATCCAACCTTTGGAAAGAGAGCTATTTATGTTGCCATAGAGCATCTCATTGTGCTAAAGTGGGATAGTCCATTGCTTGGGCTGTGATTGGCTGCTGGTACCTGAGTGGAGGTATTTCTATATAAATACCAGCTTAATTCATCTGTTAATTTGCAGGGTTTGTATTAAGTTACAACCTGCTTTATTTTTGTCTGCCAGCTGGACGCTAGCTGGGACCTTTACACCGGTAAGTGCTGTTTATTATTGTTATTCTACATCTCCTTCCCCCCATCGCGTGTGGGGTAGTGGCCTTTTGGGGAGGGATGAGTTCCTTTAAACCTGGCTGGTTGTGTGGAAGTAGTCTGGACAATGCCCGAGGGGTTTTTGTCCGTGTTATTGTAGACGACTGAGCAGTGTTCGACGTTATTCCAGCGTCGAATGTTTGTGGCACTGGTGTAGGGGTCAGGTAAGGCACTAGGTCTTGGAACTGAATTGTAGGTGTATCCAGTTTCCTGAGGAATCGGCGATTTCGTAAGGTAATTCTACCTGATCCATCAACTCTGATACGGTATTGGTGGTTGGGGAGGGTTTCAATGACCTGACCTGTTGTGTCCAATCGGCGGGTTGTTGGTCGTTGTAACGCCACTATTTGTCCTTTTTGAAGGGGTTTAAGGTGTGTGCTGTTCTGTTGTATCGCTCTATGAGACGAGCGTTCCGCCGGGACAGACTTATCTCACGATTTTGGGCTGCGGTTATCCAATTCGCATTATAGAGTGTGGGGTGGGATGGTATATAGTCACGTAGTCGGCGGTGGAGTAGTAGTTGAGCAGGGGTTAGCCCAATGTTTTGAATGGGCGTATTCCTGTATTGAGGATGGCTCTTGCTGCACGATTATTGTCCAACGATCCTTGGGCACCTGTGTTGCCATTTACGATTCTCTTTGCCGTTTTGACAGCAAGCTCTGCCCGACCATTGGATTGTGGGTAACCTGCAGATGATAACCTGTGTTTGACAGCCCAGTCTTGTAAAAAAATTGCTTGAATGTAAAGATGTGAAGGGTGGCCCACCATCAGTGCTGAGTTCCTCAGGAGCACCGTAGGCTTGAAATATGTCAAAAAAATTGAAATAATCCTTGACGCATTTTAGCTTCTCCGTGGCTCAAGTGGTATAGATTTAGCCAGCCTGTTAACCTGTCAGCGCATGCTAAGTAACCATGGTTCCCAACATGGAAGATGTCCATGACGGTTTTCTGAAATGGCCAATCAGGAGATGGTGTCAAGTTGATTGGCTCTTTTGGTTGACTCGGGGCAATTAAGTTACAACCTGCTTTATTTTTGTCTGCCAGTTGGACACTACCTGGGACCTTTACACCGGTAAGTGCTGTTTATTATTGTTATTCTACACAGTAACTTCGTTTGTGACCTGTTTTTCCACAATCAAAACATCTTTTGGTTTTAAATGGGCAGTCCTTTCTGAAATTAGCATACGAAAGCCATAGTATGGGTTAAGTTTGGCACTATTTTTATTTAAGATTTTTTCTTTTAGTACTACTGTCTTTTTTCGAACTACCTATACTTCTGATGTGCCATTTTCTTCGATTTTCGCTGCATCGTGCCTTAAACTGACAATTTTTGGTACTCTTCCTCAACAATCTGTATCGTTAACTTTGAATCCTGATCAAGTTTTGTAAGTATTTCAGAGCGCATTGTTTCTTGATATTAGACCTTTAACGGAAATTAGACATTTAAATCTGTTTGTGGCTACTTCGTCCAGTTTACATTTCTCACACTGATGGTTCACTTAACCGGCATATGTGACAAAATCTGAATCTTCGTCCTTAGTAAGGTTCATGCACTGCCAACATATATAAAATAGTTAATTATTTTTACCAAAAATGTTCGATAATATCGACTCTGTTTTCGAAAATGACACTTTTTTTTAAGTATTGGGCAAAATGAAATTCAGATATTTTTCAATCTCTATCTATATTTCTGAGATGAGGCATTGTAATTAGTTACACTATGTAAATTGTTCGAACTGTTGTCTTCATCTTTGTTGCCATATTCACGACTTTTCGGTCGTTGTACAATCCGACATTCTTCAGGTTATTGGAATTTCGTCCACTGGTATAGATTGCACTATTTCCACGTGCCATGCCTCTTCCGAACAATGTAATTTTTTTTAAGCGTTTCATCCCAAGCAAGGCGGGAAGCCACTAGCATGCAAGGGGTTACAGAGAATTGGAGTGTGTCCAAATAGGAGTGATAGAGAAAAAGATGAAGAGAATGATAGGGGATAGATCAAGGCATCTGGAAACGTCGATTGACATTACATTTGAATAGTTGGAGATTATAGCTATCATGGAAACAGGAAAAGGGGAGGGAGTTCCACAGGCGAGAGGTGCGAGACATGAAGCTATTGGAGTAGAAGAGACGGCTACATTTAAGAGTTTCGACAGTGAAAGGGTGTGAGCGAGATTCCAGCCTAGTAAAATGCTTAAATTTATGAAATCTGGGAACCAGCGAAAGCAGCTCATCGGAGCAGTTACCATGAAAGTATTTGTAAAAAAGACAGAGGTGGGCGACGGCACGTCTGTGAGAGAGCAAATAGATATGTTTCATGTTCAGCGGGGCACAGTTTTCGTAACAGAAGACATACTTTCTTTTCATCTGGTCATCCTTGATATTTTCTGAAAATGGCCTCGTGCCTTCTGAAGTATGATAGGAATGTTATGTCTTCTTCTGGGACGTAACTAAATTCACTAATTGAGTTAGCGACTGAGTCCAACGAACATTAAATTGATTTATTGTCTGTTCCTTGCTTTTCAAGGATTGCCTTCATCTGTTCTCCATATTCAATCTGCTCCCGCTGCATTTGTTATAATAGTTGCTGAATTATATTCAATTCTTTCATAGTGTATTATTTTCGTACAAGTTGTCTTTAGAAAGAAAAAAAGGTTTTTCTTCCTAATAGCAGTATGTCATACACCCTTGGAATTCATCCACTTCCGTGTTGCCCTATGAACATACACGAAGTTCACAATTTGAAGTAAATGAATGTCTTGTTTTATGGGGCAATGATTTAGTAATAATGTGCTTTTGCCTTGTCCGTATACAGTTTGTAAAACTTCATTAAACTATAAATTTTATAAGTCTGTGATTTAAGGTTTTCAATTATCATCAGAATAAAATTCCAACGCTATAATTTTGAACATAATCTTAATATTTAAACTCATCTCCTCAAAAAACCAGCAAGGGTTTTGAAAGAATATTTCGGATCATTATTTATCATGTCAAATACCAACTTATAAATTGAGTGCAATGCCACAGGTCCTGTTCTAATGGTTAGTCAACATGATACATTCGTCATTACAATTGTTTATACAAAATGAAAATTACTTATGACTCAATCTGTTATATCCTAGGTTGTTGGGATGAACAAAAACAAATGAAAATAAAAGACAAGTGTATTTTAACACATAATAAAATAAATTTTTATTTATTTACTGTTTTGAGTTCCACGTGCGTATCAGTTTCTTACCATGTTGAATTCAGAAGTGCCGCGGTCCAACTAGCGAACAAGGGACGTAACTCAGTTGTATTTTGAATTATCGTCCTTTATAGGGAGAAGTAAGTAGGCACCTCCTAATACAGCCTAATGAAGGAAGCGTATGAGTAGATCTTTCTTTTGTAATTTGCAGTGTTTACTTAGGACTGAAATTTGTGTTTTTTTCCAAGTGTAATATATATTAACATTTGTATTCTATATCCTGTTTGTCAGGGCGTTGGCACACCACATTCACTGCAACGGCAGTAGTGGCAATGTTTGCATCGAGGGCAAGATAACCTGATGGGTTATCCTACTACCGCTAAGGGGTCCAGTCTTGCCTTCTATTTCGCTCATAGGAAGTGTTTGTTTTGGGACTGATTTGTTTTTTACGGTTTACCAATACTTTGTAAGTTATTTAATGTCGAAACATATTTTAAGAATAATATTTTATTTTGCAAGTGAATATCGTATTTACAATTCTTGTGGTTATAACAATAATTTTTCCAGATAGTGGGTGGGGGTGACAAAAGGTGGATTCAGATCTTTCCCAAGTGTATTTGGGTGTAAGTGAATGTAACGAACCCGACTGAAATTCGATCTCGGCTCTCCGATTTCTTATCCCGAGCCGATATATAGGAAGTGTGAGAAGAGAAGGATTCATATTTTCCCAGCATCATTAAACTGAAGTGAGCGCAGACACCCTCAGTTGGAATTTGACAGTGAGTTATTGTAGGCATTTTCTGTAGAAAGCGTACCTCCATATTAGATATGAAGACACCAAATGAAGTTGAAGACTCACGCGTTAGAACTTTAAGAAAAAGAATCCATTTTATGAAAAGAACTATAAACACTGAGGCTTGCGTAGTTGAAATAGGCGAAGATTCTGGATGCGTGCAAGTTTTTTGCATAAATTACAGTTTGTCAGACAAATCGGCGATGATCTGCGGTATGTAGATAAAAAAAAATATCGAGTTTCCCTTTATTTTGAGTGTCCAGTCAAGAGTGGAATGGATGAAGTTTCCTTATTCTAAATCGACTGTACCATTAAACAAAATCTAACACCACTTATTTCTGTCCTCTCTTTTATCATTATGTCCTTAGCCAATCGCCTTTTTATATCTTTCAAGCCAAAACAAAGCATATCTCACGTATACATAAATCACGCGACCTATAGTGATCATTGTTTGAGAACAAATTAAAGTTTGAATGCACTTTTTAAATACTGAATAGCACGATATATACACAGTAGCGGTCATAATATAAAGAACGGAAACAACAAAGACATAAATATGTGTATTACTTAAAAAGTAATGCATGATTAGAAATGAAATTTTTACCGAATAAAGATTAGGGTGTAATGCATAAATATTATACAAAGTTACAAAAATTTACATAACAGTTTTTTTTTTTTAAATAAAGATTAAATGGAACGAAGGTTTGTCTGGCTCACTAGGTTTGACTAGTGTATATTGAGGCAGCAATTTTTCATTAATGCATGTTTCGTTAAATAATATAGACAAGTTTTGTCTATTTATTTTAAGTAAGTTCCTTTCATATTGTCTGATAAGCTTAATAACATTATCATTGAAGACGAAAGAAAATCACCATATTGATACATGTTTAAATCCAATCTAAGCTTTCAGCTTACATAAGCCATTATCAAAGATGGCAATTACTTTTCAATATATCATCCAATACACGGACGAAACAATAATGATAGCCTGTTTTTGTTGCATGAACAATTTCAAAACAACAACTAACTCGTGTATACCAACGGCTTCCCATACTTCTCGTTTTCACTCTCGCGTGGTCATGTGTGACGTCACGAGCTGCGACGCGATTTTCGCTTCCGCGTCTCGTATACACGAATTAGTCGTTGCTTTGAAATCTTTCATGCAACAAAAACATTTTCTGCCACCCATGGTTAGTAAGCCGAGTCTACCTTGCTACCATTTTGCATCTCCTAAGGAAATTAGGACGAATGTGAATATAACAGACTAAGCAGGAATTTGAACTCGGGTCACGAATTCTACATTCCGCGCCGACAAGCAATAACCTACCAAGACATTTGCAGGAGACGCAATTACATAATTCACCAAAGAATTGTTTAACTGATTTTATTTCGTCAAAACAGAAGCGATTCAGAACATAGTAAAGTGACTCTTGGAAAAGGTTTAAACATTGAGTTGTCATCTCAAATAAGTTCTTATGTGAGTTATATTATCTATCAAAATATCTGAGTCTGTTCATATCTATCTATCTATCTATCTATCTATCTATCTGAGTCTGTTCATATCTATCTATCTATCTATCTATCTATCTATCTATCAACTTGTCTGTTCATCCTTCTCCCGCTCTCGGTCAGTTTCTATCTATCTATCTATCTATCTATCTATCTATCTATCTATCTATCTATGTTAGTCTGTCTGTCTGTCTCTCCCTCTCTCTCTCTCTCTATCTATCTATCTGTCTATCTATCTGTCTATCTATTTATTTCGGCCTTTTATATTTATCTTATCAACTTATGTTTATTTTGCTATCCACACACACACACACACACACACACACACACACACACACACACACACGCATATCTATATATATATATATATATATATATATATATATGCTTCTCTCTTTCTATCTGTGTCTACTTTTTGACAGATATGTGTGCGCGTGTGCAACCGAATGTACCCTACTGGATATTTGTATCACAGTCATGTTAGTAGTTGTTCCTCCCTACGTCGTTTCGTCTGGATACCTAAAGTCATTCTTTTGTGCGAAAGTCACTAAATATATCACGTCTTTGTTAGCAACTACCTTCTCAC
The DNA here is from genome assembly GCA_903632075.3 of Acanthosepion pharaonis. NCBI lineage: Eukaryota > Metazoa > Mollusca > Cephalopoda > Sepiida > Sepiidae > Acanthosepion > Acanthosepion pharaonis. The sequence goes on along the minus strand of CAHIKZ030001304.1, from coordinate 822,022 downwards.
AAGCAACTTGACATTTACTGGAAAAAAAAATCTTACACATGCCTAATTTCTTCACCCGCTGTGAATCTATCTATTATGAGAGAAGCTTGTTAAGTTTTATCTTGAATTCGATGCACGCTGGCTTAATAGATAGTGGCTCGGAATGATAAATCGGAGAGCCGAGTTCGAATTCCAGTCGATTTATATTCATTTACGCGGAAATAACACTTGGAAAGGTATGAATCCATCTTATATATATATATATATATATATATTAATGCATGTTTCGTTAAATAATATAGTTTTGTCTGTTTATTTTAAGTAAGTCCCTTTTATATTGTCTGATAAGCTTAATAACATTATCATTGAAAGACGATAGTCCGTTTTTGTTGCATGAAAAATTTCAAAGCAACGACAAACTCGTGTATACGGGACGCGGAAGCGAAAATCGCATTGCAGATGACCACACGAGTTTGTCGTTGCTTTGAAATTATTGGAAATATTTGTCTATATTTTTGATTTGAAGTATTATGTACACTATTTACATTATTCGAACTATTGTCCTCATCTCTGTCGCCATATTTATTACAACGTTTCGGACGTTGTACGCTCCGGCCTTCTTCAGGTGGTTGGAATGTCGAACTGAACCCTTTATTTTGCTCTCTGGGGTAGACTGTTCTAGTTTCACGTGCCATGTTTAATGAATGTCAGTTATCTCCTGCTTAATTCCCCTCTCCAAGTTCTCCACTGTTTTAACCAGGTATTGAACTAACACTTTTTGGGGTCCTGTCACTGGATCTAACAAACGCCTTTATCCGCTGTGACAAAGATGTGGACAATAGTCCGAATAATGTAAATAATGTACATAATACCTCATCTCAGAAATATAGATATATACTGTAGGGCCGAAACGTTGTAATAAATATGACGACAAAGATGAGGACAATAGTTCAAATAATATAAATAGTGTACATAATACCTCATCTCAGAAATGTAGACAGATACTGAAAGGCCGAAACGTTGTAATAAATATGGCGACAAAGATGAGGACAATAGTCCGAATAATGTAAATAGTGTACATAATACCTCATCTCAGAAATATAGACATATATATATATATATATATATATATATATATAAATTACCAAAAATAGATATTCATAGCAAAATGATAAGCAATATATTTTCTGTAGTTGAAGCCATAAAATTCATTTGAAAATATTTAGATTTCAGCCCTAGATAATCCATAGAGGTTGATATATCACTAAACAAAATCCACCAACCAATATGAATAGATTTTATAACATTAATCCATAAAGAATTCAAATACTATTTCAAAATATAAGTTCAACAAAAATACTACATAAAACACACATATCACCTCATCTAGTAGTCATGTCCTCACACATATATGCACAAAATCTGAGTATCATTTGCCATGTATTCAATTGTGAAAGCGGAATAAGATATATCATATTTCTATTACTTCAAAGTTCCCAAGAAAATAAAATTTAGGCACTAAATGACCCACAAGTTGTTGATATGCCTTTAAAAAACAAATCAATCAATCTCAGCGGTTATAGGTCTCGTTATTGTCGTGATCTTGAATTAATCAGAATCTGCTAGAGGATGATGACTTACTCTGGCGATATGTCATACTCAACAAAGTTTATTAATAATATGGGCAATTTCGTATAAGATTTAACATTTATAAGAAAATACCGATACTTTTAAAAACAATGTTTTTGCGCCAATGCCGGTTGAGGTATTTTCTCGCTATGTGTAAAATTGACAGAACACTTGACTGTGTATAGGTGGCTCTGCCCTGCGGCAGCCTTTTTGAAATGCTATGCAAACCAGATTACGTCTGGATGGGATAACGAGTGGGAGGTGTCCCTCTTAAACAAATGATGCTGGATATCATTACTAGGGTATGCGCTAATAACTCTGCATAACGTGCTTGGTGTGTAAAAGGGCACGAATTTAAAGAGAGGATCGACGCAAGTTCGCTGGCTACGGAACTGCTACTTGAAGCAGACGGCTCCACTGTTGAACATGCGTGTTGGTTAAGACCAGTGAACGACGTACGCCACATAAACTTGGCGGAACTTTATGCAATAGTGAAGTGTGTAAATTTGACGTTTCAGGGGAAGGAGAGTGTCCTGCATTTTGTCACTAATTCTGCATTTGTACACCGTTGGATCATCGATATACTAACGGGAAAGGTAGAATACATACGAAGGTGGCTAGCGAGATGCTAATATGACGGCGGTTACGTATGCTGGAAGAACCAATTAAAGAGTATAGCTTGTCTGTTAATATCACCTGAGTTAAGTCAACTCAGCCGTTAGACTGACTAGAATAGCACTAAGATGGCTTCAAGCAATACGAATGGAAGTGAAACCTATACACTCAGCATGGCGCAGATATCATTGATCCAACACCAAACTGGTCATCCAGGTATAAGGCAAACATTGTATTTTTCAAGGCGAATTTACTCTTCAGTGACTAAGGCAGATGTTAGAAATATAGTTCGAGAATATAAGGTAGTGCCAATCAATTGACCCGGTACCAGTGACGTGGAAAAAACGAAAATTCAAGGCCGGAGCGTACAACGTGAATATAGCAACGAAGATGAGGAAAACAGTGTGAACACTGTAAATAGTGTAATTAAAATATCTCAGAAATATACAGAGATCCTGAAGAAGGCCGGAGCGTGCAACTGCCGAAACGTCGTGAATATGGCAACGAAGATGAGGACAACAGTCTGAACAATCTAAATAGTGTAAATAATTACAATATCTCATCTCAGAAATATAGACAAATCCTGAAGAGGGGCGGAGCGTGCAACAGCCGAAACGTCGTGAATATGGCAACGAAGATGAGGACAACAGTCTGAACAATCTAAATAGTGTAAATAATTACAATATCTCATCTCAGAAATATAGACAGATCTTGAAGAAGGCCGGAGCATAAAACTGCCGAAAACGTCGTGAATATGGCAATTAGATGAATGAAACAGTCTGAACAATCTAAATAGTGTAAATAATTAAATATGTCATCTCAGAAATATAAAAAAATCCTGAAGAATTCTGGAGCAAAACTTTAACGTGAATTTGGCAATAATGAAAAATGTACAACAATCGATGATGTAAATAATATTTTGATTGTAAGAATAAATCTTTTTATAAATAATGAACATTGCATCGATAATTTTTTGAGTGTAAAAAAGATTTTTTCTAGAGACAAGTGTTACTATTTAGCCCGTAGATGGGGGTGAGGAGATGGATTGATAGCTGTATTTTTGGTTATTTTGATGAATTAAGTTGATAATGAAGCCGGTTTGAATTCGAACTCAGGTTCATTCTGAAAGAATATTCATTCCATCAAAAAACATTCACATACTGCTGAGATGAAATTGTCACATCTAGACATTTCCGTATAAATATACGGCAAGAAATCTCAGTTATATCAGAGAAAAACAGTAACAAATTTAAATGAACAACAGGTTTGATTTGCTTTTTACGAAAACAAGGATATGTCAAAAAATTTATTCATGGCCTTGGGGGGTTCCAAAATCTGACCAACAACTACCTTTTTGCGACGGCCAACTTGTTGATTGACGTATTTCTCAATGTTTCTTAACATGGATATCGATTTATTTAATGCCCCGCTATGCATAAAAATTAGATTTGACAATACAAGTTAAAATTTTCATTCTTGTCTGGTTCTTCCAGACAGGAATAGAAAAAGACGAGGATATGACTAAATTCTTTTAAAGAACAAGATTTTTCCATATCTTTTTATGAAGATTACTTTTTCATGACTATTCGTTTCATATTAGTTCTCATTCTGAAAGTATATCAAGCAACGAACTAAATGAATATTCAAAGGACAAAAAGGAATATTATGAAAAGAAATTTATAAATAAATTACTAACCATCTTATTAACACGGCCATTTAGTATAGATTTTTGTATTATTAATTAGGAACAAAAAAGACAAATAAATGTTTTCTATCTCTTCATCTATCTATCTATCTATTCATTATTCTTCTTGATTTTCTCTATTCATATCTCTTCAATTCATTTATCTATCTTATTTGACTGTTCTCTATCTATCTATCTATCTATTAATCTATGTTAGACATATTTGTTATTTATTTCTTTTCATCTGTGTTCTATATTATCTATCTCAAAATGTATCTATAGTGAATCTATCTATCTATCTATCTATCTAAAATTTATTATTCATTTAAGAAATTAAAAGACTATCTTTTATATGATATTTATCTATCTATTTTGATCTATTTATCTATTATTTTCTATCTAAAAGACCAAATAGAAAATGTTTCCAGAAAAAATTTTGAAAATGAAGAAATTGCATAGTCAATTGCAAATTGCTTATCCCTTATATAAACTGACGTGCCAAATGATATCTGGACGCTGAATGGTTTCGCCTTTCCAATAGGTGGCAATGAGCCGGATGACGTAAATTTGGCTGTGACGTAATAGGTTGTTTGGGAGTATAACTGTGACGTATCTATGTGACAACCTTGTGACAACGCTGAAATAATTTAACACTTTTTTGTTGTTGGAATGATTGTTTAGTCCAGGAAGTAGCAGTATTCCATATGGTTAAATTTAAATTTTTAACAGACATGAGCGTAATATAATATTAATTGTGATAATACTATTTCTGCAAATGTTGTCGCCATTTTGGACATTTCATGCAATTTAGAATTATTTAAATTTAAACATATTCTGCATTTACGTTTTCAATTGTGATAAAAATTTCATGATTATATTTGATTTTAATATTATATTATTCAAAACAAAAAAAAAACATAAAAGGAAAAGAATGAAAATAACATGAAAAAAAAGAGAATAAAGTTATAATACTAAGACATACACAAAACTATTTATATATTTAAATATATATATATTTATATATATATATATATTTGGGTTTTTTTTAATTTCAGGAAATGCAATTGGAATTAAGTTAATAATGAGAAAAAATATATTTGATAAAGAGAAAATTTAGCATTGTGAATGGGCAGGTAATTTACCTGTTGAAAACGAACTCAAAAAATTTTCAAAATCTAGTTCGTTTTTTTTTGGAGTTTCTAGACGTTTATTTGTATCAATCATCATATGATATATAAATATATATATATATATATATAATCGCCTATATATTTATAAACAGTTCCGGACAACCTGCCATTAAAAATTAACTTTTATTTTTTTATTTTGATATAATAAAATTTACACATATTTTACAAATTTACACATCTGGAAAAGAATTATAGATTTTATATAAATTAAAAGTACTAGACGGTTGAAACAATTTCCATTCAAATAGCTTTTACTAACTTGATCCTGTGTTAGTGTAATGCAAAAAATCATATGAAAAATATTTGTTACAAAAAAATCAAATTATGTCTTGGCAATCGAATGACGCCCAGGTCTGAAGAAGGTCTGGCGATTGGTGTTTCTTCATTTAGACATATAGCATCCAGAAAGTCTGGTTTTCAACTTGTAAAAAAAAAACATTTTGTTTTGGCCACCTTAAAAATTTCAAATTTAAATAATTAAAATATGTGGGAGAATTTTCCAACCCTGAATGGATCAAACAGATATGTGGCTATTTCGGTCTGAGATTTTGATCCCGGATTTAAAATTATTTGGAGCCACACTGAAGACCTCTTTATCAACGAAACAGTGGAAAAAAAAAACTATTAGTTATATATAAATATAAATGTGTGTAATACTGTGTATGTGTTGAGAATTTATATGTATATGTATGATAAAATAAACGGCAGTATAATGGTTGGCCAGCATGGTTCGCTAGATTAGGTGCAAACTGAGTAATGAGTTCGTTCCTCACTGGGTGCCCCCTAATTTCAATTTTGTGCCATTAATATATTTGTATATATATATATGTATGTGTGTATGTGTGTGTGTGTATGTGTAAATATATATATATATGTGTGTGTATATATATATATATATATATATATGTGTCCTATTTTATTGTGTGTGTGTTTATTTATATTTAAGTATATTTCTGTTTGTATGAATGTGTTTTATATATTTGTATGTTAGACTATATGGATATTGATATTGCTGTGTGTTGGTATTTGAATGTATATTTATGTATCTATATGTTATTCGTTTATATATGTATTTGGTTGAATAGTTGTATTTTTATGTATGCATGTATATATTGGTAGTTGTTATTATTGTAGATATATATATTATATATATGTTTATTTGTAGATATGTATGTATGTGTGTATATATATTTATGTATGTTTGTGTATGTATATATATGTGTGTGTGTTTGATACCTATTATGTATGAGTTTGTTTGTGTGTGTATGTGTTTGTATGGAAAAAAAACTGTATCATGACTGTTTTTATATATCTCTAATTGTAATGTGTGCATATAAAAGTCTGTGTGTATATATGTGTGTGTATTTAGGTTTATATGTATATGTGTGTGTGCATGTGTACTTGTTATCATAGATATGTATATGTGCGTATATGTTTATGTTTATATATTTATTTGTATGTGTATTTCTGTATGTATATGTATGTATGAGTATATATTTATATGTGTTAATTTTTTTTTTTTGTGTGTGTTTTTTTAATGCTGTATATATATATATATGTATATATTGTATATATTTGGGTTTTTTATCCTGTTTTTCTTTGCCTAATATATAATGAAACTATTATCAACTTATATGATTAAAATATATTTTTTATTGATATTTATGGTTTTAAATTTTCGTTTTAATATATTAAATAATATTATTTTAACCATTTTTTATCTTTGTATATTTGCTCCCTTAAGTTATAATTCAATAAGTGGTTATTTTTTATTTAAGTCTGAAAATATTTATTGGTTGTGATTTCTCATTGTTTATGTCATTGTCTGTGGATGTATGTATGTGTATATATCGGTGTCTATGTGTATGTAGAGTGTATTTCAAATTTAACTGTGTGTGTATAAGTGTTAGTTTCCACGTCTCCTTTTTTTCATAAAGGGCTGTAGAGAGTGTTCATGTATCCCCCCACCTCCTTTTTTTTTTTTATTTTTTTTTTTTTTTTTATGTGTGTATTTTATGTGTGTGTGTTTGTGTGTGTGTGTGTGTGTGTGTGTGTGTGTATATATATAATATGTCTGGGTGCTTATGTATTATAATCTGATTGTGTTTTTTGTTGTTTTTTTTAAATGAGTTTAAGACCACATTCACAAACTTTAAAATAAAAATAAAAGAAAAAAAAAAAAGAAAAAAATATATATACATGTATTGTCAAATGACCGGATGTATTGTAGCGTCTTGTCTTGTCGAACGTAATTTCAATGAAGAAATGAATTGAATAAACATATATATTTTTTTTTTTTCTCAATAATTTTGTAGTTTTTAAACTTAATAGTGATTAAATTTGGATTTTAAAATTGCCAGTTTTTAATTTTAATATTAAATTTTATCATATAATTTTATAATTATTAGTTAGTATAAATTATTTTTAATATTACACGTATTTAAAGATCTGAATATCTATTATAACAGGATTTCGTTGTCAAGCTTTTGAATCGTTCTATACTTCGTTTTTGATTGGTTATTCTAGCTTTTGTAACAATGTTTCCCCCTAGTGTAGGATCGTTAATTAATCTGAAACTTTTAAAACCATTTATTTTATTTTCAACATCATCACTTGATAAGACACAGAGTGTGTTGAAACAAAATGGCTATTTTTGTGATTTTTATAACATACTTATGTTATAATTTTTTTTATAAAAATAATTATATATATATATATATATATATATATATATATATATATATATATATATATATAATTTCGTTATATATATTATCCAAGTCAATATATATATATAAAATATTAAAATAAAATATCTCAATGTATTTATTATAATAGAGCCTATAAATTTCATAGAATAAAATACAAATAGATATATCGAATGAGGTAAATTTTGATTTCTATTCTATGTAATATATATATATATATATATATATATATATATATATATATATATATATATATTACCAAATCATTTTTTTTTATTTTATATAATCTCTTTATCTCTTTACTTCCCTTTTTTGCTTTTTTAGTCCCATCAAGAATCTCTTTTTTTTTTCCCATATCATTTCCGTTGAGGTGACTCTCGATTAAATAGATCAATTTCATGATACTTAAAATCCTTCCTCAATATTAAATATTATAATAAAAAATAAATATAAAACAAATTTTAAAATCTCCCTTCACAGCTCTAAAGTTACCATATCTCTAACACACTTTCCTCACCACCTTCTATGTCAACTTATATATATATATATATACTGTCCGTCAAAAGTGTAAATTTTAAATTCATTTTGAAAGTGAAGTCTGAAGATCCATAGAAAAATAAAATTTCTGTGAAATAAATTATTTTTTTAAAGCCTTAAATATTTTCTGTTTTTTCAATTTATATATATATATATATATATATATATATATATATATATATATATATATATTATTATTAGTGGTAAATATACATTATATTTTATGCAATCATATATATAAAATATCTAAATATATATACATACATACATACACATACATATATTTTTATAAAAATAATTCCGAGAGGATAGAATCCAGGTTTGACAATGTCCAGGACAGAGTAAGGATATAATAAAAAGGCTTAAACACTAATATTCCATGGTCATTTATTATTAGAATTTATTCCATTGGAATCGTAAATACGATCCAAGTCATCAGACCTATGTTCTTCAAAAAAGAAAACAGAAAAAAAAACTCAAATAAAAAATAAAATTTAGTGAGATTGTATGTATGAGAGTGGGACGAATGTTAGAGTAAAAAAAAGCTATTAAAAAAAAACAGAAGAGAGAAGAACAGGAGAAGAACAGGAGGGTCTAAAGATGAAGGAGGGGGATTAAAATTTAAAAGAGAAGTTTTAAAGATCTTGAGTCAAAGACGGTTTAAATTTGAGAGAAATATGAATGTTATCGAATGTCTAATACATTAAAAGATGTAACCGGAAAGGATACATTTTGTGGTGACATACACACAAAAGACGATCTAATCTTAAAGATCAGAAGATGAGATTCAAGAGAGAGGAAAAAAAAAATAAAAACAAAATTAAGAGAGATGGGTGGGGTTTGAACTAAAACATCTTTAGGCATTTATAAAAGGGCCGCTGTGTAATTAAGAAAATTTGACAAAATTAATATCGACTACAGGTTACAAATCAAAAAAAAAAAAAAAAAATATAACGAATATCTAATCTAGCAAGGACCTATATTTCTATGTTCAAAAACACATGCGTATACATACATACACAACAACATATTTATATTTACACGTACATACATAGATATAGGCGTGTACACACATATATAAAGTTCATGTGTACTTTAAAAAAATTATAACTTTATTTGTATTTGCGATAGAAATAATTTGTTAAAAAAGGATTAAAAGAAGCAAATCTATAAGTTTTAATTTTTATTGAAATTTTATTTAAGTTTCCATTTATAACATGTCCTCCATCATTAGCATTTATCAAATAAATACGATTTTTTTTCAAAATATATATATATATATATATATATATATATATATATATATATATATATATATATATATATATATATATATATATATATATATATATATATATAACGATAATCCCAAAATTTAATATTGACGTCAAATCGAATCCTGCCGGATAGCGCATATTTTTTTTAATAATATTTATCGAATATTCAGTCCGGCAGAGAAAAATAAATATACAGTTGAATAAATAAACGGAACATCTGTTCAAATATGTGTAGCCACTAACAATAACGCGTAATGTGACGCAATCTGTCTATTAGTTATTTAGGAATTGCATTATTTATATTTGAATACGAAACTGAGCAGATACGGAAATTTGTAGAAGTCTTTGACGAGAAGGATAACACTTGAAGGCAATATTCAGCCTTTCTTGATCGCCAAAGCTTCTTCGTGGCCAAGTCGGTTAAAACATATTGGATCTAAAGATGGTTCCCTCTGCCCAGGGGGAGGCAGGTTTGAAGCCTACCGGATGGCGCATTTTTTAAAAGATTTCCCGAATATTCAAGCCGCTAGACTAAAATAAAATAAATATCCTGTTTTATAAACAAACAGGGCGTCTACCCAAATATGAGTATCAACTAAAAATAATATTTTTAACGTGATAAAAAAATAACTCGTTTGCATACATACACATTTTGATCTTTATAATTCTTTAGGAAATAAGCAGATAAACGTTGCGAATTTCCCCTTGATTAAAGGTTTGTTTTGTTTTGTTTTACGGCATATCAATCTCAATGGGTTATTTAATGCCAACAAGATTTTTATTGCTGGTAATATTTTTTCCTTCAAAAATGTATTACTGGCAATATTTAAAAAAAATGTATTGCTGGTAATAATTGTTTGCAAAAATGTATTTCTGGTAATATTTTTAATATTTTTTCTCAAAAATGTATTGTTGGTAAAATTTATTTTCTTCAAAAATGTGCTGCCGGTAATAATTTTTACTCGAACATTTTATTGCTGGTATTAAAACCTATTTTTACATTTTCATAGTGTTTTGACAACAGTTTGGGGGTTAACTATTTGCCCGTATGTGGGGCCCTAAATATATTTACCACCCTGGTCATCCAAATGGACCTGGGAACACCAGTGAATTAAAAGCTGGTTCCAAGCTCCTCAAAACCTCCTGATCAGAGGCCTTGCTGTTGGACGTAGTTTATCGTCTTACCCAGGACACAGATGTAGTTTATCGTCTTACCCAGGACACGTATGTAGTTTATCGTCTTACCCAGAAGGCGGATGTAGTTTATCGTCTTACCCAGGACGCCTTGTTTAAAGAACATATTGATATTTACTTGGATCATCTTTATCAAAATTTATTCATTCTATTTTAATAGTCACAGTCCCAGCATAATGGTGTCAAAAGTAACTAATATTCTCTGTGCATGTTTTCTGTAATAGCAAAGAATTCAGGCCTTGTCTGTTGGTCTTCATGAGTCGTTGCATCCTTATTTTCAATTCCAGGATTACCAAGTTCTTTCAATGATCGACATTCTTTGTAACGGTTTGTTCATTAAAGATGTATAAATCAATCGTCTGCAAATTCTTTCAGAATCAAAGTTTCTTTTATTCCAATGAAGCCGCTCTTTTCATCTTGTCTTCACTATTAAAACCAGAACGACATTTTCAGAAGCGCCTCTAAAGTGATTTACGCAGATAAAATCAAATAAGCATTGCTATTTTTATAGATCTCGACTATGACACGAAATAATCATACCTTTTTATCCACATCCTTAATCATCGTCACACACACACACACACACACACACACACACACACACATATATATATATAATGGTGTATTTGGGTAGCAATCCCTCTTTGATACAAGTTTCATTAATTCGTTAATAAATAATAAAAAGTTTACTGTTTCTCTCTTTTTAATATACACTTTTCTCTCGTTGGAACTACTATAACCTCTTTCTCTTATATATATACACTTAAGGTGTGCTATATTTATGGGATAAAGTGCTCAGTATCAGAGATATATATATATTAATATAAAATATATTATTGACGTCAATATTTAGAGCGACAAATTTCATATAGACGAAATCGTCAGGCCATTTTTTTGCATCGTGGCCTGACGATTGCGTCTAGCATGAAACAGCGTCTAAGTGTTGACTTCAATATTCACTTTTATATATATATATATATATACTAATAATAGTAATAATCATAATAATAGCATTAATAACATAGCGGCACAAGGAGACATAAGGACAATTGAAAGAGGAAAGGAGACAGGAGAAAGCTTGTTCTTGTTTTTTTTTATGGTCGCCGTTGAAGGAATGACAGACAAAACCCCCAAAGGGCTGGGTAAAAATCGCACTGTAATCCGAATTGAGCTGCTTCAGAAAACCCCACTTCTTGGGACAGCCAGAATTCTGAGAGAGATTTTATTGATCCAGGGAAATGGAGAAATGAATCAACCTTAGTCATTTGGTCTGATTCTATCCTAGTCTTTAACCTACGTCATAAAATTTGCTTGAGAAAATAATGAAAAATAATAATAATAATAATAATAATAATAATAAAGATACAAAAATTTGTTCTGACAAGTACAGCCCACACCTTACGAAGGGCTTTATCTATGTAATTTTTTTTTTTTTTTTGTCAGTGGAATGTGTCATGAAGCCATTTCTAACCTTAGGTCCCTGGGCGGGACCCGGAAAGAAATGTGTAAACGCCAGAAATCAAAGAAAATAATAATAATAATACTAATTAGTCTGGCGCTAATGGAGAACTTAAAACTTAAGACAACATCGTATGGCTGTTCATTAAACTCACTGCTCAATATGTCGCGCATTCAATCGCTCTCGCAATTTGTAGAAACATAAGCCACCACAAGAAATACAGAATTATGAGGTTTCAATCCTTTAGAATGTCAGATGGATAGAGAAACAGGCAAATCGATCAGATATATAATTGCGAGAAAATCATGTTGAAAAAAGCTGTTGCTGCTCCAGCCGACAAAACCACATCTTTGAAAACATTTGAGGATCTAAGTAAATGCAAAGACCTAGAGATAGTAATCAGTAGAATTGGGAATCTGAAGACAACAACATTACCTGTTGTTATTGGGGCTTTTAGGAAAGATATGAAAAGGAGCAAACAAATGTGTAGATCAAATTTATGGTAGCCCGAAAATGTGAATTGCAAGAACGCATTCTCGCGGATACTTCTTACATCTTTTGTTGATTTCACTTGATGCAGTGACTGCAATTACATTATATTTGTCTCTTTGATTGCATGTCATCTCATGCTTGTCTCTTCATGTCTGTGTTTTAGACTTGGGGGCAACTCTTACTACACAAAGTAAAGGATAAACACAACAACAACAACAACAACAACAATAATAATAATAATAATAATAATAATAATAATAATAAAATCCTGCCTGTCTCTTATGCTATAAATTAGATGGTAGTCTTTACTACATAGTATCAGGTTACCCAGTCTTTGCTGAGAAAGGATACACTATTAGACATAAGAAGCTGGGACAATATATTCATTGGCTGTTCGAACTCTGGAATAAAAGTCTTGTATACAGGCTACAAGTACCACCGGAATGATGCCAAAAATTGTGATGGAGTGATATACTGTAGAATTATCCAATCCTCACAGAAATGAAAGTTAAGGCAAATAGACCAGAGATAGCCATAAAAGATTTTTAAAAAAGGAAGATAGCAATTTAATCGATATGACAGGACCCCAGTGTTTATAAAAAAGTGAATAATAATAATAATAATAGTCGGTGGAATGTGGCATTTCAAGACAACAGCATTACTTGCCGTTATTGGGACTTTTAGAAAAGATATGAAAAGCAGAAATGTGTACATCAAATTCCTTGTAACCCGAAAATTATGTGAATTGCAAGAAAGCATTCTCACGGATACTTCTTACATCTTTTGATGATTTCTTTCCATACGGTGACTACAATCACATATTTTCTTTCCGGTTGTATAGCACCACATCTGTTTGCATCTTCTAATAAATAAAAATAGAACGAAAAAACTCTGGCTGAGGCGTTGGGGCAACTCGTACTACACAAAGAAAAGGCAAAACACAACAACAACAACAATAATAATAAGTAGTCGATGAAAGTATTAAGAGTTCTGTTGATGTGTTAATCATAAAATATCAGGTAAATACAAGAAATGATGATAATGATAATTTTGTCAATGAAGCGTTAAAATAGACTAGACTATGAATGAAATGTGATTCATTGGTAATTGTTCAAACGACTGGGTAATGACAATGTTTTGTTCAATTTTAGACAAAATCCAAAAGAAGTGCAACAGAAAAAAATCCATAAAATCCTCAACAAACTGAACGTCCCTTCCTTTGGGTTCATTCCAGGAGACCGATATTTAGTCATCAGAAAGAAAGAAAAGAAAATCTGGATATTGATGTTACAGCAGAGTACAAGATGAAATTGAAATAATATCTCCACCTTATTAGAAAACTGAAAAAAAATGTGGATTATGAAGTTTATACTTATCGTTATCGGATCGCTTTGGACAAATTCGAAAATACTAAAAAAAAAGACCGAAGGAATTAGAATCTGAAGAAGACTCAAATCCAGCCAGACGACAGCATTATAGGGAACAGTTAAAATACTGAGGAGAGTGCCGGATTTTTGAAGTAATGAATCTTAATAATATGTTTTTCTTTCACAAGAGAACAAAGTGAAACTGAAAGTTAGTGAAAGTGAAAGTAAAACTAAAAGTAAGTGAAAGTGAAACTGAAAGTATGGATCTCAGCAAAGAGCTTATAAAATTGTACAATATGAAGGTAGTAGATTTACCCATTATTCTCAGAGCACCCGAGCCAGAAGGTTTCTAAAGTTATTGGAAATCCAAGGAAGTATTGAAAACACATGACTGATAGCATCTTTGCCTATCATCCGGTTCACACTCCTCCCCGATATTTTGAACGGGAGTGAGGTTTATCTCTTGTTTCCTAATTAGGACAGTGTTTCCAGTTCCCTCTTCTTTTCACTCTTTTTCACTTCCAATGACTCTTGCATCTTCTTGGTATTATCACCTTATTTCGTGTTCCTCTTACTCTGTAACCCTCCACCTCGAGTGGCTCTGGGGCCTTGTGTAGGGTGAACATCATTGTAAAAAAAATTAACAAAAATATCTGTTATCGTGAGGTGAGTGCAAATAAAGCGTATTTCTATCATTTAAAAATAAGCTTAATTTTGCATTGCTGAACACCCACAGTGTGGATCGAACTCACTACAGTATGAATGGTCAGCAAATATAACTTGTGAACATCTTGCGTTATGGCCAGGTGTTTATTTTCACATAAAAGTTTCGTTTAATTTCACATAAGTTACGAAATGCAGATATTTATAAAGAGGATGCCTGCGGGATCAAATTCAAAGTAGTTGAATTCAGTCAGTTAAGTTCCTTACATGTTACACGCTTGGGAGATCATGTTTCTTTTGATTCACGAATGACTAGGCAGAAGATTTTCTCGCAGTTGCTTACCGTTTCTTTCTGCGGCAGACTGGTTGCCAACCAAGGCTATAAAAACCAGTCTGTCTCGCTATTCAACCTAAAGCTGCAGGGAGAGGGAAGAGAGAAAAGATTCACACATACTTTTCCCAAGGGTATTTGCGCATAGGTAAATGTAACGAATTCGACTGGAATTTGAACTCGGCTCCCCGATTACTCATTCCGTTAGAATACAACGCACATCCACATTACATGACCATTATAGAGTAGTCGATGTTCGAAAATTGTAACTCTGGATAATTAGCTAAAAAATCACGAGAAGCTAGTTTAGAAAATTTACTCTGCGTTATTCAATTGACGTGTCATTCATTAACACGCATTTATTCGACTATTTTCTTTAAGAAAAGAAGCTTTCTATTTACTTACTCTCTTCTGAAACTCGATGTCAGTCCGCTAATGTGTGGGTTTGTCTACGGGGCCATTTCTTTAACAATGCCTGCCTGCCTGGCTATTCATGGGAATTTTTTGAGTACTTTTTCATTTAGAAGCTCACCGATTCCTCTACACCACGCTTATTCTCTTCTCTCGACAAAAAATAGTTATATATATATTTTAGGCATGTGTTGTTATATATATATATATATATATATATATATATATATATATATATATATATATATATATATATATATCTTCATCTATCTCTCTAACACTATCTTTTCTTGGTAGATCAATATTTAGACGCAACTGATTGAAAAGCTGCAGGCTCTAATCATATAGATTATTTTTGCAACCCTTTCATATCAGCCGCCAGTTGGACTGCAAACCAGTGAAGAGATCAGCGGGTTATTAGCTGACCTAAAGAGAAGGATGATATTGATGATTGTGATAATGGGTTACATATGAATAAATAGAGTCTTATTGCGAATGGATAGTTCTATCATGGTCACAGAGTTCCAAAAGAATTTCGATTTTTCTTTTCGTTTTATCTTATAGTTATAGAATTTTTCAAATAAAATTTCGGCTCTCTCAAAATTTAAGATATGTGACTTGTCATTACGTACGTTTACAATGTATGCATCATGGCCAAGGGTGACCTAGAACTATGAAAGCAAATATAAATAAAACTGCAGTGATATTTTTTAAAAAAGTAAGATATTTAGTAATAATTTATTCATCAGAAAACTGGTCTGAATTAATCATCCTAAAGGAAAGTTTTTGACTTCTATCAGTATGACTGATGCTAACCACCAGGACAGCAACTCACTGCAACTTTATAGCCGCACGTCTTCCACTGCTGTTATATTGAATCAATTACTAGGCCTGCCTGTCCTGATGGTGTGTCGCCTTGACGTGGTAGGACTTTCGTGCTTCAACTATCTCCAGAGCTATGTGGGATCTTTGGCCCTTAGCAAGTCCAACCAAGATCAACAGGTCTGCCGAGGTAGGACACAGACGAAAGACACAGCCTGGTTCTCCTGGTTGGGTGTTGTGAAGTAGTCTAACAACTTACTCACTTATAAAGTAGCTTGTTAAAGAAACCACAACGATATCTTTAAACAACAACATGGCCGATGAAGAGTCTTTCAAATTGGTGCGTATGACGCATGCTGGTGAAATTCCCCTGGAAGACAGTGCGCCAACAACTCTTCTGACGACTAAGTCAACAACCAAGATAGGGACCTGAAACACCAGAACCCTATATGAGACCAGCACGATGGATAGGCCACATACTCTGCGAGCCTGCTTCTGTTGTCACCGGGCAGGCCTTTGGCTAGAATCCACCAGGTAAGCGAAAAGTGGGTCGACAAAAACAGACTTGGCGCAGAAATGTTGACGTAGAGGTGAAGGCATCCGGCACGACATTTTTTTTTGAAGAGGATTGTCTGAACCGGGTCCATTGAGAGGTGTTGTTGGGGTCCAACATTCCCCAAAAAGGAATCAAGAGGCAAGAGAGAAACGGAAATGGGTATAGATTGGTCACAAACGCTGCAAGCCTACTTCAAGGTCACCAGGCAGGCCATTGGAATCCTTAAAGGAAGCGAAAAGTGGGTCGAACAAAAACAGACCTAACTCAGAAATGTTGACGTAGAGGGAAGGCAGCCGCACGACATGGGCCGAGCTGAAGAGGATCGTCTGGAACCGCGTCCATTGGAGAGGTGTTGTTGGGGGTCCTATGTTCCCCAAGGAATCAAGAAGCATAAGAAGAAGACTAGGTCTGCTGCTAGGAAAGTGGATTATCTATGCTCGGACCTACTTTTTACATTTGCCAGTCTGCCATTCGTCCGCGCACTGAATATTGCTGTAACAAATGGGGCCATTCCTCTGTTATGTATCAAAAGATACTTGATGAAATTCAAAGAAGTTTCGATAATATCACCGGTCCTCACCTGGCATCTCGGTTTCAGTCCTTTGTAACGTGACTTCCCTGTGTCTCTTCTATAAATATTTTCACAGTAATTGTTCTGACGAAATCTACTTGTTGCTACCGCGACTTCACGAATTTAAGCGCATAACTAGATTGGCAGTTCGGTCTCATAATTTAATTGTTGAAACCCCAAATTTTATGCAAATAGTTTCTTCTCAGGCACTTCTCGTTTGTGGCATCTTCTTCCAGTTTCATGCTTTTCTGTTAAATATGATTTTCTAAAATGTAAATTTAACGTCAGTCGCCATGTTCTGTCTTTATGAATCCTGTCGTTTTATGAGCCTCTCTGTTTCTTCTTTCGGTATCCCCCCACCTTGCACCCAAGTGGCTTTTATTGCCTTGCTTCGGGTGGAATTATTAAAAAAAAATATCAAAAGCCTGCAGAATAGGCCGAATTACCGTTATCGTCGTTTTCGTTATGGTTACATGGAAGGTATAAGACAATGGTCATTTTAATTTATAAGAGTTTATACCCTCAGTAATAACATGATGGTACTAGCAGTTATGGTTATAATTTCATTTCGAAATATAGGCGATCATAGCTCGCCACACATTCTGAGAATGTCCTTGATCTCTTTGGACTTCTTCAACTATGCTGAACAGTCTGTGGGTATTGAGTAGTTTTTGTGAGAGTATGGAATCTTCCACATTAGCCTTCCATCCCTTAGTTGTGAACAAGAGAAACTGCTACATAGTGTGGTTCACTCGTTTGGCCGACAAATAAATAAATATGAAAAAAAGTTAAAATATTGATAAGTATTTATTTTTTTTCTAGAGATCTTAGGAAGATGTGCCTGTCGTTATCGAAGCATAATGAACGGTGCCTAGAGTAACCAACATAAAAATAGATATGTGTAAAGCGGGCATAAACTAGGTTAAAGGGGAGAGAGACTGGCCTTATTGCTTAACCCATGTTGGATGGTTACATTGATGATATGTAGAAGGAGCTATTTGGCAGTGAGGAGATTTCCATCCTAAAACATTAGAGGGTTGAGATTTCTGAGAGGAGTTTTAGCTAGAACCTGTTGAGGGGACAATAAAGCAGCTCAAGACTGTTGAGGAAGCGAGAAGCCACAGAAGTTTCCAGAACTGTCTCTGTCGACATTAACGAATCAACCTCCCCAGCATTTAGTTTATTTATTAAGTTGTATCTTTATCATTTCCAGTAGGCTAAACGCGCGCCTGGACACTAACACAAGCATTTCTACGTACCTGCGCATAGATAGATAGATAGATAGATAGATAGATAGATAGATAGGAGAAGGCTCAGATAGATATGAGCCGGCTTAGATAGATAGATAGATAGATAGATAGATAGATAGATAGAAGTAGACTGTGACAGATAGACAGATACGAACAGACTGAGATAGGTTAATAGATAGATAGAAAGCATACGAAGCAAAATAGATAGATATGAATATAGATAAATAACATAAAAAGCAACATAGATAGATATGAGCATAGATAGATAAATAGAGAGACAGACAGGCAGATAGACAGACAGGCAGAGAGATAGATATATTAGCATTTACATACACATATGTAAAGCCTATATCTACATCATATGACTAATTACATAGATATGCATATATACACACACATAATTACACATGCCCACTTATATTTGTGGGTGTTTTATATACATACGCTCAGACGTAAATAAACGCACACACACAAACGCAAATACACACACTCACACACACACACTTGTGGCGCGTGCAGTTGCAACGCTAATGTTGAATTTTTGAAAATTTAAATGACAGCGTCTTTTACAAATATGGCAATTTAAGAATTGTTTAGTTGTAGATATTTATCAGTCAACTTGGCATGAACTAAATTTTATCTCATTAACTTTACTAATTTACTTTTTGTATGAATGATTCATTGTAATATATATATATATATATATATATATATATATATATATATGTGTGTGTGTGTGTGTGTGTGTGTGTGTTATATAGAAAAATAGAAAGAACGCGTTAGGTAAATTAATCCGAAGTTCTTTAATATTTTCGTTTTTATTTAAAAAAAAACAACAGTGCTCAATACAAAAGTAGAGCCTAAGAATTTGGATTATTTACCTAATGTGTTCTTTTCCTATTTTTCTAGATATTTGCACACATATATCAGCTCTCAAACTAAGGTCGAGCACTCTGAACCTTTACTTTTAAAATAAGAACTTATCATTATATATATATATATATATATATATATATATATATATATATATATATATATATATTCAAGCATGTGTGGTTAAATAATATGAACATATTTTATTTACCTCACAACCTGATGATACCTTTGCAGTTCAAACATGGCCCGTGAATAAAGTAAACATTTTATTTTTTTATCTAACCTGTTCTACACACGTTCCATTCTGAACAGTGAATTGAGCACTTTTTAAAATATATCCGTGTTTGGCCTGGAATTGCTTCTTGCCTACTACATATTTAATATATATATATATATATATATATATATATATATATATATATATATATATATATATATATATATAAAGAAAGAACAGTAAGAT
Source organism: Acanthosepion pharaonis (assembly GCA_903632075.3). Lineage (NCBI taxonomy): Eukaryota > Metazoa > Mollusca > Cephalopoda > Sepiida > Sepiidae > Acanthosepion > Acanthosepion pharaonis. The sequence goes on along the minus strand of CAHIKZ030001304.1, from coordinate 801,948 downwards.
ATACAATTGGGTGTCCTTTTTGATATTTTTTATTTTTATTTTTTTAAAAACAGTGCTCAATGTAAATTTACAGAGCATAAATATTATAAATTAACTGATTGAAAATATTGTTTTTGCTAATTAATAACCATGTTTCAAAAATGGAAGCTAAAAACTTTAAATTTAATTATATAATTAAATTAAAATCATTTGTTCTAATGCTTTTAATTTAATTATATAATTAAAATTAAATTTTTTAGCTTCCATTTTTGAAACATGGTTATTACTGTGTAACGAAAAAACATTTTCAATCAGTTAATTTATAATATAATATATAATATAAATATAAAAATTAACATTGAAGTCAACACTGAGAGGCGACAAGCTGTTTCATGCTAGACGCAATCGTCAGGTCACGTGTGTTGTTTTTTTCCGGCTATTTATGTATACGGGTCGGTGGTGCATTGTGGGTGGTCTATTTTGGCGGTTATTTTGCCGGGTCGTTTATTTGTTTGTTTGTTTATTTATTTATTTTTATTTTTTATTTTTATTTTTAATTTTTATTTCTTATCTTATATATTTATTTATTCTTATTTTAATCGGTGTTTAATTAACGTAGTAAAAATTTGTTTATATCGCTTATTTAATAGTTTTGTTTTGGTTTGGGAAGATAATTAAATATTGAGCACTTTATCCCATAAATATAGCACACCTTAAGACTATATTTCTTCATAATATATATATATATATATTTCTTCATAATATATATATATATATATATATATATATATATATTTATATATATATATATATGTGTGTGTGTGTGTAGTGAGATAAATTGTCGTCTATATTACACAGAAATGAAAATAACACTGACATCTCATTTTAACATATATATTTACCAAAATTACATAAAAATATCTTGAAATATTAGATAGTAAATTTATTCAATAAAATCGGTATTAGATTCAATCACGGCCTCCAGACGACTTCAGAATCTCCTGTATCTATTCTGGGCGGCTTCCTTATTTAAATTGGTGAATGCTGTCATAATCCTTGCCTTTAATTCATCTTTGGTTTTACGAGGTGTTTGGTTGCAGAAATTGTCGAAAAGCTATGACTGGGTTCTCCGGCTTGTGTGTCATGGTGCAGAGTTCTGTTCCAGATATAGTGTCTTCCAGTAACCACCCATTTGACCCTGGACAGCACTACCTCCTCAAGGCACTTGATGTAGGCCTCCGCATTGTGTCTTATACCCTAGAGGAAGACGAATGGAGGCATAATTTCGCCATTACAAGTGATCACTCCAAACACTTTTGTAATCAACATTAGACTCATCCAACTCTTTTTGAATCATTTACACTGCCCTCCGATTGATACCCAAACATTCTAAAATCTTCGTATTGGAGTTTCCGGCGCGAATGCCAAGCAGTAAAGCATGTCGTTTCCAAATTTCTGACGAAGTGAATTACGTCATGGCGCTCTTTCTCTCACAGACAGAGCCCAACTGACCCTATTATACTGTGCATTCGATAAACTAAAAAACAAACAATGCGCATGCGCGAAATTAGAAATATAAAATGGCGATAATTTACCCATCACACACTGTAGAGATATATATATATCTATCTATATATATTTATATAAGTAAATATGCGTATATATATTTAAATAAAGAGAAGGAGAAATATTTCACTTCCAGAGACAGAGAAAGAGGGAGCGAATAATAATAAGAAAAATATGTATATAAGCAAGAGATATATAAAGAGAATAACAGAGAGAGAGAGAGAGAGAGAGAGAGAGAGAGAGAGAGAGAGAAAGGGAGCGAGAGGCAAAAAGAAAAGAAGGACATCGGCTACCATTATAATCCTTCTCTGAACCCAAATACACAAACCACCTCTGACGAAACACACACGCACACATTTGAATGCAGTCGGGCATAGAGTAATATATTTTGTGATTTGGGTAACTGGCCTATCTTCAAAAGCTGAACCATATCAAAAATTCTTTGAAGTCGGCACTTCACAAAGAGAATCGAAGAGAGTTAAATTCTTTAATATACTTAGATCTCCATTGTCGAAATGAGAAGGTTTTTAATGATGCTATACAAATGGATCGGCTTCAGATGCGCACGCGCATGCCTGAACATGCACACACAAACACAGCGTCATACGCACACATGAAGACGCATACATACACAAAACTTATATAGGTGTGTATAACAATATAGGTACTTACACCATCCATATTAAGCATATGAGAACCTATAAATACATATTCAATGTGTAAATATGAAAGTATATATATATATATATATATGTGTGTGTGTGTGTGTGTGTGTGTGTGTGTGTATACATGAGTGGGTGCTGAAAAGTTCTTCGTCCGACCCACTTTTCAAAGTCTAACCAAAGAAAGAAATACCGGATTTTTTGGGCGGGAAACTAATGAGTATTTTGCAGAACCTTCTCGTATATGTGCAAATACATATGCAGAGTGCGATGGGTAAATTGTCACCATTTTATATTTTTCATTTCGCGCATGCGCATTTTTGGTTTTTAAGTTTGTCGACTGCACGGTATAGTAGAGTCAGTTGGGCACCGGCTTCGATAAAAAGGTCACCATGATGTAATTCTCTCTGCCAGAAATTTGGAAACGGCATGCTGTATTGCAATATTTGTGCCAGAAGTTTTAAAATACGAAGATTTGGAGATTGTCTTGGTTGTCAATCTGAGGACAGTATAGAGGGTTCAGAAAGAGCTGGATGAGTCTAATGGTGAATATGAAGGTGTTTAAGGTGATCACTAGTAATGGCGACGTTATGCCTCCATTCATCTTCCCACAGGGTCTCAGACTCAACACGTAGGTCTACATCAAGTGACTTGAGGGTGTAGTGCTTCCCAGGGTCAAGAGGGTGGCTGCTGGAAGACATTATGTCTAGCAGCGGGACTCTGCACCATGCCAAAAAAGCAGAACCCAGACATGACTTTCATACAATATCTGCGACCACATCACCCCTTACATCTGGCCACCTAACTCCCCAGACAGCAACAAACTTGATTATTATGTGTGGGGTGTATTTGTGCGAGGAAACAATAAAACTCCTTGTAACATCAAAGATAAACTGAACGCAAGGATTATGACAGCATTCACCAAATTAAATAAGGAGGCTGCCCAAAAGAGTTGCAGGAGATTCCGAAATCGTCTGGAGGTCGGTCTTAAAGCTAATAGTAATTTTATTAAATAAGTTTAGTCTTTAGCATTTGAAGACATTTTTATGTAATTTTGGTAAATATATCTCTTAAAATGAGATATCAGTGTCGTTTTCATTTCCGCATAAATTAGGCGACAGTTTAGACATTCATATACATTAAAGCATTAAATAGTTATTATAACCTTAGTTCGTTGTCAAGTTTTTTGAATTCTCGTATACTTGAATTTAGATTGGTCATTCCAGCTTATGTAACAGCGTTTCCCCTTAGCGAGGGATATTTGATTGATTTGAACTTTTTTAAAACACTTTATTCTACATTCAACACCATCACTTGATAAAACACCAGATGTGTTGAAACAAAATGGATTTTATAACATATTTATGCTATAATTTTCGAATAAATAATTATATATATATATATATATATATATATATATATATATGTGTGTGTGTGTGTGTGTGTGTGTGTGTGTGTGTGGATGTGTGTGTGTGTGTGAATATTAGACATTAAACTGGTGCTTGGATTTACTTAGAGAATATAATTTCCACAGGTAGCCCTCTAACAAACAACAACAGCATTCCCCGGAAGAGTAAGTTCCACACTTTATTTGTTTATTCCTCGTCTTGTCTAAATAAATATGCTTAACAGTTGTATTTCCTACTTTTTTCTCATATATCTTTACTCATGTGGGATATATAAAAAGTAATTAATATATATATATATATATATATATATATATATATATATATATATATATATATATATATATATATAACTAATTGATACAACAATAGTTAATAAAATGAACACGGTACCACGTCCTGTCTAAAATGACATGATTGGATTTTTCTGTTTTTTTGAGACAGGAAATTATGAATTTATATTTGCCTTTAAAACTCAGTAAATTTAAAAATAAGTTATTCCAAAATTCATATAAATGTCAAATATATGCTCTCAAATAAATAATTTTTATTAAACAATTACTATTATTATTTATTTTTCAATATTTTTAAATATAAAATATATTATATATTATTATTATTTTTATTATTAAGATAATTATAAAAATCTTGATGATGTTTAAATGAATAAACAACATAAAATTTTATTTCCCTGAATTTTATTAAAGGTTGTTTAAAAAATTTAATTGTAAAAATTCACCTTTCCTAGTTAAATAGTATAAAAAAATTCCTTTTTTCTGACATTTCTTTCTCTTCAGTAGTATAAGCCGTTGGATTTATGTAACTAAATATGTTAGCTCTAATCACATATATTAAGCCATTTCATGTAATAATCCGTGCATATGTTATATATAAATAATATATAAAATTTGTATACATATATTTCTTTTACATACATGCAAAATACATATATATATATAAATATATATATATATATATATATATATATATATATAAATACAATTTTTTTTAACACAAATTGGGTTCATATATATATTTATATTTATATTTTTGAATATTTATTTATATATATATATATATATATATATATATATATATATATATATATATATATATATATATATATATATTGTTGAAATAAATTTATAATTGATTATATGATGACAAACACTTTAATTTCCTTTTTTTAATTATTTATATTTATCTGTATATAAATTTATACATTGAGCTTCATGATATTTAACTTTTAATATTTTTATAATAAAAAGTCTCTTTCAGAAAAAATTCTTTCTTTTTTTCTTATATGATTATATATATATATATATATATATATATATATATATATATATATATGTGTGTGTGTGTGTGTGTGTGTAAAAAAAAATGGATAGGAAAACTAATGGTAGACGATGCGTTTCGTCTAATGTGTCTTTTTACATTTATAAATATTGTTTTTTCTACTGGTTTACTCTGAGAAATATATATATATATATATATATATTTTATATATATATATATATATATAATTAATTATATAAATACTTAATTTTTTTTTTTTTTCAAATCTCGAGGTATACGACTAGGTAAAATGGTTGTTTATATTGATAGGAATAGAAGATAACAGTTGACATATATCGATATATTCTTAAAATTGTAGTGATCGGGTATAAATATACGTTGATTTTAGAACATGTTTGAGTGGAACTTACTTCTCACCAATGGAGTACGGAGGTTAATGTGAGGCGTTTGCTACTATGGAAGTGGCATGGCGTGTCCTAACTGTGAAGGTCAAATCTGGAAGAACCAGGAGATCCAGTTTTTCCGATCACATTCCATGACAGTAACGATAGAACAGTTAGAATATAAAATTCCGCCTGTGAGTGAGAGGTTGGAAGGTTTGAAAAAAATTCTTAAACCAACGACTAAGACTCTTTTGGAATGGGAAATGAAAATGGGAATGTTTTATGCCCATATATATATACAGTATTCCATATTTGAACTAAACTGGTTCTTATAAAAAAATAAGGAGTCAGGTACTACTTTAGCGGTACAGTCGATCATTTGAAAGATTTTTAGTTTTGAATTTATTGCCTGGCGAAGCCATCTTAGTTTGTTTTTTCAAATGCAAAAGGGCCAGTATATTTTAATTATTAAATTGCTCTACTTTTTCATTCTATGAAGATAATATTATGCACTCTTTTAATTTGGCCGTCCACTTGGCGAAAAAACATTTATGCAAAAGTCAGACGTATAATTATATATATATATATATATATATATATATATATATATATATATATATATTATATATATATATTTAATATTTTATATATAATATCTATATATATATATATATATATAGTTTATGAAAAACTAGGTAATCCGTATGGGTAAACCTAATTTATAAAATCCAGAGAGCTCAATGTAAATGTAATAAATAATTTAAATAAAACAGCCCTTTTAAAAAACTGCGGATCATCAGACTTTACTTCCAAACAAAAATGAAAAATTCGTTTACACATTTTTGACGGGCCGTATTAAACATATGTAAATTAACGAAGGAGGGGGGAGAGAAAGACATGAGTGAGTTAGCAGATATTGACACATTTAAACGGTTAACTTAACGGAAGTTATATATTGATATCGAAGGGTAGAGAAGAAAAAACCCATAGAGAGAAAAAAGGGGAAGGAAGTTATGAGAGAAGATGTCACTAATTTTCTTTGTAAACAGACGCTGTTATTTTGCTTTACTTTGAAAGAGTTATTTTGGGGGTTCATAAGATTATAATATTTGATATAAATTTTAATGTCTCTAGACTGTCTACAAATAATTTAATTTGATGTTTGTTAGTGATTTAAATTTTTTTAAAAATTTTTGGGATTTCTATGAAATAGTCGATTAGAAAAATATTCATAGAAAGTACATTAAAAGAATAAAATTTTATTTTAAAATATAAGTTTACTTCTAGTAGTCTTTTTTTTTTTTTTTTAAATCTCTTTAAAAATTTTTATTATTGATTATTAAGCTGACATCACTATCCGTTTGAATTTTGTTCATGAATTTAACTCGTGACTGTTTCTAGATAGGTAATCTCTTTTACTTAAATTTTAGTTAAGTTAATATGGGGTAATATTTGAAGGTAATATTAAAGATCTTGCTCTGTCATATACTGTATACACACCCATGCAAATATCACACATATACATGTTCCTTTACATATTCAATCACTCATACAGCTACCCATGTACCAAAATACACAGGTAACTTCATGTATTAACATCTACCTAAATATAAAAAAAATTTCCAATTTAAATATTTTATCATCAATAATGATTATTAAAGGGTAATATATTTCAATTTAAATTAAATTATCAATTTAAAAAAATTTTCTCCATATTATAAAGAATTTTAAACTCACACTTCCAATTTGAGAATATTAAATGAGAAAATGATATAAAACACTAATAACAGGACTGTAAGACCTTCTTTTATAATATTCTATGTATCCATAAATATACATCTACACACATATCCGTACACATACATACATACATACATACATATACACACATATCCATATATATATATATATATTCACATACACACACACACACACACACACACACACACACACATATATATAAATATATATATATATATATATATATATACACACACACATACACATTTATATACACACACATACATACATACATACACATTTACATACACACACATATATATATATATACACACACATATATATATACATATACACATACATATACACATACATATACACATATATACACATATACACACATATACATATACACATACACACAGATATACATACACATATATACATATATATATAATACATGTGCGTGCATGCAAAAAATATATCAAAATCCATATATAATTACCTTATTATATCTATATTCTACCATATTATATATATATATATATATATATATATACTCAAACTATTATATTTATACATACATACATACATACACTATCTATGGAACGGCATACATGTACCCATCTATATATACACACCCACACTCACACATACATATATAGAAATTATAAAACATTGTATACATACACATCCACACATATACATGTAGCCACATACCCACACATACACATATATACACCCATATATACATATAACTACATATATAAAAAAAAAACAAAACACAAAACCGCTCACCTATATACATACAAATATATATATATATACATATCCATAACCATACCCACCCAGTCCAAAAACGTGCCCACAATACACAAAAATAACACATGCATGTCTATCTTTCCATATAAACGCATATACATATACATATCAAACGACGTATCAATGTTCAAGTTCAATTACATAGTTATATACATACAGTTATGTGTTTGCACTTATGTGTGCATGGCAACATTTCCAAAAACAAAAAAACAAGATCATGTAATATTAGTCTTCCTATATAGTTATTCCTAAATATATTTACTTAGATTTAGGTTGTTCTTATGTCGGCATTTAAAAATTAGTTCATTATGTTTGTTTAGTAATAAATCCGGATCTTTATGTTTTATTATGAGGATTTTTTAAAGCATAAGTCGTATAAATATATATATATATATATATATATATATATATATATATTATTTATATAAATTTTAAAAATTATCTATTTATTTGTAAGTGTATTCAATGAGATGATGATCACTTATATTTATATCTATATTTTCATATATATATATATATATATATATATATATATAAAATATATATGTGTGTGTGTGTGTGTGTGTGTGTGTGCAGATATGTAGAAAAATAGGAAAGAACACGTTAGGTAAATAATCCGGAGTTCTTTAGTATTTTTGTTTTATTTTTAAAAAAATATATGCTCCATACAGAAGTAGAACTTAAATTATAATTATTTAAAAAATATGATTTCCTTCACTACATAAGAGGTCTCATGTTTCAAAAACGAGAGCCAAAAACCCTCAATATAATTATTAAAATTAATTGATTTTAAAACAAGTTTCATGTTAAAAAAATTTCAATTAAAAAATTTAGAAATTTATAAATTTATTGAGGATGAAACATAATTTATACTTTAGCTCAGTTTAATTTTAATAATTATAAATTTTTTCAACGAAATTCAAATATTGAATATATTGGAAAAACAAAGAACATTTCACTTTTAATCTTGCCTTGATAATATCGGATTGACGAAACGCGTCGTCAATGACTACAAAATATATTTTCCAATTGTCTTCTTTTTATCTAAATTGTGTTAACTTCAGTATTATTCTTTAACATATATATTCAATGTGCTCCAAGTATTTGAGAACATATCTCTAGAATGTCCTAAGTGACCCAATTTTAACTAAAAATCTTGTCCTTTTCATCAGTCTCGTCATGGAAGCTTCGTGTCTAACGTAGAAGATGAAAAGGGATGTCATATTCGTTGCTTTAGGTAGAAAGCCACAGCTTCAGAGATTACAACCGTCTTAACTATAGCCAGGTCCTTTAAGCTTTTGGTACGAAAAGCTTGAGGCTTCTTGCAGTGGCCAAAAGGTAAAAAAACGATGTATTCTAGATGGTCAGCAATGTCAAGTTCGCCATGCAAGTCCAGAGAATCGTAGATGAGAAACCTGGGAAATCAATAATGGTCATTGTTAATCCAGCTCCATGCCATCAATCAGACGTGTGGCGCAAAGAGACATCAGTTACAAATTCTTTGTTAGTACCTGCCCAATATTACCCGGAAGAACAGTGTGACCGATCGAAGTGCTTGCTAAACAAAACCAAACAATCTGGGTTTTTTTTAGATCAAAAAAACTTTGTTCAAGACCAAAAAGTGAACAGAAGCCATGACAGATGCTTGTGCGCCCACCCCTACTGTAGTCCACACGGTAATTTCCCGTCGCCGTGGATGGTCTTGAGGGTCGTGAGCAATGAGGGCCATGTCATGCCTCTCAGTTTTTACCTCACAAGGACTTAGGATCAATGGTACCACTTAAATCAAGTTACTATACATCTTTGTCAAGGCCTGTATAAAAAAAAATCTCTCGGGGTAGACCATGTATGCATCAGCAGGATTCTCTCTCTCTCTCTCTCTCTCTCACACACACACACACACACACGCACACACACAAAGGCGGCAGTATCTAGCAATGGCTGACCAAACATTTTCATGACTATATTACCCCTAACATTTGGCCTCCTAAATTTCCTAATTTAAGCCCTGCGACGTTGTTGAGAGGTAGAGCAATAATCATGCCCATAATATCAAGGACTCGTTGAAGACTGTAATTATGGACGTCATGGCCAGAATGAATGTGATCAATTTATGGAATAGTTTTAGAAATCACACCGAGACCATAATCGAAACGGTATGGCTTGCTTTGTTTTACGGCATATCAACACCTCAATGGGTTATTTAATGCCGACAACATTTTTATTGCTGGTAATATTTTTTTCAAAATAATAATTTTTTGGTAATAATTTTTTCCTTCAAAAATTCATTGCTGGTAATAATTGTTTACATTAAAGTATTGCTGGTATTAAAACCTATTTTTACACTTTCATAGTGTTTTGACCCCAGTTTGCCCATAGCTGGAACGCTAGTCGGTGCCATCACTCGGTGTCAGAGTGGACCTGGGAACACTAACAATTAAGAGGTGGTGATCCTCAAAACCTCCTGATCAGAGGCCTTCCTGTTGGATATAGTCTATCCAGGGCGCTAATCGAAACGGGTAGCATTTTTTTTATTGAATAGGCTTATGCGTTGTGTAGGAATCTAAGAACATGTATACTAAATTCTTCAAAAATAAATATTGTTTTCTCTGCTAAATAATGATTATCTCAAAATTTGCTCTCAAATCCCTGAAGACTGAATATATATATATATATATATATATATATATATATATATATATATATATATATATATATATATATATATATATATATATATATAATGTTTGTGTGGATAGTCACCTGATTGAGTAATAAGAGAGGCGAGTTCGAATTCCAGTCGGATCTATTACATTCACTTACGTGCTAAAAACACCTGGGAAAGGTATGAATCTTCTCTTCTCCCATCAGCTATAGTGAGAATAGGACAGACTGGATTCTATAGCCTTGGAAGCAACTGGTCTAGGAGAAAGACAACTCTGAATTCAAAACCTGTTGAGAGTCTTTTGCAGACCTTGTCGCACATTGTGCACCAGATCTCTGTATTCGGCTTTTCAAAATAGCCTTCACTGCTATAATCAAATCATATGTTTTTTTTGTTCCTAGTAACTGAGTAGCTTGAAAGCATGTACGTTGAGAGAGAAAACGATAGGAGAATCCAGTATATATATATATATATATATATATATATATATATATATATATATATATATATATATATGTATGTATGTATGTATGTATGTATGTATGTATGTATGTATTAAACTATAAATTCATCGTGAAAAACCCGGATGACGCAATTCGCAAATATATATATATATATATATATATATATATATATATATATATATATATATATATGTCAACCAAATTGGTATCTGGGAAAAAATTTGGAAAAAAAAGATAGAACTAAGAAACATCCGAGTACGGCGAAAAAATCGTCCACTGCCTGAATTTCCGGTCCAAATAAAAAGCTTCCGTTTATCCTGAAGATCCATTTAGGTCAAACCTAGGTAGGTAGTTCTTGGCTCTTTAGGATTATATATATATATATATATATATATATATATATATATATATTGGTGTGTGTATATATGCCTTTGCCTTGGCCAACATCGGTGGCGGAGAGAGGAGAAATGTGCTTTATGAGCAATGTCGATCTCTCATAAAAAAAAAACAAAAAAAACAAAAAGACAAAAACAAAAAAAAAACGCCCATACCTGCGCTCTTCGGGTGTAGTTCCATGGTCTCTCGTGACCGACTAATGCCATTGAAAATAGGAAAATGTTTCTTATTACTATAAACGTTATTTTTTTTAGTGGGTACACATTTTTGTATTGTCAGCTTTAATTTTTGAAAAATCGCAATTAATGTCAACTAATCTTGATATCGAGACGTTCTCCTCTGCTTGCACGCATGTGTGAGCAAATGTTTACTTATCCGTGAGAATCGACATCTTTAATGAACTATTATACACGGGATTGACTCTACTCTTTAAAAAAAAAAAAAGTGGTATTATTTGCCTTTTTGGAAAATAAAATAAGAAACGATAAATGTGACGAGAATAAATCTGTAAGAACAGAAAAGTTTCGGAAGAAAGAGAAAGAGAGAAAAACTCGTAGAGCGCGTGCGCATGCGTTGAGTCGAAAGCTGTTGTTCGCGTTATTCCGGTGAAACGAAAAATGGCGACGAATTGAAATTGAACGGTTTCTGTCGTCGATATAAATCAAAAAGCGACATTCTTTGTTCATTGAAACATGAGCAGTGGTGAGCAGATCGAGAAAAGACACACACACACACAGAGGGAGAAAGAGAGAGAGAGGTAGACAAATAGAGAGAGTGAGAGACACACACAAATAAGTTAAGACATGAAATAAAACATTGCCGAGTAGAGAAAGTGAGTGGAAGTGAGAGAGAGAGAGAGAGAGAGAGAGAGAGACAGACAGACAGACAGACAGACAGACAGACATATAAATAGAAAGCGAGAGGAAGATAATCAGAGTGTGAAATACACAACCAAAAAGAGAAAGAGTGTATCTGAGAGAAAGAGAGAGATACATAAGTAAACGGAAATTCAGGCATGACAAAAACATTGCTGAGTAACGAAAGAAAGAAAGAAAGAAAGAAAGAAAGAAAGAAAGAGATAGATTGAGACAAGTAGATAAACAGTGAGAGTGAGAGAAAAAAATAAAAAAAGAGAAAGAGAGACAGACATAAATACCTAAAGAGAAATGCAACCATAAAATAAAGCATTGATGATGAGGGTAAGTGAAAGAGAGAGATAAAGAGAAGAAGAAATAGAGACAGGTAGACTGATTAATAGAAAAAGAGAGAAAGAGAGTAAGAATGGGAGATAGACAAACAGATATATATATATATAGAGAGAGTGTGTATGCGTGTGTGTGTGTGTGAGAGAGAGAGAGTGAGAAAGAGGCACCTAAATAAACAGAAATTTAGGCATGACAAAACATTGCCGAGTTAAGGAAAAAGAAAGAAAAGTTAGAGATAGAGAGTGATAGGAAGACAGATATAAAGGGAGAGAGACACACAAAAAGCGAGAAAGAGAGACACAACAAAAGAGAGAAAGAGAGTGAGAGAGACACACAAAAAGCGAGAAAGAGAGACACAACAAAAGAGAGAAAGAGAGTGAGAGACACACAAAAAAAAAAGATAGTGAGAGACACATAAACATTTAAAGAGAAAGTCAAACACAAAATAAAAAATAAAGGCAAATAGGGAAAGCCTAGATCATAGGTAAATCAAAAAAAAGAAGAAAAATAAAGAGGAGAGAGAGAGAGAGAGAGAGGATAAAGAATAAGGAGGAGAAGACAGAGGGAAATGTAAAGATCTGGTTGGTTGAGGAAGAGATAAAAATGCAAGAAAGAGAGAGAGAGAGAGAGAGAGCAGAAGAGAGAGAGAGAGATGAGAGAGGAGAGAAGAGAGAGAGAGATGATATCAAATGAGATAAGATGGAGAAATCTGAATAGAACAAGATTTACTTCTTGTTTACAAATTGCAAATGCGCAAATGCCAATCAACGATAAGGAAGATACCGCTTAGTAAATGAATAGACAGACAGACAGACAGACAGATAGCTACCTAGCTAGAGAGAGAGAGAGAGAGAGAGAGAGAGAGAGAGCAGAGAGGGTGGGGCTGCAAAACTGATCGTGAAGGTATTCAGGGCGATTGTAAGAAAAAAAGAAAAGAAAATTTGATAGCTATATAAATTTTAGATTAAGGAAGATGGTATCTGAGGAGATTTACAAAGAAAGCAAGAAATAATTTGAGAAAACTATTAAAGAATATTTTATTAATAAGACGATGATGCTAATAAAAAAAACATGACTGGATAAAAGAATAAGAGGTAAATGAATGAATGGCGACAAGTGACAGCCAGCAAAGAAATTGAAACGGTCAGAAGAACAAATTGACAGACTGACAGACAGACTGATAGACAGGCAGGCAGACAGACAGATAAATAAAAAGAGAGGAAACAAAGGAAGGATAGAAAATAGATTTAATCGATTGTTTGATAGGAAGAAATACACTAAATAGAGTAAGAGAAAGAAAGGAGGCGATAATGCACTAAGAGAAAAGAAGAGTGATAGAGAAAGTGATAGAGAGGGGGGATATTTTAGCACTCAAAGCTAAAAATAAATAAAGAGAGAAAGCGTGGGAAGAGTGTTCTTTTTACGCCGTATGCTAAAAAGAAAGAAAGAAAAATAGCAAATAAGAAAATAGAGAAGAGGAAGAGAAATTTTAAAATGGAGAAGAAATAGAGAGGTATGAAAAATTTCTTTACTATAGTTCAAAGAACGTGAAGAAAGAAGAAACGCACGCAGAAAGAGGAATAACTAAAAGCGGAAAATAAAGAGAGGTCAAGAAATGAAGGAAGAGGTAAGCGAACAGAAGACAAGAAAAGAATTTGGGAAATCAGAGCGAAAGCGGAGAGGAGAGGGGGGAGAGAGAGAGGGAGAGAGAGAGAGAGAGGGGAGAGAGAGAGAGGCGAGAGAGAGAGAGAGAGGGGAGAGAGAGAGGCGAGAGAGAGAGAGAGGAGAGAGAGAGGCAAAAGAAACGAACTAGAATGATACTTCAATTGACCAGAGATCCAGCTTTGCTATTTTTTTTGAGATTCCGGATTGAGGGAGAAGGTAGTGTAATATCTTTCTCCTTTGATAGAGAGAGAAGAGAAAGAAAGGGAAAAGAGAAAAGAGAGAGGGGAGATAGACGGAGAGAGAGAGAGAGAGAGAGAGAGAGGCAAAGAAAGCGAACTAGTGATACTTCAATACCAGAGAGGGAGGGAAGGAAGAAGAGAGAGAGACGGATTGAGGGAGAAGGTAGAGCATGAGATAGGAAGAGATAGAGAGAGAAGAGAAAGAAAATTTCCCGAGAAAAGAGAATCTGTAAACGAGAGAGAGAGAGAGAGAGAGAGAGAGAGTCAGAGAAAGGCAAAGAGCGAACTAGTACAAATACCAGAGGGAGGAAGGAAGAAAGAGAGAGACGGAGTGAGGGAGAAGGTAGAGCATGAGATTTACCTGATAGAGAGAGAAGAGAAAGAAAAAGGGAAAAAAGAAAAATTTTTAGGGGAGAGAGACGGAGAGAGAGAGGAGAAAACAGAGAGAAAGAACACTGAGAATGAGGTGGGTTAGGGTTAGGGAAGAGAAGGAAAGGGAGAAAGAGAGAGGGAGAGATATATATAGAGAAAAGAGAGAGCAGGGAAAGTTCAAAAGAGAGAAGAAAGGGGAAAAAACAGAGAGAGAGAAAGGAGAGAATATTTTTTTTTAATTTAGATTTCAGAAAGAAAGGGAGAGAGGAAAGAGAGAGGGGAGATAGAGAGAAAAGATTATTAGAATTTGTTGAAACGAAAGAGTATGAGGAGAAAACAAAGGAGAGATGGAGAATGAGGTATTCCATAGAGATTTAGAGATATTTGAAAATAGATTCGTTTTTTTTAGTTGCCAGAGAAAATATTTGAAACAGAAAAGAGAGAAAAAGGGAGAGAAAATAGATTTAAAGATGTTGAGAGAGAGATGGAAATGAGAGGAGACATTGACATTTTCGGTGGTAGCGTTCATGTCGTGATGAAAGCCGTCAAAACTCATGCATTATCGCCCATATTGAGCAATTAATTAAAAATGGACACGGAATAATAGCTCGTTAAACAATGTCTCATCAATCTAAGTTTTCTTCAAATATTGAGAGAAAGAGAAAAGAGAAAAAAAGAGGGGTAAGAGAAAATATAGAGAGGGAGAGAAAGAAAAATAGAAAAAAATACCCTCCTTTAAAAAAAATAAATAAAAAAGGTTTTTAAAAGAAGAGAAGAGAGATTTTAAAGATAGTGATTGGAAAGGAAGGGAAGACGGTTAAAAACGATATGAAAAAATTTATTTATATTTTTCCTAAGCGAGTGATGATAAATAAAATAGTAAATAAGATTGAGTGAGAGAGAGTAAAAGAAATGAAAAAGACGGACATTTTTTTTAATCGTTGAAAATATTATTTAATGAAGATTTATTAATTCCCTTTGATTTTCACATTTTTTAATATTTTGCTCGTGTTTAACAAATTTCGTGATCAATAAAAAAACAAGCGAAAGAGAAGACTTTGTGAGGATTCTTGGGAACTTTCGTTTTGTAGATGAAAAAAAAATCAAAATCTTTTACATGCTAATCCTAAATCAATTAATAAAAACGCCTTTCACTATTTTGAAAACGTATTTAAAATAGCTATATTGTAAAAAACAACCTCCTCGCCAAAACAACGTTTTCCCGACAATCGTATTTACAAGTAATTTTGACACGGAGTATATGTTTGATAATTTCACCAAAATATTGCAAACAATTTAAGAAACAAGATTTAAAAAAGGAATTTCAACAACTCCGTTTTTGTCGTCTGCTAATTTTCCATTTACTACTTTAAAAATATTATGAATTACCAATTTAAATTTGAAAAACCTCATTTAAAATAATATTTTAGAAATATTATTATTATTAATAGAAAACAAAAAATAGTGTATTTTCAAAAACTGTTTCGAAAATGGGGTCTATTCAAAATTTATTTATTTTTACAATGAATGGATCTATAAATAAACTTTAAATTTAAATACATATTAGACACAAATTTAAATATACAAACATCATATGAATATATCCCTTTCTTTTTTTTATCTCCTTTTAATATTTATATTTATCCTTTCATTTTTTAATATATTTCAATTTTTAAATAAAATAAAATTAACTTTATTTAAATAATTTTCTTCCTTTCTTTCTAAATAATTATATTTCTTCCCTTTTTTTATTTATTAAAGGTTAAAAATTATATGGGAAATAAAAGCTATAAATTAAATTTTTAAGAAAATTTTAAATAAAATGAACAGATTTATCCTCAAAAAATTTTTAATTAAATATGCAATAAAAAAAAAATTTTTTTATTTCTTAATATCAATATATATCTTAATAATATTAAATTATTAAAAAAATACCAAAAATTTGATTATTTTGTCTCCCTTGCATTTCTATATTTCCATATCAATATCATTTTCCATCACTATCCCTAATTTCATTGTATTTAATAGTTAAATTTTTATATATATATATATATATATATATATATATATATATATAAATATAAAAATATTTTTATAAATATATTTCCATCAAAATTTCTTCTGAATTTCCATAATTCATCCAAATTCCCCGTTCCTTTCTTATCATATTTATATATTCATAATACTTCTCTCTTTCTTATCTAAAAATCCATTTTATAATTTCTTAAAAATTTTTTCCATCCATTTAAAAAAAAAAATCTGCTTTGTCCAAAAAAATTTCAAAAAAAATCTCCTTTTTAAACATATTTAATTTTATCCATTTTTATCTCAAAACTAAAAACCATACTTTTTCTTCTCACTTTTTTTTTATATATATATATATATATTATCATTTACTATTTCAAACAAATTGAAAAAAGATTTCAAAAAATTATGATAAAAATTTAAGGTATGCTATATTTTTGGTCTGATTTGTTTCAAAGATAGAGCGTGTGTAAATATTCAAGTGGAAATTGATCTCGAAGTTCAATCTTTGACAGGCTGTTTTTTGTTTTTTCTCTTTTAGCCTGAAGATTGCGTAAATAAATAAATAAGTAAACACTGATATAGATATATACGTGCTTGAATCGTTCGAACTTTCAGATTCAATGAATTTGATTTTAGACTATATATATATATATTTATATATATATATATATATATATATATATATATATATATATATATATTATATTTAAACTTTAGAGCTTTTAAAAAAGAACTTTTTTATGCTTTTAAATTCAAACTTGACCCATACGGGCGAAACTAAATTTCAGTAACAATAAATTTTCATCAATACATTCAGGTTAACTAAATAAAGGACTAAGTTTTTTAAATATAGTCCCCCAAAATAACGATTGATAAAGACACTTTGGCAAAGGACCTGAAATCCTTCTTCAGAAGAATCCTACGGTTAAAAATCCCACTATGGGGACAATGATCACACACCTTCCATACTTGATACATTAAAAGAGAATGACACTATATACACCCACAAAACACAGACATTACTATACAGACATTTGAAAAGCCGCAGCAAATGACATAAAAAAAACAATAGCACGTAAGCTGCCACGTAACAATATTACTGAAGGGGAAATGTATAGCCCTCGATACAAAAACACATAGAGATGACCTAATCATAACACAGGCTGACAAAGGGGGTGCCACAGTGATCTGGGGAATCAAAGAATACATTAAAGAGGCCAACAAACAGCTAGCCGACAAAGAAACCTATAAATAATTACCTACAGATCCCCTTCCAGACTACCAAAAAAAATTAACTAGCTCACTAAACATAATGCTTCGCAACAATCTAATCGACAAGGAAACATGCACAACACTTACACCCACAAACATTACACCTGCTCGTTTCTATCTCCTTCCTAAAATACACAAAAATTCAACAACCCAGGAAGGCCGGTTATTTCATCATTCAACTGCCACACGACAAAAATTTCCAAATACATAGACCATTACATACAACCACTAGCTAAGGAAGTAAAATCCATCAGAGACACAACAGATCTACTAAACAAAATTAATCACATACAAACATTACCAGAGAATGCTATTCTAGTGACTATGGACGTTAGGTCACTATATTCAAACATTAAAACATCGAAGGGCTAACCGCCCTTCAGGAAGCACTTACTAAAAAAGAAAAAAAAAACCCCCCCCAGAAGTTATCATAAAACTCATGGAGCATGTTCTTACATTGAATACTTTCAACTTCAATGGAGCACACTACCTTCAAATAAGAGGTTGTGCCATGGGCACCATTGCAGCTCCATCATATGCTACAATATTCATGGGAAAATTTGAGGAGACCCATATCTATCCCCTCATTGGTAGCGACTGCGTATTCTATGCAAGATATATCGATGATATATTCTTTGTATACACGGGTAGTGATGACAAACTTATCCAATTCCTTATGACCCTAAACACAGTGCACGACTCAATTAAGTTTGACTATGAAAAATCCACAACATCAGTAACATTTTTAGACACCCGCATTTACATAGATGAAAACAGGAAACTACAAACGACACTACACACTAAAATCACCGACACCCACAACTATCTACACTTTAAGTCTTCCCACCCTAAACACCTCAAAGAGAACCTTCCCTATTCACAAGCACTTAGACTCAGAAGGATATGTTCCAACAATGAAGAATTAAATAAACACATTGAAAATCTGGAGCATCAATTCACAACACGTGGCTATAAACAACACCTAATCAGGGAACAAATAAATAAAGCAATTTCCACACCTAGAGAAGACACCCTAATGTACAAGATTAAAAATAAATCTAGCCGCATCCCTCTAGTAACCACTTTCAATCCCACTCTGCCTCCACTATCCCAAATAATCAAACGTCGCTGGGAAATACTACATCTCAAACCAGACCTAAAAAAATTGTTTAAGGAACCCGGCCTTCTTGCATATCGTAGACCTAAGAACCTAAAAAAAAATCATAGGTAGTAACCACATTTCAGGGGACAAGGTAATCCGTAAGAAAACTAAGAACAAAAAACAACAGGATTTTCCCAACCATGTAACAACAAAAGAAGTTTATGTTGCAACCATATTAAAAACACGAATTCATTCACTAGCTCAATCACTAAATCTACTTTCAAAATCTACCACGATTCTAACTGTAGAAGTCAAAACATAATTTACCTCCTAGAATGCACACTATGCCAGAAACAATATGTAGGAAAATCTGAATGGCCCTTTAACTACAGAATTAATAATTATCGTAATCGAATTAAATCGACTCCCCATGAAAAATTATTACCTGTAGAACAACATTTCCGCCTAGAAAAACACGATTTTAAAACCCATGCCAAATTCACTATAATTGAGAGAATAGAAAAGTTCAGAGCAGATAACATTAGAAAGATTTTTAGAGTCCCATGAAAATAAGTGGATACAACGTCTAAAAACAAAATATCCAGCCGGGCTAAATCATAAATTTAACAATATATAGTAGTAATATATAACTCAACAAATCAAAACCTACCCACATTTCTCACCCACACAAGACAGACATGCTTACGGAGGAATGGAGGCCTCACACTTATACACACACCCACACGATTATACACACACACACACCATACTCACTCACTCCCTAATGAGCCAAATGATAACACACACCCACAGCAATACACACGCTTACACATATCATACTCACTCACCCCTAAGAACCAAATAACACACACACAAAACACTAAACAGAGACACATCCCCTCACCAGGTCCAATAAAACTGTCAAACTGACCAGAGAATTCAGGATAAAATGATCCATCCAGTTCTTATCTCAAATAACAACTTAAAAGAGACTGTTTGACCAACACAAGGAATGTTAAAAGATTCATGTTAAAAAAGATAAAAAAAAAAAAAAAATGAAAACTACAGACAAAAAGTTCATTTTCTCCAACAAAAGACATTCATTTCTGTAGTTCACTGCTAACAGCAAGCAGAAATATTTCTTCTCCCCGATGATGGCCATTTCGGTCGAAAATAGTCGAGGAATCTAAATGGAATAATAATAAAAAAAACGAAAGAATATTAATCTACAACCCAGTGTGTCTAATGATTTTAATTTTTTATTTTTTTATTGTTGTTATATATATATATATATATATATATATATATATATATATATATATATATATATATATATATAATATCCGAAAATTTATTTATTAAAAATGTCAAAGGAAAGTGTTTTACGTTGTTATTTTTCTTGACAAGAATATTTAAGTTAATGCTCTGTTTATTATAAACAGCATTAAATAACATTTACCGGCCTGAATGTCCGAAAATTTTTTGTAATAAAATATTCGTTATTATATATATTATAACCTATGCCTAAAAAATTTAAAATATTCATGCTATAAAAATGTTTAAAAAGTTCGGCCAATTTCCTCAATATGGAAATAAATTCGACCTTGAAGCCAATAAAGGTTCTTTGTCATTTCATGATAAACATTATTTTCAGACGTCAGGATAAAATTCAAACAAACATATTTTTTTTTTCAAGACGTCTTAAGTTTAGATTGGTTTTAGACTCTTTATGGAGGGGAAACCTTTGATGTCTGGCAATGCTGCAAAATATAAATTATATATACATATTATATATATATATATTTATTTATATATATTATTTAACCAAGATTGTTTATATTTGATCTCGTTATAAAAATATCCTATTTATTTAAAAAAAAAAATGATACCTGGAACCCCTAACGACTTAAAATATTCATTTTTGGATCTTCAAACATGAATGAATATCATCATTTTTATTTATATAACCTCAGCATCATATATATATATATTCATATATATATAACTGAAAACATCCAATAATTTTATATTAAAAATATTAATTTTAAATATTTAAACCCATTTATATATGTACTTTACCAGGCTATTTAAATGTTTAACTTTTATCATTGTAAAAAACCAGTGTTCAGGACAACTAATAAAATGAAAAAAATCTAATAAAATCGTTTTCTTTTAAAAAAAAATAAATGTCACAAAAAAAATTTGAAAAGAAAAATATTTGTTTGAACATGTGTTATCAGTATATGTGCATGATTTGATGTTCAAAATTAAAATGAATAACAACTGTAAAATATTCCAAATTACATAATGATCTATTCAAATTGATGGATATGTCATAAATGGATATAAAGGAGAAATATAAAAATGAAACTGAACAAACTTTATATATGTTTGTGTGTGTGTATATTTTCTTGATTAAAAATTGTGAAAAAAATTATTTATAAGGTCCTTTTTGGTATGCATTTCAATGTTAATTCCCTCGAATTAATTCAAACCAAATGTTTCACATTTATTTCTCAATAAATTTTTTTTCAGGTCTTTTTTATGTTCATTCCATTGTATTTTGAAAAATTCAGTATAAGGAAAAAAATGTTAAATTAATTACAGATTCTCACAATAATTATTCTTTTCTTTGACTAACTGTCGTTTTTCATGCTTATATAATTCCATTATAAAAAAATTTTTGGCTTGATTGGTTACTCAAATTCTACCTTTCCAAATTTGTTACAAAAGTTATCCTTTTTGATGATTATCAGAGCATTGAAATAGGGAATGATTAATCGAATTAAAACAAGATCAGAGGATAAACTATCCATTTAGATGTTTTTTCCGATTACATTCTTCGAAATTTTTGTCGTTTTATCATTTCAAAATAAGACCAGATTTAAAAAATTTTTACATCTACATTTCTCATGTATTTTTTTAAAGATTGAACAATAATTGAAAGAACGTATAATCCTTTTAATTTTGCATTAAAAAGACCTGGATTGAAATTAAAAAAACCATTGCTATCAAACTTTTTTGAAATCATATTTTATGCAGGGTATGATATAAATCTGATAGAAACTAGTTTTAAAAACAAAAATAAAAAATCGATTTTTGTTTTTAACCAATTCATTTTTTTAAAACAAAATAAAACAAAACCTTTATAAAATTCCTTAAAATTTGACTTTTCTTTTAGATTCAGTTTTGATAAAAAAAAACTAAATCACATTTCTATTTGGATAATTTTTTTTAAGAAAATCGAATATCCACATGGTTTTAATTTGCTTCGAATCCATTATATTGTTTTCCTTCAACGTGAAAAATACAAAAAGAAGGAAATCTTATGGTAAATAGCACGATAGAACTCAATTCCATAAACCTTGTTGTTTCTGAAAACTTGTCAACTTCAAATTAAAATCTTTATTGAATTAAGAAAAATACAAATGCAAAAATCGTTCACACATTCCTTTCATGATTGCCTTGTTTCTAATATGCGTATCACGTTCATTCATAAAATTTTAAAATTCAAATTCTTGGTAAATCATGAAAAGTGGTCATTTTTTAAATATTTATGGTTCTGTAATAATTTGTTTTGTCTAAATTTCTGAGATGAAAATATTTTATTTCCATTATTTACATTATTTAAATATTTGTTTAAATTTTTTTTTTTTTTTTTTTTTGTATTTTAAAATGTTTTGACTTTTTATAATACATAAATTTTCAGTAAAATTCTTTTTCCTTGTTTGAAATTTCGAATTGAACCTATTAAAGTTGTTTCAACAGGGTATACTATTCTAAATTCTTAAAAAAATGTCTCTTTTTTTATGTTTGATCTTATCTCTTTTAAAAAATTTAAAAAAAGTTTTATATTTCATTTCTGTTTATTTATTTATTAGGATTTTCTTTAAGTTAAAAATATGTTTGGAATCCAACTTTCAGATAAAAGTCCACTGGGAAGAATGTTTCCCAAAAACTAGTTGTGAGTTTTTTTTATATAAATACATGATTGAAAAAATAAAAACTGTCTATTTTACTGAAATTTTCTATACTATTTTTACATTATTTTTCATTATTCGGACTGTTGTTAAAATCTTTATTTAATTTTTTTGATTCGATTCACGTTTCCTAAGGCCGTTGGAAGAAACTTCCAGCCTTTTTCATTAAGGATATAACTTAAAAATTGAGGATACGTGAAACATGGATAAAAGATTTGAAATGAAGGGATCCCAAAAAGAAACGATTTTAGAAATTTGAGATCTTTTTTCTTTTACAATCCACAGGGCATTTTTAGAAGAAAAAACTTGAGGGAATTAAAAAAATTTGTGGAATAAACAATAATGTATATGTAGATAATAAATGAAAAAATACGTATAATTAGATTTTAAAACTTTTTTGTTCAAATTTAATAAATAAATATCACCTGCAAAAGACAATTTACGTTTTATTTTTAAAAAAGGAGGAAAAATGTATTTTTGATTCGGACAACAATCAAAATTTAAATTAAATGAACACTTTATATGTCTTTGAAAAATGGAAAAAATTTTCATGTTGTGACAATAATGGAAAATATGGAAATTTGTTTTAGCATTATTGCTCACACCAAAAAGCCAAAAAATATTGGGAAAAAAATAAATATTGGTAAAAAAAAATTTTCCTTATTGATTTTTAAATACGAAATATGTCAACGCTGGAAAAAAGTTTAAATTAATTATATATATATATATATATATATATATATATATATTAAATATATATATATGATATATATATATATATATATTATATTTATTTTTATGACATCTTTTTTTTTTTTTAATTTTTTTAAGTTTGATTTGATAGTTTTTAAAAATATAAAAAAAAAAATAAAATTTTTTCGACATATGGTTTATATTGGGTAATTTACTTTTATATATTAAATTTAAAAAAATCAAAACTTAATATAATCCTTTAATTTTAAAGAAGTGCACCAATATTTTATATTATCAAGTCCTTATTAAATTACATATTACAAATTATTGTATATATAGGACAGGTAATCTATTCACCGCCACACAACACTCCTATCCCTATTTGACATGAGTAGAGGCTTACACCTTGTTTCTTGTTTAGGAAGGGGTTCCTGGAACTCTCTTCTCTCCGGCCTCTGTATTAGTGCAGGTCTGTTTCTCTCCCGTGATGTGTGCAGTCTGTGGCATTATCTCTTCATTCTGAGGGTACACACACAGTTGACAGTTCTCTGGTTGCTGTTTCCGACTGGTAGTTAGGAGCCCTAACTTTGCGTAGCGTCTTGAGCGGCTGCTCTGATCAACAGTTGTATAATACCAGGGTGTTTGTAGTGCCATGTCGCGCATGGAAAGGTGTCCCTGCAGTCACCTCCGGTGGGCAACCCTGAAGCCACATAATGATGCAGATTTTGCCAACTCCTCTCTGCCCATGTCACGGTCGAAAACTGTCTGTTTTCTTTTACTTCAGGCCTTCTCATCTTTGCAAATTCAATCCACATGAGACTCAAAAACCGAAAAATTAACCTAAACCAGCCTCTCAAAAAATCACCTAAACCCCTCAACATTTCATTCTCCAACATCCGGGCATTAGAACAAACTTCTGCAGTCTGGAATCTTTCCTCACTGCAAACTGCCCGGATATACTGGCTCTGTGTGAGACAAACCTTGTCTCGTCTATCCCCTCTTCTGATCTCTCGATCCCCGGCTACCTTCCTCTCCTCAGAAAAGACTCTCTAACCCACATGCACGGTCTTGGTGTTCTACGTCAAGGAACATCTCCCACTGGCCAGAGAGTTGTCTCTTGAATCGCCAGACCATTCATACATGTGTCTCCGACTATCTCTCCTCAATGCGGTAAGCTATCTCTTCTTCCTTTATCGCTCTCCATCCTCTCAAGACTGTGAGATACTCGATAGCATTTCTGACAGCATAGACAAGGCTCTCTCCCTCCACCCGTTTGCTCACATTTTGTGTTTGGTGACTTTAACGCCCATCATACCAAGTGGCTTAAGAATGCTACTACTGACCATGCAGGCATTCAAACACTTAATTTTCAATCTCCCATTCCCTCACGAGATAGTTAACTTCCCCACTTTTTTTGCCTTCAACCGGGAAGGTAAAGCCTCTCTTCTCGATTTGTGTTTTACCTCCATCCCCGAATCCTGCAGCGCCTCGCAACTCTGCCCCTTTGGTAACTCTGATCATGCAGTAGTATCAGTTAACATCTCCTTCAACTCCACCCCCATAAAGAACCTCCTACCACTAGAACCTCGTTCTATTATCAACGAGCTGACTGGGACTCGTTCCGTGATTTCCTCCGCGATGTCCCCTGGGATGGAGTCTTTAAGCTCCCCATCCAAGAATGTGCTTCTGAGGTCTCTTCCTGGGTTAAAAATTGGAATCGACGCTTTCATCCCATCAAGGAAATATAGGGTCAAGTCGCGCCCTCCCCTGGTTCTCGGCTGTTGCTCAGCCGCCATTGCCCATAGGAACCACTACTTCCACCTATACCGTAGCGACATGTCTGACTGCAATAGACGTCTCTTTGCCTCCGCCCGTAACGAATGTAAGCGTGTCCTCAACGATGCTAAGTCACTATTTGCGGCTCGAATGAAGGAACGTATTGCATCTCGCAAATTTGGCTCCAAAGATTATTGGCGTCTCTGCAAGAGTGTATTGAACAATTGCAAACCCTCTATACCTCCTTTATTCAAACCAGTTCGAAGTCCTGACCTCCTCTACCAACAAGGCTGAATGCTTTGCTCGGAAATTTTCATTCAACTCAACGCTCGACTCTTCCGGTGTACCCATACCCGACTTCCCTCTTAGAACTGAGGCCATATTGAGTGGGTTAAACATAACCCCTCATTGGTATTGGGCATTATCTCCAATTTAGATCCCAACAAGGCTAGTGGTGGAGATGGGATACCAGCCATTGTCTTGAAGAAATGTGCGCCTGAACTGGCGCCCGCCCTTTCAAACTATATAACTACTGCCTCAAGGAATCTTGTTTTCCTGACTGCTGGAAGTCCTCATCGATTGTTCCTGTCTTCAAGAACTCCGGCGACCCCTCTGACCCTTCCAACTACCGTCCTATCAGTCTCCTTCCCCTTCTTCGGCAAAATCTTCGAAGCCCTAATCAATACCGGGGTGGTTAACCACCTCACATCCCATAATCTGCTCTCAGACAAGCAATATGGTTTCCGCTTTGCCCGATCTACAGCCGATGTGCTTACGGCCATCACTGAAACAGTCTACCGAACTCTTCAAAATAACGGGAAGCCCGTGCCGTGGCACTAGACATCTCCAAAGCATTTGATAGGGTTTGGCATGCCGGCCTTCTTCGTAAGCTCCAGGGTTATGGCATTACAGGTCGATTATTTGACCTAATACAATCATTCCTGTCAAACCGTGAATTGAAGGTCGTTCTCAACGGATTCTCCTCCAGTTCCTATCCCACGAACGCAGGTGTTCCCCAAGGCTCCATCCTAGGCCCCACTCTATTCCTTATCTTCATAAATGACCTTCCTGACGCCATAATTCCCAAGTTGGCATCTACGCGGATGACACCACAATTTATTCCCTGCCTCAAAAACAAATCTAGTCTCGCTGACAAAACTCACCTGGCCGTGCGTCTCGAAAAGGACCTCCAATCGATTGTGAACTGGGGCATGAATTGGCTGGTCAACTTCAACGCTTCAAAACAAAACTGCTCTCTATTAATCACCACAGAGATCCTTCCCTTCCCCCATTATTAGAATGTCTGACGCTCAACTTCTCGAGAGCAACTCTCTGCGGCTTCTCGGTCTCACGTTGACTGCTGACCTGAGATGGAATAAATACATTGAGTCAATTGCCTCGTCCACTGCAAGGAAAGTTGGCTCCCTGAGCCGTGCCAGGAAGTTTTTTCTCCCCTGAGTCGATCCTCCAGATATACAAATCCAACAATTCGCCCTTGCATGGAGTATTGCTGCCATATATGGTCTGGCGCCCCTTCTGTTTGCCTCAAATTCTTGATAGGCTCCAGAGGCGGATATGCAATATGGTTGGCCCTGCCCTGGCGTCTCGTCTACAGTCACTTTCTCACAGACGCGCCGTCGCCTCCCTCTGTCTGTTCTACAAATACTTTCATGGAAATTGCTCCGAGGAACTGCATTCGCTGGTTCCCAAACTTCATGAGTTCAAGCGCCCTACGAGGCTGGCATCCCGCTCTCACCCCTTCACTGTCGAAACTCCTAAATGTAGCCGTCTCTTCTACTCTAATAGCTTCATGTCTCGCACCTCTCGCCTGTGGAACTCTCTTCCCTTCTCCTGTTTCCCTGAGAGCTATAATCTCCAGCTATTCAAGTGTAATGTCAATCGACATCTCCAGTTGCCTTGATCTATCTACTACCCTCATCCTTTCTTCTATCACTCCTATCTGATCTTCCTATTTTTTGTAACCCCTTGCATCCTAGTGGCTTTCCGCCTTGCTTGGGGTGAAATACTTAAAAAAAAAAAAAAAAATATATATATATATATATTTATATATATATATATATCTAGGTATAATATATTTTGGAAAAAAAAATGTCTGTGTAAAGTTTTTTCCTACGTTAATAAAACATCGAAAAAAAAAAGAATAAATAAATATATAAAATAAAAAATGAAAAAAAAAAAAAAAAAAAAAAAAAAATTAACTCAAATAAATAAATAAATAATAAACAAATTTTCTCCCGCCAAAATAACAGTATATTCAATGGATTTTAAATTCACAGTGACATTACCCATATATATAAATAAGACCCAAAATTCAACATTCACGGCCTGACGATTGCGTCTAGCATGAAATAGTCTGTCGCCTCTGAGTGTTGACTTCAATGTTTTACTTTTATATTTATATTTACACACATCATCTCTGATATTGAGACTTTATCCCATAAATATATACATTTAAAACTTCTTATTCCTTTATATATATATATATATATATATATATATATATATATATATTTTATTTCTTATTATATGTTATTATATATAAAGGCTTTTTCCATAGAACCATCCAAAATTTTTTTAAAAATGCCTGAATAATGAAATCTGTATTTGGATTATGGAAATTATAAGGTTTTGGATCAACCTTAAATAGGTTTTACAATTTCTTGAGTTGTTTAGTTCTTGTTACTTAATTTGTCATCCAAATTTATAAAAAAGTTTGTTACTTTCATGTTTACGTAATTTTAAAAATCCATTCCATCCATTTTTATGTATATATATATATATAACATATGTATAGGATTGTGTATATGGAATAAATTCCAATAACCAAAAAAACACCCACTTTATTCAAAAAAGGTGCTTTTTACGGATAATGGTTATTTTAATACAATTATTTATTATAAAAATCACTACAAAAATATAGCCATTTTTTTTTTTCATCTTGTTATCTTATCAAGTTTAATATTGAATGGTTATTCCAGCAATTTTTTAAGACGTTTCCCCAACATAGCTTGTCTGATTGATTTGAACCTTTTAAAACTTTAATCTACATTCAGAAATAAATAATAATAAATAAATTCAATTCTGTAATAATAATAATATATATATATATATATATATATATATATATATATATATATATATATATATATATATATATATATATGAATAGATATTTTTCCATTGACTACGCAAATAATTTCTCTATATATCTGTCCTCTCTCCCATTTGTAATAATGTATAAATAGCATTCTGATTAAGAATTATATATATTAACGAAAAATTATTTTCAACAATGTCTAATTTTTATAAACAACCAAATAATTTTTTGGTTTTTTTTCATGAAAAAGTTTAAACAATTGCTTTTCATCTGCAAGTCATTGGAAGATAATACAATATAAATAGGTCAATGATATTTCACTGGTTTTGTTTATTTTATTCGGGTTTTGTACTTGTGCATCAATAATTCCATAGCGTAAGGATGAAAAAAGCATTTTACGCAACATAATCTCATTTCATAAATTTGTCAATGCACTTTATACAGTGGTTAATATTAACATAGAGAAAAATATTATATTATACTTTGGATAAGACTGTTGAATAATGCTATCTTTATTATTTTTCTCGAAATTGCTCTGGTCTAAAATGATTCAATGACACTTTTGGGATTTAGCAATTTTTTAAACATTAAAAAAAAACAAAAATCCCCAAAAAAAACAACACTATTTTTTTACACCGTCACCACTGTTGGCTACAAAATTTTGAAGCGCTATTCATTTTGTGAGTTGAAAGCTGTGCAAAGACGTCTGGAACGTGATTCGTTACTAATATCCCTATAACTTAACTGTGCTCACATTTAGTGTTTGGTTTCCTGTAAACGTTAAATAATATCATTACTTGTATTTTTTTCCGCATGGAGCAATTCATCGAGACACCTCCGCTTTTATGTCAGATGCAATTTTACCAGAATGCTATCTGTAACCAAAGTAAAAGAATATATAAGTTTTTGGTGATAAGGTTCGATCTTTAATATCATATCCTTTATTACGGCCCTAGTAAATTGAAAATTTCTTATCAAAATTTAGCTAATGACCGTCAGTATATCTATTGAGATAGCGAGACAAGCTTGTTAACCATTACATCACACCGAAGTGCCCTCTAATTCACCATTATGTATGTATATACAGGGTGTCCATAAAGTTCGTGTGCACTTTTAAAATTTATAACTTTATTTTATTTGCGATAGAAATAATCTGTAAAAAATGTTATAAAGTTTAATGTACCTATTTTAAAATATAGCTAAAATAACTAATGTGATTTCAGGCATTACTGTAAATCAGTTGGCAAATGTTTTCAAACAAACTGCAAAATCGTATTACCCTTTGTATTGCTAATGATGGAGGACATGTGGAAATTTTGTTAAATAAAATTTTAATAAAACCCTAAAAATATTTAATTTATTCTTTCTAATCCTTTTTTACAAATTATTTCTATCGCAAATACAAATAAAGTTATAAATTTTTAAAGTGCACACGAACTGTATGGATAAAAATGGATAAACTCCCGTCCTGGGTAAGACGTTTTCAACTACATCCACATCCTGGGTAAGATGATAAACTACATCCAGGAGGAAGGCCTCTGATCAGGAGGTTTTGAGGAGCATATGGACCACCTCTTAATTGCTGGTGTTCCCAGGTCCACCCTGACCCGGGGTGGTTATCCACCTGTTAGGGTCCCATCTATGGGTAAATAGTTAACTATTACCAGCAATACTTTTTTGAAAAAATTATTACCAGCAATACAATTTTGAAGGAAATATATTACCAGAAAGATTTTTGATAAAACAAAATATTACCAGCAATAAAAAGTTTTGTCGGCATTAAATAACCCAATGAGATTGATATGCCATAAAACATAATAAACAAAACCAATCTAAACCAAAGAATACATATTCTATTCATATGAACCTATCCTAAAAATGTTGTCAGCATTAAATATCCCATTGAGGTTGATATGCCCTAAAACAAAATAAACCAAATAAATAAACCTCTATAAACTCAAGGGAGATGTTTTTTTAAATAAATCATTGTTAATTTTTATTCATATCATTTTGGCAATTTTTTGATTTAACTTGTCAATTCAATTAGGCGGGACTGTTTAATCGCGCCAAGCCTAAAATATCATCAATGACGCCACGCACCTAATGTCCGCCAAAATGTAAATGTAACAACGACTGCAAAAAGCACCCAACGTTGCCACATTTGAGCAAAAGAATGTATGACCCTAGCAGGACTAAAAAGCCACATCCGCACTGCCCACATCTGAGAATAAATCAGGCGATGGCATTAGTCGCGAAATGTCGCAGCCATAATATTATATGTACGTATGTATTCATTAAAAAAAATCACATACATTTTTTAAAAATCAATCGGTTTAATTGAGAGAATTATTAAAATTGAGGAAACATTTATGAGAGAGCAAAACTCTCTGAGGCAAGCAGCCTCTGTCACGCAAAGGCGAAAACGGTGGTAAGGAAATGACTGCCGATGGATAATGAAAATAAATTTTCAGTGGGAGATATTTGTATCTGTGTCTGCCTTTCTCAAGCTGGCCAACCATATTCGAGGGGGACCCAAAAGTAACCTGAATTGTGTCATATAATTTTATTCATTTATTGTTGCATGTTTATATTCTTATCACCTTCAAAGTATTCTCCATTTGAAGCAATGCACCGGTCCAGACGTGTTTCCCACTGTTCAAAACAATCCTGGAACTCTTGTTAAGTTATGTTTTTTAATGACTCCGTCGTTTTCTTCTTAATCTCTTCCGCATCTGCAAAACGTTTTCCTTTGAGGACTTTCTTCGTTCGGGTAAACAAAAAAAAACTTCTGGGGGCGAGATTTGGTGAATAGGGAGGGTGGGGAATTAAGGGGTCATGCCATTCTGGGTCATCTAAAACTGTCTCACATCTCAAGGCAAGTTGTGCGCTGGTGCATTGTCGTGATTTTGTTTGTCCCCTCCACTTTTTTAGGTCAGGGCGTTTTCGTCTCATCTTGTCTCGCAAACGCTTCAGGACTTCCAAGTAAAAAGCCTGGTTAACAGTTTAACCAGGAGGAACAA
Organism: Acanthosepion pharaonis; assembly: GCA_903632075.3. NCBI lineage: Eukaryota > Metazoa > Mollusca > Cephalopoda > Sepiida > Sepiidae > Acanthosepion > Acanthosepion pharaonis. Next base: position 770,096 of record CAHIKZ030001304.1, on the reverse strand, counting down.
ATTCTTTGTGGAGAATTCTTTTGACATCAAAGAAACAAATCAGCATTGTCTTGACATTGGACTTCACTTGATGCGCTTTTTTGGTCGTGGTGACGTTGGATGCTTCCACTGACTTGATTGCTGCTTTGTTTCCGGGTCGTAACCATATTTGTTTTTTCGTCACCAGTGATGACCTTCGAAAAAAAAAAAAGGCCTGGATCAACTTCCAACTGTTCTTTCAGTTTACAACAGGCATCCATTCGTGATTGCTTTTGATCGTCCGTGAGTAAGCGAGGTACCATTTTTGCTGCAATTCTTTTCATTCTCAATTCCTCAGTCAAAATTTGTTGACATGAATTCCAGGACACATCAGTCAAATCAACAAGTTCGTCAATTGTTCGTCAATGGTCTTCAAAGATCATTTCATGAATTTTCATGATGCTTTCAACTGTTCGTGGGGTTGAAGGTCGCCCTGAACAAGGCTGGTCTTCGAGTGACAATTGACCATTCTTAAAGCGTGCAAACCACTCATGAAGTTGTGTCTTATTTATAGCAACATCCTTGTAAGCTGCTTTAAACATGACAACTGTTTTGGCTGCTTTTTTTTTTTTGACAAAAAAAATTTCACAGCAGCACGCTTTAAACCTTCCTTTCAAAAGTAAAAAAAGACGAAAAAAAGTGAAATACTTCAAAAAAATCTGAACCACGGAGCTGTATGTCCTCCTTTTTAATCTGATGCCTGAAATTGCCTCAAGTGGCATCTAGCGGTGAAAGCCTGAAATACTATGGGCTTGTCACACAGAAAACGATTCCGGTTACTTTTGGCCCCCGTAGTCATACACTAAGACAGGGGTTCCCAAATCTTTTTTTTTGCTGGGACGCGTTTTCGGAATTAAAATTTACTCGCGCCTCACAAAATTGTATGCGATAAAAAGCACATTTAAAAATAAAAGAGAGAGGATTAAAGGGAGATAACCGCGGATTCGAAGTCAAAACATAATCATTGATAACACTCTCCTCCAATTTGCTGACCCAAGGTACGATATTCTTGATATAATGCAAAAATATCACAATGATAAATCGGTCAATAATTATTTATAACTATTTATACTGGAACACATGCATGCAATTAATGTAGTCCATAATAATATTTTAAATTATAAAATCATATTTATTTTTGGCATATGAATTTTAGGAAACTGTTTCTAAATCTTTGATTGTCTTTTGATCATTCCGCCTCACCTGCTATCCTCTTCCGCTGTACCTATGAGGCGCGACATACTTATGAATCGCGACGCATCGTTTTGGAACCACTGAACTAAGACAACCGACTGACTGCAGGTAACTAATTTCGCCCAATTTGTAATATAGTATGTAGAAATAGGTCTGGATTAGCTAGACCCGTGAAATCTTACACTATCAATATAGTCTGATAAGCAAACAAAACAAGGGTCATTGTAGGTCAAATAGTTTATATGATGCTTATATAGTAATTTCTTTTGTCACTTGCATTATTTATATTACTCGGACTATTATCCTCATCTTCATTGCCATATTCATCACGTTTCGGCCGTTATACTTTCGGACCTTCTTCAGGTGATTGAAATTTTGAACCGAACCCTTTATTTCGTCCACTGGGGTAGATTGTTCCAGTTCTACATGCCATGCCTCGTATGTCTCAATTATCTCTTTTTAACATAACTCTCCAAGTTTTTGGTTCACCACTGCTGTGGCTTGGTGCTGAACTCACAAGTCTTTGGATCCAATCATTAGATCTAACTAACGTCTTTATCCACTAGGTCATGTATCACTGAGGACACCCGGAAGAATCAAGAATAATCTACCCCGGTTGACGAAATAAAGGGTTCGGTTCAAAATTCCAATCACCAGAGAGTACAACGGCCGAAACGTTGTGAATATGGCAATGAAGATGAGGATAACAGTCAGAATAATGTAAATAATTCAAGTGATCATAATACTTTTTCTCAGCGATATAGACAGAATTTGTTTTGTATACACTTTTAACCAAATAAGATTTAGTGTTAAATTATTGCAGCAGTAGGAATTGTAAATACAGCAGGTCTTTCAGCATATACACCCCTGTGCAAATTAATTGAAACAAAACGAATCATTCCGTTATTATTTACTTTCTTTCGTATTTTTTCAATGAAACATGACCCGGTGGACATGTTAGTACTTCGTATGTCCATTCAACGAAGTCGTTTCTTGCAGATTGACTACAGATTCTCGTTTGGATTTAAATGAGGAGAGTTTCCGTGTCAATGTATAATACTTTGATTTGCTCACTGTTAAGGCTTGCCAGTGTGTTCGTGCAGCGTTACAATTTTCTTATGCTGCCCTGGAGTAACGTCCATCGCAGACAATGGCCGTATGACAACTAATCGATAGTCGAGACAATAATGTCTGGGCGGGATGAAAATCTGATGCAATGAAGGATGACGCAATATTTTTCAAGGCCAAACAAATTTCATCATACACCCCGGAAATAGATTCATATTACTACAAATGACCTAATCTGAGGGAAAATATAAATCGATTACACCCTGTCACTCCAGTGGGTCTAAAACTGACCGTACGGCGAAAGAAAGGAAACTAAAGCGGTTGTTTCAATTAATTTGCACAAGGATGTACGTTAAACATACTGGAGGAATCAGTCGACGACCATCATGTACGATGATAGAAGCTGAAAAGTTTTCGGCTCGACACACTTTCCAAAATCAGTATTCGGTCATTAAAATGCTAATTTTGAGAAGTGAATATGACAAATATGATAAAAATAAATTCATCATCATCATCATCATCATCATCATCAGGTCGAGAATTCTCAGGTTTTCCTGATATTTTCCCGCCAACCATCTCTGTCAGACATCGCTGTCGGCAGATCCTCCAGATGGCACACACAGTTATCTACAAGTTGGTCAATGTTGGTGTGATGAGGTCTTTCAACCGATCTTTTGCCGTGTAATGCGTTCCATAGGAGGGTATCACTCACAAGTTCTCAATTCTCCAACTTGAAAAATTCAAATGACTACAATCTTAAGCATTTTAAATCTACACGGAAACGAATTATGCCAATCTCCCTTTATATTTCTTTGGTAAGAAGGAAGTTCCATTCGGACAGCTCTTTCCTAAGAATTGCTGGTTGGCGTAAGAAACTCCCCCGAAGATGCTTCCCGAATCACTACAATCATCATCATCATCATCATCATCATCATCAGGTCGAGAATTTTTCACGGATTCTCCTGACTCGTTCCCTTCAATCATCACTATCAGGCATCGATGTCAGCGGGTCCTCCAGATGGCATACAGATTCATCTACAAGTTGGTCAATGTAGCTGTGATGAGGTCTTTCAACCGATCTTTTGCCGTGCAATGGATTCCATAGGAGGGTATCACTCACAAGTTCTGACTTACCTCTCCAGGAGTGACCAGCTAGCCAAAGCCTTCTCTCTTAACGAATTTATTTTTTTTAAATTTTTGCTTTAAAAAAGCAAAAATAAGTTAATCAGCATTAATATAGATTTTTATTTCGGAAATATTATTTACCAATCTCAGTGACGTCTTGTTTTCATAATGACTTCGTAATATCCAAAATTTGTCTACTATAAATTACGAATTTAAATTTTCTATGGCAACCTTAATAAAAACCCAGTGACATCTTTGTTTTAAAGTACAAAGGTGAGCTAAAATTGCATGGGCTGATTATGAAGGAGTGACGTAAAAGCTGTGAAGTCATGCATACATTAAATTCAACTCTTCTTAGTAGTAGATTATTTATTTCCAGGTAAACTGATATCTGATTGTTCAAAGAAGACTTCATCCAGGTGTGGAAAAAGTCATCAGCAGCAGATATGTCGTCATCACCATTGCAATACTGGTTCCAAGCTAATGTTTCTCATGTTGGTGGGGGGGACAGATGATAGTCAAATCAGGAGAATAGGGAGTGTGATCAGACAGTTCAAAGCCACACCCTGGCGTAGTATTCACCATTGATGTTGTAACTCTTTTGAAGATAGTCAATAGACACAATGCCTTTTGCCTGCCAAAAACTGAGGCCATCAACTTTCTTGCAGATGAAATGACCTCTGTCTTCTTTGGAGCAACTGAGGATGGGTACTTTCATTGCATGAATTGTCTCTTGATCAAAGTGATGGCCTAGCATTCACTTTAGGTTCGAAAAGATTTAAGAAAACCAACTGGATCTGATTCAAACAGTGTCAGATTTTCCCTTGATGTGATCAGCCTGTGTTGTGGTACCCATCGAGCAGAAATCTTCATTATGCCAAGTTCATTTTGCAGAGTAATCTCAACTCTCTCACGGGATATTCTGATAACATTGACTATTTGATTTATAGTCAATCGCCTGTCATCCATCACGATGTGGTGCACACGATTAATGTTTTCTTCGGCGGCGGCTGTTGCAGGACGTCTAGAACGTGGCTCATTTCCAAGACTCTCTTTTTTCCCCTCCTAAATTCAGCTGTCCCCTTTTACATTGTTGATGAAACTGGGGCATTATCCCCTAATGCATGGATGTCTTTGAGGTCTAAACCATTTTTTCTGCAGCCACTTTATAATACTACGATACCAAATTTTGTCCATTTTACTTGCTACATTTGAAGTCTTCTTTGAAAAATGAGATGCCACTTTATCTGGAAAGAAACCACTCAGTTATTAATAAGAAGAGTTGAAATTAATATAATATTTCACAGTTCTAGCATCACTCTATCATAGTTAGCCTATGAAGCTTTCAACCCAACCTCATAATTGCTAAATTAATGAATAAATGCTTATTATTACTGCTTGTAACTCAATCTGTTTTATTAAGCTCTCAGATGGGACAGGAAATATATAAATACACATTGATAACTATTATATAGTATAATGAATAAAACGTAATTTTAAACTTTAAAATGGATTTCTTGTACGCGGTATTATTATTCGTTCAGGCAAATAGGTTTTCCATATTGTTATGACTGAACTGTCAGTTTGAATTAGTACGTCGCTGGGAAAATCTTTTGTCTAATAATGATTGTTATGGTGTATTAACGAATATTCAGTATTAGTCACAAGTCGCTTAGTACATCTACTAACATGACATTTTTGACTACTGTTGTTACTTTTATTTTTCTTCTTTGGATGTGTAAATCCGACAATCTGTCACATGCAAATATGTCTCGCCAATGATGATAGAAATCTATTTTTTGAGATTAATTAAAATTTTATAAAGAATTAATAATGATTCCTTATCTTCCTGGCACATGGATTTTGCTTGCAATTTCCATTCGTTTTTGCTGAAGCGTTTGACATTTTCTTTTTACTCGCTTTCAGACACGTTTATTGAAACCAGTGTGTTTCAAAGTCTCTACTTTTGACGGTGATGGTAAGATTTTAAACCATCTGAAGAAAAATAAAATGAAAGATAGGAGACATACTTTATTTTAGCAAAGAAAAGGCATTTTCGTTAGTCAATAGAAAATATTTATTTACTGAATCCGGACCCAAAAATAATGTATTTTTCATGAACAATTAGCGGAAAATATATGACAAAACTTCTCTATGGCGTGCTTCTGCGAATTTGAAGCAAAGCGAAAAAAAAGCCTATTGTTATTGTAAAATACTTTCATCTTAGGCGGAGAAGGAAAGAGCAAAAAGAAAGAAATTGAAAACTTTGCCTGTCCATGGAGTTATTAACAAAGTTCTAGAAATATATGTATTGATATAAAAAGAAAGAAAAAACTGAATGTGTGTTTTCGAATAAATCTTTCATGGGAGCTAATTGGGTGGTTCAAAATGTCTAGAAAAGAAGACAGAATTTGGAAGTAAAACGCCTTTAAAAGAAGATAGAAAGAAATTCCGAATAAAAGAATTAATGCAATCAAAGGGCACAAGGAAAAGCATCAATACTCATGCCATTGCTTATTTGGTGCCGACGTCATTGCATTTTCAAAAGAGGGCAGGGTTATCAAAACTATTGTAGTTGTTGATCGGTTAAAGAATCTCGGGCTTTTCAAGAGGCTTAAAAATGGATTCACCTGGTGACTGCTATCTTAATGAGTTGGTTGAATGACATAATAATGTTGTGAATTGGATGTGTTTAAATATCTGTTTTGCTGGGTGGGTGGGGAGACCATAAAAATTCGTCACGATCGTATGTGGCAATTGAATTAAAAAGGAGCCATTGCTGGATGAAGAATTAGAACTAAAATGTTTCCCGGTTTATCCATAATAGCGAAATTTGTTCAGTGTAAGCTGCTTGGACGTGTGGGTAGCGTAACAGATATCAGCGCAGAAAGTGCAATTAGCGTGACGAGTTCAAATTACATGCTAATTTGTTGCGTTCATATATATATATATATATATATATATATATATATATATATATATATATATATATATATATATATATATATATATATATATATATATATATATATATCAGAGGCACGGTGAAGTTCGATATCGGAGAGCCGAGTTCGAATTCCAGTCGAATCCAGTTACATTCACTTACGTGCTAATTTTGTTGCGTTCACTTATATATATATATATATATATATATATATATATATATATATATATATATATATATATATATATATATATATATATATATAGACGAAATATAATACGAAATTTGTAAGTCGAAGAGGATGGGGATGATTCGTCCCAGTGTATGTAGAATGGCGGTTCTTAGTTGTGAAGGTCTGAACTAGTGGAGCTAAGGAATGTTAGAACATTTGCCATGAAAATAACGAAAGATTAACGAGAGGCTTGCAATGTTTCATCTGTGCGAATGGAGTTGCTTAGTGGAAAATAATTCATCACGCACACGTAGACGATTTTGTAGTCTATTAAGATTGAAATATGATGACGTAGCAGATCCAGCCCAGATGTAACAGGAGTGTTCAATTTTTGGGCTGATCTAACTCTTGTAAAGATAAAGCATAGCATAATGTCTCAGGTACTTACTGGAGCAGTACAAGGAACCGGCCGTTTTTTCTGGCATCTTTAGAGGTATTTGTACTGTTTTCATAATATACTATAGATTACCGTGCCCTTATTTAGACTTTATTATTTAGTTAGATTTTTTTTTCTGGTTTCCAATCAAGTCAAGAATTTGTCCCTGTTATTAATATTTCAGGTGACTCCAAAATAATTGGCTGTACTTAAGTTATAAAGCAGAAAAGAACAAATATGTCGATTCTAAAGCAGAAGACTCCACCATAGAACCCTAATAACTGCTCGGTTTTAGACTATCCAATCGATTAACAAGCTTTTCGTCTCCGCCCATATTTCTACCAATCATCTTCTATTGTATTTCCTCCCCTCTCTTAGGGAACGCCATGATTGTTTCTAACGGACCTGGGTTGAAAAGTGTCAAAGAAAATAACATTTTGACTCCCAAATCCAAAGCACTTTTCAATAAAATAAATTTCGAACGGACAAAATAAATGTTTTTCGATGAATATTAACATAACTTCTACGAAATTAATCGGATTTTTATTTTCTATATTCAATTAAATGATTATAAATGCAATCAAATATGTCGGACGTTGTGGTAAGAAAGCTAGAAGTGAGTTGGACGCCCTAAACCTGCTACCAGAAACTAAGTTTATGAAATAATAACGCTTTGTTCACGGGGGTGGGGGTGCAGTATCAGTTTCATTCATTCAGTTTCGAATTGTTCCAGAAAAGAGGTTTCAAATCCACCTATTCCCCGCCTCAAAAAATAATAATTCATATAAAATATCGTATTTTCCAGCTTACAAAACGCAGTTTTTTTCCCTAAAAAATACCCTGAAAAATATGTCTGTGTCTTTTAAAATGAATGTAAGGCTTTAGATGCTTACCTAATTGGCTTGACAGATAATGACGTGGATGTTGAGTCATTACGCTGTAATGTTAGCTATCTATCTAGTTCAGCCTTTTATATGATGCAACCTCAGTACTTAGCTGTTAGAAGTATTTTCAAGATTATAAACCTTCCTGGAGCCGAGCCACAAGCTTAAATATTCTATGTTTACTAGCAGCGGCAGAAGCCTTTCTACTCTTGGCTAATATGTCATTGTCATACAAACAAAATCGGAGGATTGATTAATGTAACAATACATGGCATCAGTATGTGAGACACATGGTGAATGTGGTGTTGTATGAGAATAGCTTTTTTTTTCTTAGAAATTTCTTTCCAATGTTAGGGTGCGTCTTCCATGCCGCAGCTTCTTGTAAGCTGGAAAATACGGTACATTTCCCGATGTCATCCCCTAAGGAGTATTGAAGCATTTTCGGTCCGATTTAGAAAGAAACAAAAATCTGACTTTTTTTGGTGAGTTTTTGCAGGGTCTAGAAATTTTCAGCAGCTACTTGTACTCTATGAAATCGGAAATGGGTGGTTAGTTGGTTGTTAGTAAGTTGGTAAGCTATGCCAACTGACCTATTTCGGCTTTCGCATGGCGGCCATACGATTATTTCCGTCGATATTACATTAATATCTAGTTTCTATTACGCCTGATGTCGCCGACCGCTATAATTTTAAAGGAGGAACGAGTCTCTTTGATGTTTACCGGCGGTGAAATCAGCTAAACTTCGTTTCTCTCTTATTTGCCATACTTCAAACAAGTTCTATCGCTTAAAAAGATATTCAACAACGTTTTCAGGCTACAATTTGCACATATAAGCCCCTTGTTTATATATTTGTTAGCTTTTTGAGAGTATTTAGACGTGTTTTAAGAGCATCTGTTGAAGTTTATTATTTTATCAATGTCTAAATCCCTTCCGAAAGACTAGCCTCTCAACTTATAAATACAGCGAAAGGCCTAAGTTTAGTATATTGTAAATATTTATAAATCTTTTCCAAGTCTGGCACATGGGCAATAGCTCGAACTAACTGAATTGTAAATTATTTCTGAGACTAGCTTATTCCGCTCAGTATCTGTCTATATTTTTGAGATGAGGTATTATGTACACTATGTACATTATTCGGACTTTTGTCCTCATCTTTGTCGCCATATTTATTACAACGTCTCGGCCGTTGTACGCTCCGGCCTTCTTCAGGTGGTTGGAATGTCGAACTTAACCCTTTATTTCGCTCACTGGGGTAGGCTGTTCTAGTTCCACGTGCCATGTTTAATGGATGTCAGTTATCAGTTATCTCCTGTTAATTTTCCCTCTGAAAGTTCTCCACTGACAATAACCGGGTATTGAACTCACACTCTTTGGGTCTTGTCACTGGATCTAAGTAACGCTTTTATCCACTGTGCCATGTGTCCTTCTCCAAAATGAAATGCCCTTACACATATTCATATCTATATTTCAATGATCAGTTCTTTTTTTATGTATGTGTTATCGTAACAGAGCAAAAACGACACGCCATAGCGGGATTTGTGTTATGGAAATACATTTAAATTACTTTGACATAAAGAAAAAAATAATTTCCTGTTTAATGTAATAATAATAGTGATGGATATACATTCGATAACAATGATTCGATAACAATGATTCGATTTTTGTACGTTTGTGTTATTGTTAAAAATTTGAAAAGAATATATTAATATTGAAAAAAGAAAATAAATGAAAGTATTCAGTGCTGCATCAAATGTAAAATCACGATACTTATATTAGAGCATCAAAATACATTATTACATATTTTTATTTTGAAATAAATACGTTTTAAAAAAATAATAATTTTTATTATTTCATAGATATCATTATTTTGTGATTTCATATTAATTTTCATTTTTTTTTATTTTTCTACCATCAGAAACATTTCTACACTATTAAAAATATATTTTTTTTGGCCATTTTTTTTAATTTCTTTAAAAAAAAATATATATATTAATTTCGACTGAATTTATAAATAAAACTGATTTTTTCTGAAGTTAGAGTTAAATAGTATAGAATCCATAAAATCCTTTATTTACTTGCAATTAATTATTTATATATATATATATATATATATATATATATATATATATATATATATACAAGGATATATACACACAAACACGCATATATAATAGCTGACCACTCGTATTCGAGGATAAAAATTTACTAGGACGGGTAGATTTCCCTTTTTCCAAACGCTCGCTCAGGCACATTTGCGTTTGTTCAACACCCACAGAGCCAACCTGTGGTCTATGCTGCAACTATGCTGAGCAAACCTTATTTACAGTTTCTGGGAGAGTACGTTTTATATATATATATATATATATATATATATATATATATATATATATAGATATAGATATATATATATACAACGCAAAAAATTAAAATAAATTTAGACACAGAGCCAATGTCTTAAAACTAAACAAATAAACCAATCTGTCTATATGTCTGAGATGAAGTATTATGTCCACTATTTATATTATTCGAACTATTGTCCGCATCTTTGTCGTCATGTTTATCACAACGTCTCGGCCGCTCTACGCTCCTGCCTTCTTCAGGTGGTTGGAATGTCGAACTGAACTCTTTATTTCGCTCACTGGTGTAGACTGTTCTAGTTCCACGTGCCATGTCTAACGGGTGTCAATTATCAGTTATCTCCTGGTAATTCACCTCTGCAAGTTCTCCACCGCCTTAACAACGAATAAAGGCGTTGGTTAGATCCAGTGACAGAACCCAAAGAGTTGTGAGTTCAATACCATGTTAATATACAAACATTTAAACAAAGGTATTCACCATCAAAGATGATATTCTGTTATGTTGACACAGAAGTTTGATATACGGAATAGCAGACGCAATTCGTAAGTTCGTTATGTGGTTCTATGACGTCGTACCACGCGTAGACCGAAATATTAAAAATAGGACAATATTTCTAGATGCAATGTAATAATGTGTTGTGATTAGTTTGAAATTTATATATATATATATATATATATATATATATATATATATATATATATATACATATTGTATAAATATAAAGTGATTTGATGTCAAGCAAAATGTCATGTCCACCATTATGCCCGTGTGTATATCAAAGTTTTTACGCCTTGCTCTAGTGAGAATTGATAGTTAAATTACCTTAATATAATTAAGATCATTCTGTTTTATATAAATAATAGGCATGCGGATAATTTATTTCTTTGTAAAAAGGGAAAAGACATTGATAATGTTAAAAAGTTTATATATAGACCAGGGCAGTTTAATATGGGTGCCAAAGCGCGAACATAAAGCTAAAAGTAAAATTGATCACTTCCGGCAAGGGAATGAGGCCACCCCGCAGCCCTATCTTTTCAGTACAGTGGGGAGGTGTTGCATTGAAGTTGCGATTCCGAGTAGTCAGGCTGCACTTAATTTCTACCATGATTGTCTCGTAGACTAGACACAATATATATTTAGCATCTTTATCACGATTGCTTCCTTAGGGGATCAAATATGACGTCATATCAGGTCATCCCATAAGTTCTGTCCGAATTTTTAAAGAAATCTTTAAAATGAACGAAATTTAAAGAGTATTTTATAATGTCTTATGGAGCTAGACATTATTTTTTTATGTTTAGATGCATTTAAACTGATCAAATTTTATTTCAGAGATCAATAAAAGTTTTTTTTGTTTTTTAAAACCCTGCTAACATGGAAGTACCGAAGAATAATTTGAGGCACATAATGCTTTATGAGTTCAAGAAAGGAAACTCAGCAGCCAAGCAGCTAGAAACATTCACTCAGTTTATGGAGAGGAATGTGAATGAAAGAACTTGCAGAAGATGGTTTGCAAAATTCAGAGGTGGAGATTTCACCCTTGAAGATGAAGATCGAACCGGACGTCCAGTTGAGTTTGATGAAAAATTCTCTTGAAGCAGCCCTTGAAGAAAATCCTGCTTTATCAGTTGAGGAATTGGCAGTGGTTCTCAGTTCAAACCAACTGTCATCATCTTCCTAAACTTGGAAAATGGGTGCCTCATGAATTGTCTGAAAACAACCTCAAATCCTTAGTTGACATCTGCTCTTCTCTCCATTCTCGCCAACTTGTTTCAAACATTTTTGATATAGACTTATGACTGGCGACGAAAAATAAATATTTTATCGAAATGTTAAGCGTCGTAGACAGTGGCTTGGTAAAGGGGAAGGACCCCAGCCACAGCCGAGAAAAGAACTTCATGGGCAAAAGGTTCTTGTTTCAATCTGGTGGGATCGCCAAGGAATAATCCACTTTGAATTCTTACAACCTAATGCAACAATTAATGCTCAAATATAGTCAGCAATTGGAGCGTTTGAACCAAGCTTTGAGGAAAAAAGACCTTCTCTAGTGAATCGAAAAGAGGTGATGCTTCACCAGGACAATGCGCGACCCTACACAGCAAGAATCATTTTCACAAAAAGATCGAATAACTTGGATGGGAAAAATTCCTCATCCACCTTATTCTCCCGATCTTGCTCCTTCAGACTGCCATTTGTTTCGTAGCTTACAGAATCATTTGGAAGAAACATCTTTTGTAACACAGGAAGATGTTAAAACTGACATTTGTGAGTTCTTCGAATCAAAGCCAAAATAATTTTACAGTAATAGAATTAATAAGTTTGTTAATAGATGGAAGGAAGTCATAGATAATCAGGGAAAATACATTGTTGATTGAATCTGTAATTAAATGTAACATTTGGTCACTTGTTTTCTTTATTCAAAATTCAGACAGAACTTATGGGATGACTTGATAGAATGTTTGTATGGCGATACATTGGGGCAGTGGTATTGTTTAGTCCCACTAACGTCTACAGCAAACATCAGGTCGTGTCCCGATTCTAGTTTCTTCCTATAATCGTCACTTGTTGACTTAGAGACAGATCCTCAAGGATCAGGCACGTCTCGCTTATTTTGTGTTTCGCATGAAGATGAGACATGAACGTTTTGCGCCAAAATTCCTAGGAAATAATAAACCATTTGGATGCCACAGAAGATCCATATGACGATGTCTAATAATAATAATAAAACATTATTATTATTTTTGTTTTCTTTGATTTCTGGCGTTTACATTTTCTTTCCGGGTCCCGCCCAGGGACCTAAGGTTAGAAATGGCGCCATGACACTTTCCACTGACAAAAAAAAAAAAAAAAAAAATTACATAGATAAAGCCCTTCGTAAAGTGTGGGCTGTACTTGTCAGAACAATTTTTGTATCTCCTTGAGGCATGGACTTCCAGGAATCCTTTCAATTAGTCTACTGCAATCTTTTCCAACCAGTCCTAGGGCCCCAACTACAACAGGGATTGTTGATGTTCCCATATGCCACATTTTCGAGATTTCTATTTCAAGGTCCTTGTATTTTGACAACTTTTTGAATATCTTCAAATATACATTGCAGTCAGCAGGGACCGCCATATCAATAAGGAGGCACTGTTTTTTGTTTGTGGTCTTTAATAACAATATCTGGACGGTTGGCTTTGATTGTTATGCCAGTGTGTATTGTGTAGTCCCATAGAATTGTAACAGGTCCTATCTCCGTAACCTGGTCTGGGTGATGTTCATACCATTTTCTTTCAGTTTTCTTCCCGTAGAAGTTGCATATTTTCCAGTGCAGATATTGGCCCACTCTGTCATGTCGGGTTTTATACTCAGTGGGTACCAACGTCGTGCAACCTGATACAAGATGATCAATCGTTTCTGGATATTTATCACAGAATCTGCATTTTGGGCTGATACAATATTTTAGTACATGTGCTTGATAATTCCTAGTTAGCAAGCATTGGTCCTGTGCAGCAAGGATGAAACCTTCAGTTTCAGCTTTCAACCCTGCACTACGTAGCCACTGATGGGTACGGGTTTTGTCTACGTCAGCTTGTTTGGTACGGGCAGGGTATTGGCCATGAAGCGGTTTATCTTGCCATCGCTTCTGTATCTGGTCGGTTGCATTCGTCTTTGCTGTCTTTTTTTTTATATTTTGCAGTTTCAGCCGGTGTATTGTGCTGTAGTTGCATCTCTATGCCCATTTGAAACTCCATTTTGAATTTGTTGGCTTAAAGACGCTTACTACTTTCATGTTCCTTGACGCATACCATCATCCAGTCTTCTGTAGTTTCCAAATATCTTTGGAGGCCAATTGTTGTAGTTTTGTAAGAACAGTTCTAGTTGAACTAATCTTCTGCCTCCTTCGGATCTGGGCACATACAGACGATCAACATCAGCTTTGGGATGATGCATGCGATAGCAAGTGAGAAGCTTTCTCGTTTTGGCGTCCATTCGCTTAATTTCAGCTATGGTCCAGTTAAGCTAAAGCTGTATTGCACCACAGGGACAGCCAATGTGTTTATGGCTGATATTCTGTTTTTTTTAGTTTAGCTCAGTTTTATTACTAGACGTACACGCCTGTAGTACTCTTTTCTTATTTTTTCCTTCATTTGGTGGTGTTGTATGCCATCTTCTTCGCTAATTCCTTGGTACTTATAAGCTTCATCATGCTCCAGTTCCCTAATCTTTGTGACAAAATCTAAATCTATTAAGGGTGTTTCTGTAATTCTACCTTTCTTGAATGTTACTTTTTTGCATTTATCTAATCTTATTCCATACCTATGTCGTCACTGAAGTATTTTTACAATATTGAGGAGGCCTTTCAACTCATTGTCGTCTTTGGCAAAGAGTTTGAGATCATATTTCCAGTTATTATTATTATATATCCCTTGATTTCTGGTGTGTAGACATTTCTCTCAGGGTCCCGCCCAGAGACCTAAGTTTAGAAAAAATTTTTTTTACATACATAAGGTGCGGGCTGTACTCGTGAGAACAATTTTTTGTATCTCTTTGAAGCATGGGCTTCCAGGAATCCCTTCAGTTAGTATACTGGAATGTTTCCCAACAAATCTATTCACTTCAACTCCAACAATAATTGTTGATGTTCCCAGTAAGATTGTTATTATTATTATTATTATTATTATTATTATTATTATTATTATTATTATTAAAATTAATATTGTTAATATTATTATTATTTTATTATTTTCATTTTATTATTTTTTTTTATCATTAATTTCTATTATTTTTAATAGTAGTAATAATAAAAAAAAAAATAATAATAATAATAAAAAAATAATAAAAAAAATAATAAATAAATTAAATAATAATAATAATAATACTAAAAATAAAATAATAAAATAATAATTTTATAAAAATAATAATAAAATAATAACAATAAATATAAAATAAAAAAATGATAATAATAATAAATAATATTAAAATAATAACGTCAATAATAATTATAAAATAAAAATAATAATAATAAAATAATAATAATACATATGAAATAATAAAAAATGATAATGATAAAATAATAATAACAAAATAATAATAATAATAAAAATAAAAATAATAAAATAATAAAAATAATAAAAAAAATCAAAAATAAAATCATAATTATAAAAATGACAATAATAATAAATTAATAATAACAAAATAATAATAATAATAATAATAATAAACATAAAAATACTAAAAATAATAATAATAATGAGGCACAGCTGTCATGACACCTGACCTTAATTGTAGGTGCTAACATGCACTTTCATTATCCCTGTGAATTAAGATGAGCTGTAGCAGCCCAGTCTTCACATTCCACACATGATAGCGTCCGAAAAAATGTATAGTGGCCTTTCCAATAATTTGAATTAAATTCCACCTTAAACCTTATTCGCATTTTGAAACGCTGCCAACCTCTCGCAAATCTATTGCTATTTCCCTGGAAATGTTCGGACAAACCACATTCCTTAGTGCCACCAACACTGGCCCTCACAGCTAAGATCCCCTATGTCGCGTACCCGGACGCGAGCCAGCCTTATTCTCTTCGTCTTCCATTAGTAAGAAGTTCCATTCGAACAGCTTCTCTTCATGAATCGATACTTTGTGGGACCAACTCCCAAGAGGATGCTTTCCTAACCACTACAAATTTAAACTGTTCAAGTCTAGTGTCAGTCGTTATCTATGCTACATATTATCATAATTTGCCCTTGTTATCTACTCCTCTTATATTCATACAACAAACACATTCAGACTCCCGAGAGGATGCTTCCCTGATCGCTACAATCTTAACCTCTTCAAGTCTAGGGTCAATCGTTATCTTTCCTACATATCCAAAATTAAAACATTATTCTTATTCTTTTCACCCAAAACAAAGTTTCAGTTTCAGTAATCCTCTATCTTGAATGACTCTTGGGTCTTATATAGGGTGAAAATTATTTAAATATTTTAATAATATATTTTTAATAAATATCCCATTCAATACCATAAATGTGGTTGTCTGACCTTAAACAGTTATGTCCTCTAGGGATCGACGAACTGTATTTAACTTAATAACGAGAATTCGTCGGGAGAATCAGGGCGAGGTCTCACATGCGTTGTTTTCTTTTTTATTATTAAATTTGAAGGGTGAAGAAGACAAAGTGATTTAGGAGTCATATATAGATACTTGGGATGATTCTCAGTCAGAGACCATTTCAGTGGACCGGGGTTACTCGACCTGAAGTTATTTCTAACCGGACTGTCTTCTTGCAAGGTCATGAGCTATTTTTAGCAAAACCTCCGAGTATATACCGTTTATTTGATTGTAATTTGAATGTGCAACAGAATAGGAATAATTATAGATTATTCTGTGCTTCGCAGTTTATATTTTAGCGAAATTTTATTGGTGTTCGTCTCTCTCACTCAGTAATAAGAATGATGTTAATAATACAGTCATATTGAACTAAAAATAGGCTAAATGTTATATAACAAATTTGGTCCACGAGAAAACAGTGATGGCGTTGTAAATAAGATATAGAAATAAATGTTTGGCTACGAACTGTAATCAACTGGAAATTACGCAAATGTCTTGTATTTAGTCATGCAATCGATTGATCTTAGCAGACTCTAGCCTAGACAACCATATCTAACAAAGCCTTAAACAAAATAGGTAAAAAATAAATTTATACTCGAAATTATAACAGTCAGTGGCAGTCCACTGC
This sequence comes from Acanthosepion pharaonis, assembly GCA_903632075.3. Taxonomy (NCBI): domain Eukaryota; kingdom Metazoa; phylum Mollusca; class Cephalopoda; order Sepiida; family Sepiidae; genus Acanthosepion; species Acanthosepion pharaonis. Next base: position 753,174 of record CAHIKZ030001304.1, on the reverse strand, counting down.
AGTTTAACTAGATTCTGCAAGTTTCATTCGATTTGTACCGCAGAGGAAGGTCATAAAATTAAGTGTGTGGGTCACTTCCTGCTAAGTTGAAGTCCACCTTAAACAAATTCACGCCATCGGTATTTTCTTATACTTTGATATTCTTTCACCTCCAACCAAATCTTGCAAAACCAGACGGCGATAGGGAACGGATGATGGAAGGCAGTTTTGATGAAACTGGAAGCTTCTATCTGTCTATATTTCTGAGATGAGGTATTATGTACACTATTTACATTATTCGGACTATTGTGCTCATCTTTGTCGCCATATTTATCACAACATTTCAAGGATACATGGCACAGAGGATAAAAACGTTGGTTAGATCCAGTGACAGGACCGAAAGAGTGTGAGTTCAATACTCGATTAAGTCAGTGGAGAACTTGAAGATGGGAATTAACAGGAGATAACTGATAACTGACATCCATTAAACATGGCATGTGGAACTAGAACAGTCTACCCCAGTGAGCGAAATAAAACATTCCAACCACCTGAAGAAGACCAGAGCGTTGTGATAAATATGGCGTCAAAGATGAGGACAATAGTCCGAATACTGTAAATAGTGGAAGCTTCTAGTCCTGAAACTGCACGTTGGCAGCAAATTTAGTCATCAACGCCATCATCATAAAGGAAGCGATCAGCAAAGAAAAATTACATTCTTGGACACGAGATAAAGCTGACGACGACAACAAAAAAAGCTAGTTGTATGTTTCCAGGAAAATACAGAATAAAAATAGAAAAGTTGGTTAATTATTTCGACGTTTGATATTATGGTCCTCCACAATATCCTGTCTTTTGTTGCTCTATGATTATTGTATCCATTATTACTGGAGTATTCGGAACCGTCCTAAAGAATCTTGTTAAAAGACAGGAAGTATTGGAGATGAACAGAATGAATGCATTGGAAGTAGTCCACGAATATTATTAAAACTCTAAGAATATTTCCTGTGATTTGCTTCTCTCCAAAAATCGTCAAATACGTACATCTGGTATTAGAATTGCTAAAAAAAATAAATAGCAAATACTATTATATAGTGTCATTTCCTTCTTCCTTAGAAGTACAAGTAGTCTGGTGGCTAGCGGCTCAGAATGCGAAATTGGCGAGTCGAGTTCGAATTCCGATCGACTTCGCTACACTTATTTTTCTTACAAATACCCTTGAGAATGGTATGTATCCATCTTCCCCCACCAGCAATGGTTAAATAGCAGCGCAAACAGAGTTCTATAGCCGTGGTTGGCTACCAGCCTAGGAGAAGGACAACTCTGAATTCAAAAGCGTAAATTGCATTGAGGAGACACATATTTATACAGCATTAGAAAAGATTATGAAGTTTATATTTAATTGTAGCACAGGGTCGGGTGGATCCTCTAAACTCGAGGAGGTTTCCCCCCTCTTCATTTTGAAGCAGGATATCAGCGAAATATCTCGTCAGCGGCGCCAGGACAATCATCGGGTTCAGTCGTTTCATCAATATTTACAAACTGTCTTGAATTATTTTCTGATTTACCGCCGGAAATAAAATAAAAAACACCCAGGTCAAAGGCGTTTCTTTAGATGTAAGGTCAAATGCATCTCAAAGATTAAATATAGAAATCGAAATAAATAGCAAATGTTCTCAGGAAATAAAATGTCTACACTTTTCTCCTCTTTTATTTCTCGTAATAGTAGAGATAATGATAAGCCTAGTGATTGCAATGATTTTCGCATCCATTAATGTATTTTTTGCTCATTGAACCTTTAATTATCCTGTTATGTTCCTAATATGAAACTGTACGTGACGCCATCACAAGCGTCACAAATTATGAGAGCGAAAGACGTTTTCAATATCGCTTTTTTGTCCTCTTGTTCAGCCATTCTTCCAGCTTTCATTCATAGATTTTCTTCATATTTTTTCTCAATAAATATAGGTTTCTTTCGTTTATAAACTCAACTCAGACATACAATATCGTTAAGTGTTTATTGTTGTCAATCTTATTTACGCCAATGTTTTTTTTAATTAAGTGTGTCTAATTTTCTTGTCATTTTGCTTTCCCGCCAAAATGATATTTTGGGATAGTGAAATATTATACAAGGTTTAACGTCTGTCTATATTTAAGATGAGATAATATGTTTACTTGCATTATTTAAATTATTCAGACTGTTATCCTCATCTTCATTGCCATATTCACAATGTTTCGGTCGTTGTACTCTCCGGCTTTCTTCAAGTGAATAGATCCCTGAGATGAGATAATATGTTTACTGGCATTATTTACATTATTCAGACTGTTATCCTCATCTTCATTACCATATTCACAATGTTTCGGTCGTTGTACTCTCCGGCTTTCCTCAAGTGAATGGGTCCCTGAGATGAGATAATATGATTACTTGCATTATTTACATTATTCAGACTGTTATCCTCATCTTCATTGCCATATTTACAACGTTTCGGTCGTTGTATCATCCGGCGTTCTTCAGGTGTCAAGGACACATAGCCCAGTGAATAATGACGTTGGTTAGATCTAGTGACTAAACCCAAAGAGATGTGAATTCAATACCAGTCCATAGCGGTGGTGAATCAAAACTTGGGGAGTTTAGTTAAAGAGAAATAACTGAGAAACCAGGAAGAGGCACGGCACATGGAGCTAGAACAATAACCCCGGTGAGTGGAATAAAGGGTTCGATCGTAATTGCAATCACCTGAAGAAGGTCGAAGCATACAACAGCCAAAACCGTGGCAATGAAAGATAACAGTTCGAATAATGCAAGGTTTAACTTTTTCGTTAACAATATAGTATTTATTTTGGCCAATATCTGATATTTATTTTAAACAATATTTGAACAATTCTCTTTGCCAAGTTTTTTTATTTTTGGTTTTTAATGAATTTTTGGTGTTATTAACCCCTTCCCCGCCACTTATTTTGGGGAAAAACTTTTCATTTTTTGACGAAATGTTTAAAAATTTGTTTTTAACCAGACGTGTTTATACGTCGATCTTGATTCTTCGCTCTTTCGGCCTTGTGTCACATCTATGCTACGCCTAGAAACTCATTTTAAGGGCACTTCAAAGTGGTGGAATTAGAAGCAAGTTTACCTCGTTCGATTTGTTACAACAAAGTATTGAGTTCGATCCTCGCTGGGCGCCCCATGCTTTGTGCTACACTTAGAAAATTATTTTAGTGGCACTTCAAAGTGGTGTAAAGCTTGTCAATTACTACAGATTAATTAGTTCGATCCTCACTGGTACAGACGTAACCGGAGCGAGCAGATTATGAATGCGGCAGCGACTAACAACAGAGGTAACCGGAGCGAGCAGTTTATGAATGCGGCAATGACTAACAACAGAGGTAACCGGAGCGAGCAGTTTATGAATGCGGCAGTGACTAACAACAGAGGTAACCGGAGCGAGCAGATTATGAATGCGGCAATGACTAACAACAGAGGTAACCGGAGCGAGCAGATTATGAATTCGGCAGTGACTAACAACAGAGGTAACCGGAGCAATCAGATTATGAATGCGGCAATGACTAACAACAGAGGTAACCGGAGCAAGCAGATTATGAATGCGGCAATGACTAACAACAGAGGTAACCGGAGCGAGCAGATTATGAATGCGGCAGTGACTAACAACAGAGGTAACCGGAGCGAGCAGATTATGAATGCGGCAGTGACTAACAACAGAGGTAACCGCAGATTATGAATGCGGCAGTGACTAACAACAGAGGTAACCGGAGCGAGCAGATTATGAATGCGGCAATGACTAACAACAGAGGTAACCGGAGCGAGCAGATTATGAATGCGGCAATGACTAACAACAGAGGTAACCGGAGCGAGCAGATTATGAATGCGGCAATGACTAACAACAGAGGTAACCGGGCACAGATTAACAGAGGTAACCGGAGCGAGCAGATTATGAATGGGGCAGTGACTAACAACAGAGGTAACTGGAGCGAGCAGATTATGAATGCGGCATTGACTAACAACAGAGGTAACCGGAGCGAGCAGATTATGAATGCGGCAATGACTAAAAACCGAGGTAACCGGAGCGAGCAGATTATGAATGCGGCAATGACTAACAACAACAGAGGTAACCGGAGCAAGCAGATTATGAATGCGGCAATGACTAACAACAGAGGTAACCGGAGCGAGCAGATTATGAATGCGGCAGTGACTAACAACAGAGGTAACCGGAGCGAGCAGATTATGAATGCGGCAATGACTAACAACAGAGGTAACCGGAGCGAGCAGATTATGAATGCGGCAATGACTAACAACAGAGGTAACCGGAGCGAGCAGATTATGAATGCGGCAATGACTAACAACAGAGGTAACCGGAGCGAGCAGATTATGAATGGGGCAGTGACTAACAACAGAGGTAACCGGAGCGAGCAGATTATGAATGCGGCATTGACTAACAACAGAGGTAACCGGAGCGAGCAGATTATGAATGCGGCATTGACTAACAACAGAGGTAACCGGAGCGAGCAGATTATGAATGCGGCATTGACTAACAACAGAGGTAACCGGAGCGAGCAGATTATGAATGCGGCAATGACTAACAACAGAGGTAACCGGAGCGAGCAGATTATGAATGCGGCATTGACTAACAACAGAGGTAACCGGAGCGAGCAGATTATGAATGCGGCAATGACTAACAACAGAGGTAACCGGAGCGAGCAGATTATGAATGCGGCAGTGACTAACAACAGAGGTAACCGGAGCGAGCAGATTATGAATGCGGCAGTGACTAACAACAGAGGTAACCGGAGCGAGCAGATTATGAATGCGGCAGTGACTAACAACAGAGGTAACCGGAGCGAGCAGATTATGAATGCGGCAATGACTAACAACAGAGGTAACCGGAGCGAGCAGATTATGAATGCGAGCAATGACAACAACCCAAAGGGTAACCGGAGCGAGCAGATTATGAATGCGGCATTGACTAACAACAGAGGTAACTGGAGCGAGCAGATTATGAATGCGGCAGTGACTAACAACAGAGGTAACCGGGGTAAGCAGATGAATGCGGCATTGACTAACAACAGAGCGTAACCGGAACAAGCAGATTATGAATGCGGCAGTGACTAACAACAGAGGTAACCGGAGCAGCATTATGAATGCGGCAGTGACTAACAACAGAGGTAACCGGAGCGAGCAGATTATGAATGCGGCAGATGACTAACAACAGAGGTAACCGGAGCGAGCAGATTATGAATGGGGCAGTGACTAACAACAGAGGTAACCGGGCGAGCAGATTATGAATGCGGCAGTGACTAACAACAGAGGTAACCGGAGCGAGCAGATTATGAATGCGGCAATGACTAACAACAGAGGTAACCGGAGCGAGCAGATTATGAATGCGGCAGTGACTAACAACAGAGGTAACCGGAGCGAGCAGATTATGAATGCGGCAGTGACTAACAACAGAGGTAACCGGAGCGAGCAGATTATGAATGCGGCAATGACTAACAACAGAGGTAACCGGAGCGAGCAGATTATGAATGCGGCATTGACTAACAACAGAGGTAACCGGAGCGAGCAGATTATGAATGCGGCAGTGACTAACAACAGAGGTAATCAGAGCGAGCAGATTATGAATGCGGCATTGACTAACAACAGAGGTAACCGGAGCGAGCAGATTATGAATGCGGCAATGACTAACAACAGAGAGGTAACCGGAGCGAGCAGATTATGAATGCGGCAATGACTAACAACAGAGGTAACCGGAGCAAGCAGATTATGAATGCGGCAATGACTAACAACAGAGGTAACCGGAGCGAGCAGATTATGAATGGGGCAGTGACTAACAACAGAGGTAACCGGAGCGAGCAGATTATGAATGCGGCAGTGACTAACAACAGAGGTAACCGGGCGAGCAGATTATGAATGCGGCAATGACTAACAACAGAGGTAACCGGAGCGAGCAGATTATGAATGCGGCAGTGACTAACAACAAAGGTAGCCGGAGCGAGCAGATTATGAATGCGGCATTGACTAACAACAGAGGTAATGGAGAGCGAGCAGATTATGAATGCGGCATTGACTAACAACAGAGGTAACCGGAGCGAGCAGATTATGAATGCGGCAGTGACTAACAACAGAGGTAACCGGAGCGAGCAGATTATGAATGCGGCAGTGACTAACAACAGAGGTAACCGGAGCGAGCAGATTATGAATGCGGTAATGACTAACAACAGAGGTAACCGGGCGAGCAGATTATGAATGCGGCAATGACTAACAACAGAGGTAACCGGAGCGAGCAGATTATGAATGCGGCAATGACTAACAACAGAGGTAACCGGAGCGAGCAGATTATGAATGCGGCAGTGACTAACAACAGAGGTAACCGGAGCAAGCAGATTATGAATGCGGCAGCGACTAACAACAGAGGTAACCGGAGCGAGCAGATTATGAATGCGGCTGTGACTAAAAACCGAGGTAACTGGAGCAAACAGATTATGAATGCGGCAGAGGTAAATGGAGCAAGCAATATGATTTTGATTAATATTAATAAAAGTTTGGGTTATAAGGTGATAACTCTATAGCGTAAAAATACACAAATATATATATGACATTCTTTCCACGACGACAGTAAAATTTTAAAATTGCAAAACATTTATTTGAATTTATAAGCTAATTCTTCTCTCGCACTTCTTGCTTGTGGATTTGGTTTAGTTTGTTTAACGGTATATCGACACCTTATGGGCCAGAAGACAGCACAGAGTGACGTCCATCCGCCTTAGGGTCTCCACTATATACATATATATTTTAAAGCATTAAAACGAAAACTACCCCACTACCCAGGTTTCCGCAGATAGTTTTTTTTTTTACTTCCTCTTTCTCATCTTTGTCTCTCTCTCTCTTCCTTTCCTCCTCCCTGCCGGTGTTAGCCTATTATAGTGGTATATAATTCACTAAATATTTAATTCTGTCTAGCTGAGGAGACCTTACGGTTGAAACCTGGGGTAGTATGTATTTTAATGCTTTCGAATACGTTTTGCTATATATCTACAAATTTGTAATTTTGCATTGAGCGCTTTTTTAGTGATTGCACTTTTTAAGCGCGGGTGTTTTCATTCTCCTTTTACAATTATATATTATTTTATGTACTTTATATATATATATATATATATATATATATATATATATATATATATATAAAAAGGCAAGATGTGTGTGTGTGTGTGAGTGTGTGTGTGTAACGAATGCACGGCCGCAATTTTCGACGGATTTGCACCAAAATTTACATGCACATGCTCCAAGTTAGCGGAAAGACCAACACCGACTTTGCATTTCTTAACTTCCATCGATAGTGGAAATAATCGATTTTTTTCATGCTTCTATAGCAGTTTTCATGTAGTTTGCGGCCATTTTGTACTGGCCAGCGTGAGAGCCAACAGCTGACAGACACGAATGTTAACTAGCATGCTAGCATGCAAAAAAAATCGATAGCTGCATTCGTCACAAGTGGGAAAAATTTAAATCTGCATGGCACTTTACTCCAATTGGCTCATTCGCTTGCTAAACTCAACGTTGATTCTGATTCCGCAGAACTGGGCTGGGTGTGAAAAAGGTACTTGTTGTTAACATTCTTTTTTCATTCGTTTTTTTCCAGTTACGAGTCCTTTTTTAAAGCTGATCGTTTTGTGTTCATTTTGTTTAGTTCTTTTTTCGTAACAGATTTTATGTTTAGTATAGAGTTTAGAAAAAATTCGCAGTGTGAGATAGACAAGAAGTAAGGCATGTAGCAACATCAGCACGGCAAAGGGCACTCCTTTAAAGGCAAGGCAGGGCAAAAATATTTTAAGTCAAGTGATAGCGATTACTGTATGAGTCATACGATTTTTGAATCAAGGACAGGCAACGCCAGGTCATGCTGCTAGCATATATATATATATATATATATATATATATTATTATTATTATTATGAAATGGGCAAAGTCCGACAATTATTTTAAGACATTTTTATGTTTATACATTCTTTTTATAGATACAAATATTTAAGTACATGTTTATAATAAACAGTATTAAACAACACTTACCGGCCTGAATGTCCAAGAAATTTTCACAGAAAATATTCATCCTCCGACAGGATTTGAACCTGTATCCTATACGGAACCATCATTTAGCTTGATGTTCCTTAACCGATTTGGCCACAGA
>CAHIKZ030001304.1:432500-737500 GCA_903632075.3 Acanthosepion pharaonis | reverse complement strand
AAAAACCAAGTAAAATAGATTAACCAAAGCAAATAATAAACGAATTAACAAACCACTTCCGTTAGAATAGAGAAAATAAAACAAAAAATAGAAATAAATACATAAAATCTAAGTAAAAGTACTCAACCCAAATAAATAAATAAACTATAAACAAATTAACAAACCAATCCCGCCAAAATAACCGTTAGAATAGACTACAACAATCAATCCAAAAATTGGAAGAGAAAATAGCTATAGCTGCTATATAACGATACAAAAATTACGTTACTCAAAAATCGAAAACCGAATAGAGTAAATAAAATATACAAAATAAAAAATAAATAAAAAATAAGCAAATAAATTAGAAAAAACATGTAAAAATTAATCCAAATAAATGAACAAATTAAGAAATCGCTCCCGCTAAAATAATCGTCAGGTCTAATAAAAATAAACATAAATAAGCAAAAACAAGTAAAAATAATCATACCAAATAAATAAACAAAATAATAAACAAATTAAACCCCCGGCCAAAATAGCAGAACAGAATACGGCAATCAATCCAAAAATTAGACGAATAAATAGCTTTATCTTCAGAAACCTAAACAAACTATTAGATAAGCAACCTAAGCAAATCTCCCCAATTTTTTTACTACGTTAATAAAACATAGAAAATTGAGAAGAATAAATAAATATATAAAACGAAAATTAAAATAAAAACAAGTAAATAGAGAAGCTACTCTCACCAAAATAATTGCCAGAATAGATTACCCACAATGCACCACTGACCCATACATATAAATAGTCGAGAAAAAATCCAACACTTGCAGTCTGACGATTGCGTCAAGCATGAAACAGCCTGTCGCCTCTGAATGTTGACTTCAATAAAATTTAAAATATATATATATATATATATATATATATATATATATATATTTTATAAATAAAACTTTTTGACTTTATCATACATTTTTCTCCAATATTGTTCTTGATATATATAAAATATTTTATATACAATTTTCCTCTCTTATATATATATATATATATATATATATAATATATTTATATATATATATATATATATATATATATATATATATATATAAACTAGCAGCCATACCCAGCTGGTCGATCAGAAAAAAGCGTTCAATTAGAATGGAGCAAAAAACAGCATCATGTTTAGATGTAACAGAAACTATCTTTTTCAATTACTTTAAAAAGTACTTTCATTAAAAAAAAAATTTTGAATTAATGCAGTTACTGATATAACAGAAGTAGTCTGTATTTATTCAATCGAAGTTAGCCGAGGACATGAAGGGGTAAAACAGGCAATGATGAAGACCCACTTCAGGCCTCAATTATTTTGGAGTTTTTGAAATTCAATTTGTCAGTGTGCTACCAGAGATGTAAAAGAGGATACATTTATAAAGTAATTAAGTTTGATGGAAATTGGTTGAAAGGTCAACAAAAATAAAGAAACAAATAAAAATCGCCATTTTTTCGCTATTTACGAGGATTTTCACTATATGTGTGGACTCAATTATCAAGTTAAATGATTTAAATAATCAACTTATTGTTGGCTACAATTAAGTGAAGTTTGTATTAGATTACTTGAAAATTGAGGGAGTTTTTTGGATAAAATTTGTGTTGAAATCGATTGTTTTCGTTTTTCGTTTTCAATTTTTCGCTAAACGCAGTGCTGTAGAAATAAAAATGAGGTATCGTTAAACTCGTCATGATGTAAGTAACCTACATACCGAGTTTGAACGAAATCGGAGGAAAAAAGTTGAATTTATCGATTTTTGATCGGCTTTATCGATTATTGATTTTTTTTAAATTATCGATTTTTTACGCTAAAAACCTAACAGTATCATTGTACAACGTATATGCCAAGTTTGTCAAAATCGGTTGGAATGATCTCGAGTGTAAAAGGTATCACACAGACAGACAGACATCCTCTGTTTTATATATATATATATATATATATATATATATATATATATATATATATATATATATACAGCTTCACTAAGAGAGGAAAAAAGACAGTTATTAAAAATTATGCTGAGCTGTACTGATATATTGTAAAGAGAATGGATGGGTATAGCAGATCGCAAATAATATTGGGCAAATGAGATTGAACAGAATCAGAATGAGATAAGCCGCCATCATTTCAATTAATCGAGTTCTTGCTGTTTACATCTATTGCCTTTTTCAAAGCTTACGTTCCCAAAACGCTTCCAGGGATTCGAATTATGAAACGTGGAAAAAATAAAGAAAGAAAAACAAAGGAAAAAACATATACACTTAAGATAACAAATTTTCAATTATAAGTTTTAACTTAATAATATTTTTTACAGAAATTTCATTACAGGCACTTCATTGTCGGCAAGACTTTTTTTTTTCTATTTAACATCTTTTTCAAAAATTTCTTTTACGTATACACAATTGCATTTCTCACATTTTATTACTGATTGTGTTTAAAGGTACACATATCTTTGCGAATATTTCATACGCGTAATAGTACATGCGTGAATGGATTCGTATCTGAGGGTATGTATTAATTTGTGTGTGAGTGTGTACCAACTGTGTAATCAAGCTATATTTCGCTCGTGTCTACAAACAAATAAGGTGTGTAGGAAACATATTTGTATTCATTTCTCCCGCACATTTTGTGTCTGATTTTTATCAGTATACCTATTTGTCTATCTCATTATTTTTATGTATGTATATATGTAGGCGCATATATATATATATCTGCGCCTATCTATCTATCTATCTATCTATATATATATATATATATTTTAAATCTCTCTCTCTTCTCTCTCTCTCTCTCTCTCTCTCTTTCTATATATATATATATATATATATATATATATATATATATTATTAAAAGAAATCTTATAAGTATAAGAAACTATACTCGCTCGAAAACCTTCGGTGTATTGATTTTTTAAAAAGCCAATACCAAAGGGAAAAAGGTATTAAAAAAAAGAAAGAACCAAGAACATGGACGTTAACCGAAAATAATCGTCCATCATACGAGTTCAAGGCCCAAAGAAAAAAAACCGGACGCGAGTATCCAAAATAACTAAATAAAGTGCTCAATACAGTAAGTAGAGCAGACTTAGTTAAATCTAGAAAGTTTTAAAGAAACCTAAAATTATTTCACCTAAGCGGATCGTCTAATTTCGACTTTGGTCCATCGTGCTGTTTTGATTTGTTCCCATGAAATGTTGGATGGAGAACTTACTAAAATTCGAAATATTTTCGTTAGTAATGGATATCCCATCAATATTATCATTCGTGTGATCGATAACAAAATCAGATGCTTTAAAATGATATTTTAAACAGACATTCGGTCCTAGCTAATGCCCTGTTTATTTGAAGCTATATTGGCTTGGTAGGTATAAAATGTTAGCTACTATTGGACAAAATTTCAGCGTCTATTCTTCCAATATTAGCTGTTAAGTTGGAACGGTTTTTCATACTAGAACCTGCATCCTTCCTTTATCTAATATATAGGCTGTCCTATTTTTTAAAAACTCAGTTGTTTATAAATTTAATAAATGCCGTTGCGACGCGGTTTTACATAGGACGTATAAATCTAAGGTTGGAAACGAGGGTGACACAGCATGTTCCTGCTTTTGTACGTTCAAGCAGTTCAAGAACAGCCTATAAGAACAACTCAAATCAAACCATGAATCAGCAATTGGGCAACATTTGCTGGACAATATAGTTGTGCTTGAATAATTACGAAAACACATGGTTTTCGGCATTACATAATTTCGATCTATACATCATCTTCGTGTTTCTGAATTTTAAATTACTTTAAGTGTCATTCTACCCAGTCTGTAACAGACAGAAGGAACATATTTACGTTCCTTACGTCTGTTGGAGGGTTTGTGAATTCCCCTTTTTTGATTTTATATACTCATGTTTATTATTTATTGATATCCCCCTATTCGATTTTAATTAATATAATTAAAATTGTTTTTTTTTAGTCGAGTTCCACCTTTCCTCCTCAGTCAATTTATTGTCTTTGTATTCATTTATATTAAATATTGTCAACGAATATCTTTGACAAATCGTTGGCCGAAAGGTTTATTTCCTTTAGATATGACGTCCACTTTCTTGAAAATCTACATATATATTTCTCGATTAATGCAAGCAAAAGTTTGTCACTGATTTATGTTACCTTCAACATCCTGATTCCAGAGTTTTTTGTAGGCGGACTTTTTTTCCATCCACTTTTATCAACAATATAAATATATATATATATATATATATATATATATATTTATATATATATATATATATATATTCATCCACAGACATAGTAAAGTTCCAGCTCATCAGTTTTAGACGCCCTTTGCCTTCCAAAGTAGATCGAAACCCGACTGAGTTGGCGTCAGTCGGGGATTCTACCACTAAGCCGTTGGCATGGTTTAAGCGTATTTATTTTTAGATAAACACAGTGTGACTGAGAGAACTCGATTCTATTTACCGAAGAGTCTTAGCCGTAATAGTCACTGTTTACAAACCCACACTTCCTCGCCAGAGAGCTCAACCGAAATAATTAGTTGATGAGCGTGGAAACACCTGTTGGTTACTGTTGTTCCTAGACACATCGTGACCCGGTTTCATAGCAAAGATACAAAGCATACCTATTTATAATAAAATTACCAATAATACCTATTTGTAGTATATATTTTAGCCATAAAATTGTGTTCAAAATATTTAGATTTCAATTTTGAAATAAAAATATAAAGGTTTGATATGTTTTTTCATAACCAGCCAACCAATATGCGAGGGACACTGAAAGCCATGTTATAAGAATAAGTATACAAATATTTTTAAAAATTAAACTCTGATTAAATTAATTTTTTGTTCAATGTATTAACTCATTTTTGATTTAAAAAAAAAAATTAAGAAAAAACTTCTGTTAGAGCAACGTGAATTCTGTCAAAATTGAAGTAAAAACTAATACTTATTTTTATTATGTCGAACATAAATCGTACTATTTACCTGGGGGTATGGAGTCACACCTTCATCAACTGTATTGGCGCATAAGTGAAATTTAACAACATATCAAACCGTATACCAAATATAAGTATACTCCAATGAGTTACTAGAGAAGTAGACAGATTAAGTTTTCGCTCAAATCAAAAAGCTTGACATAAGTACGGTTTATGATAAAGTCAAGAAGGTGGTAAAAGAAAGCGATAAAAGAAGATGAAGTACGAACCGAGACAGACTGTATGGTCATCAGCAGGAACAAAAGCCCAAGATGCGAACTAATTTATAGAGATGTCAAGTACAGAAGTTTAAATATGTGGGAATTCTTTTAAGTGATGATGGAAAATGCAACACTGAAAAGTTGCCTTCCTAAAACTAAGCAAATACTAAGAAACGGGAAAATTTCGTTGGAAACAAAGAAAAGAGTGCTTCACAGTTATCTGTTATCTGTTGACTTTTAGGGCAGTGAATGCTAGCACGATCTCCCCACACATGTAGAGAAAAGTGGAAGCAAAAAAAATAAATAAATTAAAAAATGCCTTTCTACAGAAGGATGATGCGAAATCCATGGGCCCGAGGGAGTTTTATGAAAAATTAAAAAAAAAAGTTCACATACTCAGAATAAAAAAGAAAAAATACTGAAATTTCTTGGAGACATAATGAGGTTAAAGGTCTTAAAGAATTTGACACTCACTGGATATCTCGGAGGGGAAAGAAACTTCCACAATTTCTTTCTATCTATCTATCTATCTATCTATCTATCTATCTATCTATCTATCTATCTATCTCTGTTCCTCTGTTCATTATCTATCCATATCTATCTATCTATCTATCTATCTTATCTATCTATCTATCTATCTCTGTCCCTCTGTTCATTATCTATCTATCTATCTATCTATCTATCTATCTATCTATCTAGTTTGTTTCATGCTTAAACGCAATCTTCATGCTGCGAAGTTTGCATTTAAGCATGAAAGACACTGTCGCTGGTAAAAATATGCCCTCAAAGTCCACTTTTATTTTTACATACGCTCTATCCATGATATTGAGCACTTTAACCCATTAATATAGCATGAATTATATATATGTATATATATGTGTGTTTGTGTGTGTCCGTTTCTGCATGTTTTTTAATACATCAGGCTAAATGACGGTTCCGTACAGGATACAGGTTCGATTCCTGTCTGAAGAAGAATATTTTCTATGATGATTTCTCGGACATTCAGGACGGTAAATGTTATTAATACTGTTTATTTTTAAAACAGAGCATTTACTTAAATATTTGTATATATAAAAGTTTTGTATAAACATAAAAATGTCTTAAAATAATTATACTTTTATAATGAATTACATCATATATATATATATATATATATATATATATATATATATATATATATATATATATGGTATATTAGGTAAAGGACAAATTTGGAAACAGATCTAAAAAAATAAGAAAAAAATTATAAAAAGAGATATAGATTAATATATATATATGCGTTTATAGAGAGTGAGAAAGAGAAATAGCGAAAGACAGTTACGAACTGATAGAAAATATTGTACTAACAGATTTGGGGAAATAAAAAATGGAAATATGTGTAAAAGTATGCAAAGGACTTGCAGATTGAATAAATGGAGAAAAGAGAGAAAGAGAGAGAGAGAGAGGAAAATATATAAGGAAAAATAGAGGGAAGTAGACAGAGAGAGAAAGGAAGAGGAAAGTTTTATATGAGTGTGAATAAGTGCATGAAAGATAAGTGAAAGAGTCAAAAGAAAAATGTCCGAAATACGAAAAGCCAATTAGAAAGAATGATGGTGTGTGTGTCTGTGGTGGGTAGAAAGAGAGAGAGAGAGAGAGAGAGAGAGAGAGAGAGAGAGAGAGAGAGACAAGAAAAAAAGAAGGCTGATGAAGAGATGCGAAGAAGGGTTGCGTATTCATATCCACCTTTCCGGGGTAGAGACAAACTTGGGACAATCACTTTGTCCATCTCGTTTTATCAAAGGTCCCAAATGTCCAACGGCAAGTGGTTGTGTATTTTGAACATTTGGCCTGCATTGGACAAACAAAGTTGTTGGCCTCATTAAAATAAGCCCGCCTATTGTTATTGATATTTACACAGTTTGGGTATTGCAGATTTTAGAAGACCAAGGTTATGTGCTGATAAGTTCGGAAGCGTTTCATAGATTCGCACAAGCGAAATGGACTAAGTTTGTTCCCAGTGAGTCTAGAAGGCGACAAAAACGTTAGAAAACGTAGGAAAGAAAATTTAATAATAATAATAATAATAATAATAATAATAATAACAACAATAATTTAGTAATAAAAGAAGCCAATAAATTCAAAAGTGGATTTCAAGTGGATGAAGAATTGCAGATAAACCATAATGCATCTACAGCAGCAGCAGCAGCAGCAGCAAAGCACCTTAAAAAAGAAATCAGAATCAAATGCAATGCACCAAATGCAGAAACGATGGCAAGATAAGGGTCAATACTCTCGCCTTACCAAACAAGATGAAGACAAACCCCGTAGTCATCTATGGTTATGTACTGCAGGCTTAAAAGCTGAAACTGAAAGTTTTATTTTTGCTGCATATGACCAATGCTTGCTTACACATACTAAAAAAAATGAAAAATTATTCAAAGATATCTGCAAGCTACAGAAAACAGGATGATGATTTGTATCAAAGAACATGAATAAAATAAGAAATTTTATTCAGTAATAAAGGAAGCCAATAAATTCAAAAGGGAATTTCAAGTGGATGAAGAATTGCAAATAAACCATAATGCACTTACAGCAGCAACATAGAACCTAAAAAAGAAATCAAAATCAAATGCAATGTACAAAATGAAGAAACGATGTCAAGATAAACCTCTACATGACCAATACTCTGCCCTTACCAAACAAGATGATGTCAACGATCCCTGTACACATCAGTAGTTACGTACTGCAGGATTAAAAACTGAAATCGAAGGTTTTATTCTTGCTGCACAGGACCAATGCTTGCTAACTAGAAATTACCGAGCTCACATATTGAAAAATTGTGTTAAACCCAAATGCAGAGTCTGTGATAAATATCCAGAAACAATTGACCATCTTGTATCAGGTCACAAAGTGTTAGCACCAATTGAATATAAAACTCGACACGATAGAGTGGGTCAATATTAGCACTTGGGAAATATGCCACTTTTACGGGAAGGTAACTGCAAGAAGCTGGTATGAACATCACCCAGATCTGGTTACGGTGATAGGATCTGTAACAATTTTATGGGACTTTACAATACACACAAATTAAATTGCTTTCTTCTCTAAGTATTGTAATAATAATAATAATAATAATAATAATAATAAAAATAATAATAATAATAATGACAATAATAATAATCAGCAATAATAATATTGTTAAATATTGTCTTTAACTTTGCTTAAATTGCTCTCTTCTCTAAGTATTGTAATAACAATAGTAATTGTTAATAAAAAATAATAAAACCAGAGAAAAATACCTTTGAAAAGAAGTGGGCGAAAGCGTTTGGGACAACAAAAATTATGGAATTACCTCCCTTATTTCTACAAAACCGAAAAAACTAAATAAAAAAATGAATTAAATCTTCCTTGGCTGCTCTATTTATTGAAAGATATTTAGAACAAAGGTTTCTGCCCAAATATACATTAATATATATATATATATATATATATATATATATATATATATATAATTAATATAAAAATACATTAATTATATCTTTATACACACACATATGTATATATATATGTGTGTGTGCATTGTAAATTAACTGGTTTAAAATATGGTTTCTTCATACACACAATAACCATATTTCAAAAAACTGAAAGTAAAAACTTCAAATTCAATTATATAATTAAATTTGAAGATTTTAGCTTCGGTTTTTGAACCATGGTTATTTCTCTGTAGCGAAGAAACCATATTTTAAATCAGTTAATTTATAATATTTATGCTCTGTAAATTTACATTGAGCACTGTTTTGTAAAAATAAAAAATATCACTAAGACCGCCGACTATTCTTTCTTTTTATTATATATATATATATATATATATATATATATATATATATATATATATATATATATATATATATATATATATATATATATATATATATATATATATATATATATATATATACATGTGTGTGTGTTTTATATATATATACATATATATATATATATAAAATTTAGAGAGAGAGAGAGAGAGAGAGAAAGAGACTTATATATATATTTATTTATTTATATATAGAAATTGATTAATATATATTTTATATTTATAATCACACTTTTTTTTTTTCATTATCATATATATATATTATATTTAGTCAACATCTTTGTTTTTTAGTATAATTTTTGTCTATCCACCTCGGAAACTCTGGCAAACCCAAGCCGGTAGACAAAATTTATACATGTTTTAAAATTAGAGATGTCTACTCGACCAAGTATAATATCTACTTAATATAAGATATAATAATAAGTTATATATGTGTGTGTGTGTGTGTGTGTGTGTTTGTGTGAAAAAAAAAATTCTAATATGCTTTTATGCTGTTTTAATGTTTAATATCAACGTCGGACGTTTCGGTCTAATAGAGCATCTTCAGGACATATTCATAAAACATAATTAACATAGACCATATACAATTCAACATGAAAAAGACGATGGACATGAAAGCAATACCAATCCAAACAGATAACTGAAATCTTTTATGATTTTATTATACATATATATAACATGTTGAGATCAAAATTTGTATTAACGTCGTAAACAGTTGGTGAGTCCTCAGCATGATCCCGTTTAGTTTCCTTAGAAGTTATCTCTGTAAGAATGCCGGCTTCAGTATGAATGAGTAAGTTCAAAATGTTACCATTCTTTTGTGACTTATAATGATAATTGCTTTTTTTCTTTAGAAAAAGACCGTGTATTCATCACAACTTGACTGAATTGGCGACCCCAAAGAAAGTACAAACCCAGGTTTGAAAAGAAGTTGCTTCTTCAGTTATCGTCTACCTGACAACGTTTTGGTGGGAACTCTGAATATAAATAAGAAGACATTTTTAGGTTGACTAATCGTTGGTTTTGCAAATGTTTAAAATATTACATTGCACAAAATAACTTCGATAAAAGCTTTTCAGATTATATATATAAATTCTAAGGACAAATGAAATACTTGAATTATATTAAAATAAGCAAGGCAAGAGGTTACGGATACATTATTTCCTGTGGAAACCATTAGCTACGAATATTGCGAAAACTAGACGTACTGTAAACAAGACTAAAGAAAACGAAAAAAAATTATCAGGATTCGCCATAGATTTGTGGAATGTTTGGAAAATTAAGGTTATAAATATCTGCATTTTAGTGCATCTGGAATTATACCAAAAGCACTTCATTCGAGATTGAAGGAATTGACTATCAATGCCACAGCTTTACAGAGATCTGCAAGAATGCTGAGACAGTAATGGAGATTTGAGAAGACTTTCAGTCGGTAAGACACATTTATTTATATTCATTTCTTAGGACGCACATCCATACAGGAAATACTAGAGAAACAGTTATGTAAATACCTGATTAAAAAAACTTTCAAAGAAAGGATAAAGGAAACACAAACTTGATTATTTCCCCCACTCTCCAAAAAAAGAAACAGTTGTACAAATGTTCGATAAAATTAGAAATCTCCCAACAAATGATAAAGGAAACACTATATTGACACCCCTCCAAAAGAAAACACTTATGTGAAAGTCTGATAAAAGCAGACGTCGCTCATCAGAATATAAACGTAACACTTTCTTCATCCAAGAAAAAAAACAAACATTAATGTAAATATCTGATAAAAGCAGTCGTCTCTCAACAGAAAAAAACGTAACACTCCCTTGATTCAAGAAAGGAACAGTTATGAAAATGTCTCATAAAAGCAGACGTCTCTCAACAGAAGAAAAACGTAACACTCCCTTGATTCAAGAAAGAAACAGTTATGAAAAATGTCTGATAAAAGCAGACGTCCCTCAACAGAAGATAAACGTAACACTCTCTTCATCCAAGAAAAGAAAGAGTTATGTAAATATCTGATAAAAGCAAGAGTCTCTCAACAGAAGATAAATGTAACATCACTTTGATCCAAGAAAAGAAACATGTATGTAAATATCTGATAAATGTAGAAATTCTCCAACAAATGATAAAGGAAACACTATCCTTATTTTCCCAAAAACGATCAACAAGTAATTAAATGTTTATACTACACCAATTTATGATGGGTAAAATCCTAACTTGACAACCGTTCGAATAGCTTTACTACAAACTGGAAATCGGAGAAATACTATCTAAAAACCTGAAAGTGACAAATTAGAACCAGAGGAAAGATCAAAATCTTATGAAAGTATTGTAAATTTCCATAAGTCCAAAATCAAATTTGTAACGATCTACCGTCACCGAACAGACCTTGAGGCTTCATGTATCATGATTGGTGGGTATTCACTTGAGGAGGCTTCTTGCCTTGAACGGCTGTTGAGGTTCAAGCTCACCTCAAGTGGGATCATATCTATGGTCCATTGTATCGCTGCAATAAGTGTCTGACTCCTCCTGATATGGTCCATTGTATCGCTGCAATAAGTGTCTGACTCCTCTTGCTATACTCTATCTTAACAAGAGCCAGTTCAGAGCAAAAAAGAGTATAGCTGCTATATCTAGGCAGGAGCTACTCTCTTCACTTACCTATCTTAATAATCGAAAGCGTCTACACAGACCTGAGGGTGATGAATTATTTTCCACCTTACAACCCCTTTTCCTTAGCCTCTCGCTATTTTATCGCTATTTCCGTGGTAAGTGTCCTGATGAGCTATATTCCTTTGTTTCACCATCCCTGACCTTTAAAACTGGGACGCGCCATGCCACGTACACAAAAATGAATCATCCCCATTGCCCCCGTATTCCATTAGTAAGGACAGCTTCTTCCTAAGGGCTGTTGCTTTGTGGAACAGACTCTTACCAATCACTACAATCTTGACCTATTTAACCGTTATCTTTTCTGCATAGCCCCAAGAACTTCACTTCTTGCTTTTTTGTGCTTATACAATACTGAACAATAGTTGTTTAACTTGAGCGGCTGCTGAGCCTTGTATTGGGTGAATATTTGTATATAAAAAATAGAATACATACGCGTCAACAAAATTGAGAGTCGAAAGTACGTAATGGTTGACGTCAATTTAGGCAAGTACAGAATTTTAACAACCTGTGAAGTGTAACGGAATTTGTGTGAGATCTGAAGTCGCATAGAAATAGCGGAAGATGCCTTCCAGTAACTAAGCCAAGTATTTGTTATATTCAAAGAAAAGAGTGCTGAGAGCAAATGCAGGACAGTTTCTTCACAGAGGAAGAAGAGACTCAAAACGTCAAAGATGTTGTTCTGCTGACGAATGTTAATCATACGATAGACTATAGTTTATTTAGTTTCTGAAAGATATCATTAACTGTTTAGTTTCTGAAAGGCTTCTTTCTGTGTTTGGTTCCTGAAATCCATCATTCTGTTTAGTTTCTGAAAGGCATCTTTCTCTGTTTAGCTTCTGAAAGGAATCTTTCTCTGTTTAGCTTCTGAAAGAAATCTTTGTTTAGTTTCTGAAAGACGCCTTTCTCTGTTTAGTTTCTGAAAGACATCTTTCTCTGTTTAGTTTCTGAAAGACACTTTTTCAGATTAGTTTCTGAAAGGAATCTTTCTCTGTTTACTTTCTGAAAGCCAACTTTCACTGTTTAGTTTCTGAAAGGCAACTTTCTCTGTTTAGTTTCTGAAAGGAATATTTGTTTAGTTTCTGAAAGACGTCTTTCTCTGTTTAGTTTCTGAAAGGCTTCTTTCTCAGTTTAGTTCCGGAAAGACAGCTTTCTGTATTTAATTTCTGAAAGGCATATTTCTCTGTTCCTATACGCAAACGAATTGATTGGCGAATCAAATTTGTTAACCTTCACTGTAATTACGAACAAATCAAGGGGAACATCAGAATGAATTCCACCGCGTTGTTTATTTCTTAAATCTCGCAAAAAAAAAAGACACCATTTTGTTGTTCTTTTCTTTGTTGGTAAACAGAATAAATAACGTTTCGATTTAATGTCGTTCGAAGCTGTTGTTTTCGCGAATGCTGACAGAATAAAAAGAGGCCTGACTGCGAAATCAGAAAACATGCACTATTCTGTTTAAACTTGAGATTAAGCAGCATTATTGAAATACCGATCGCAAACAGACACACATGCACACATACACACAAACATCCCCATACACAAGAGTCGGTATTTACACTATTTATGTTCTGACTATTGTCCTCATCTTTGTTGTTGCCATCACAACGTTTCGACCGTTCTGATTTCCGTCCTTCATCAAGTGTATATCAATCCGCGTAACATACAATTCTGAAAAGAAGCTTTTTTTAAATCTACTTGGATAGAGTGTTTTCATTCCACTGCCCATGTCTAGAGATATCACGTCTAGTTCTTACTTGTTGACTATTCTCGTTCCACTGCCTATGTCTCGGAATATCTCGTCTAGTTCTTACTTTTAGTACTGTTTAATCATTGCTCGCCCTGTTTCCACTGAATCTATGTACAGACTCCCCTGTGCGGGTATTGAACTGAATCCTTTATTTAATGTACGGAGTTAGACTGTTCTCGTTCCACTGCCTATGTCTCGGAATATCTCTAGTTGTTATTTTTAGTACTGTTCAGTTATTGCTCACCCTGTTTCCACAGAGTCCAAGTACACACTACCTAGCCCAGGGATTGAACTCATAATTACTATGTCATCAAATTCACCAAGCTACACTTTAACCCACCTTCCTATTGTCCCGTAGAAAGAAGTCAAAGACTAATGAAGAAGAATCATTTATTTTTAGACTATATATATATATATATATATATATATA
Source organism: Acanthosepion pharaonis (assembly GCA_903632075.3). Taxonomy (NCBI): domain Eukaryota; kingdom Metazoa; phylum Mollusca; class Cephalopoda; order Sepiida; family Sepiidae; genus Acanthosepion; species Acanthosepion pharaonis. The sequence continues at coordinate 723,582 of CAHIKZ030001304.1, read as the reverse complement.
TATATATATATATATATATATATATATATATATATATATATATATATATATATATATATATATATATATATATATATATATATATATATATATATATATATATATATATATATATATATATATATATATATATATATATATATATATATATATATATATATATATTAGTTGGATAGATGTGAGTTTGTGACCTGGATTTCACGCTTTAGCGATCGTCAGACAAACTCAGGGTTTAATATTTATAAACTTAAAGGGTTTGTCTGACGATCGCTAAAGCGTGAAACCCAGGGTCACAAACTCACATCTATCCAATCAAATATGTTAGCTCTATCTCTGATATTGAGTGCTTTCTAATCAGTACCGCGCATATAATATATAAATAATTATATTTATATACACTTTTCACACACACACACACAAACACACACACACACACACACACACACACACACACACACACACACACACACACACACATATATATATATATATATATATATATATATATATATATATTACTCTTTTCCGGTCCATTCATATCACGCTCATATCGTTTGTAATATTCTTCATTATTAATGATAGATTCAACATTATATAGTGGAAATCTCAGATCAAAATTAAGCAAATAACAGTTCCAGGATGTATTCTCTCTCGCACGAGCACACACAACCACATACACATTAGCAATTACAGAAACTTCAAATAAATACTCCAAATGCAAAAAAAATATGAAAGAAAAAAAAATTTTTCCCTAAAGAGATAAAAGTGTTAGACATGAATTTCTCTTTATTTGTCTTGTGGCAGTTAAAAGAATTTAATGTTGACAAACAAATAAAAAAAAAGGAAACTAGAGAAATTGTTTTGCTTGAACAAAGAAAGAAAAATATTTGATGATGTCTGCGTCATGTATTTCCATATCAGTTCATCTGTCTGTGTGTATGTGTGCGTGTAAGAGAGAGGTATACAGGTATAATAATATTTATAGACTTAAAGAATAATTACCAGAGTGTAATGGTTAACAAACTTATTTCCAGGATATACTTATATACGTAGTATATCGAAGGAGTTTCAGTGTATAATATCTGTCCTTAATAAAAATATTGAAAATAATCAGATTTTATTATTTAAACATAGTGTTACAAAAATGCTTGATTTATAAATAGATTCATAAGATATACGCCATATAAACATACATTTAATTAACACAATATCCTAAATATCTGGAGATAAATCATTATTTTATTATTTTACATGTTAAGGCTCAGTATCCGTCTATATATCTGAGATGAGGTATTTTGATTACCGGTATTATTTACATTACTCGGACTGTTATTCTCATCTTCCTTGCTATATTCACAACGTTTCGGCCTTTATATCTCTGAGATGAGGTATTATTTGCATTATTTACATTATTCGTGGTAGATTGTTCTAGTTCCACGTACCATGCCTCATGTCAGTTATTTCAACTCTTCAAGCTTTTTGGTTCAGCACTGCTGTGGCCTGGTATTGAACTCACAACTCTTTGGGTCTAGTCACTGGATCTAACCAACTTCTTTATCCACTGGACCATGGGTCCTTGGCACATGGAACTAGAACAATATACACCGGTGGACGAAATAAAGGGTTCGGCTCGAAATTCCAATATCCTGAAGAAGGCCGGAGCTTTCAACGGCCGAAACGTTGTGAATATGACAATGAAGATGAGAATGACAGTCTGAATAATGTAAATAATAAAAGTAAGACGGGCTCCTTTGTATATATACCATTCATCAATCTTTCAGCAATTAATTTTCTTAATTATTCTACTGTTTTCTAATTATTTTTTTCTCTTTTCTACATTAAGTAGAAAAGAGAAAAATAATAATTCTACAGTTTTCTACTTAATATTTATGTTTCCTACATAATTATCTACTGTTTTTACTTCATTTTTTTCTGTTTTTTACTTATTTTTCGACTGTTTTCTAGTTAATTTTTTTTCTTTTTTCTACTTAAACTTTTTTTTGTTTTCATTTAATTTTTTTCTGTTTCCTACTTCATTTTTTTTCTGTTTTTTACTTATTTTTCTACTGTTTTCTACTTAATTTTTTACTTAATTTTTTTCTGTTTTTTACTTATTTTTCTACTGTTTTCTAGTTAATTTTTTTTCTGTTTTTACTTATTTTTCTACTGTTTTCTACTTCATTTTTTACTGTTTTCTACTTCATTTTTTCTGTTTTTACTTATTTTTCTACTGTTTTCTACTTAATTTTCTTTTCTTTTTTCTACTTAATTTTTTTTCTGTTTTCTACTTAATTTTTTTCTGTTTTCTACTTAATTTTTTTCTGTATTCTACTTAATTTATTTCTGTTTTCTACTTAATTATGTACTATTTTCTATTTATTTTTTCTGTTTTCTAATGTTTCTACTGTTTTCTACTTAATTTTTTTCTGTTTCCTACTTATTTTTCTACTGTTTTCTACTTAATTTTTCTACTGATTCAACCTTAAAATTACTTGCAGCAGTTTTTTTCTTCCAAGATATCTTTACCTGAATATTGCTTTCTATTCTCACGTTAACCTCTTTTAATGATATATCACACATCTTCTTAACGCCCTGGGTATGACGATAAACTGCATCCTGCAGCAAGACCTCTGATCAGGGGTTTTTGAAGAGCGTGAATCCACTTCTAAATTATTGTTGTTCTCAGGTTCGTCCTAAACTGGAGTGGTAGCACCTGTTAGGGCCCCAGCTACGGGCAAATAGAGAACCCCCAGACTAGGGTAAAAAATTTGAAAGTATAGGTTTTAAAAAAATAAATTAAAAACAATAAATGGCTAGCAACTGATTTTTTGTAAAAGAAAAAAACTAGCAATTACCAGCAATAGATTTTTGTAAAAAGAAAAAAAATTACTCTAACTCAAACGAAAATTAAATTTTGGCATTAAATGACCCACAGGGGGTTTATATGCCGTTAAACAAACAAAAAACAAACAATTTTCCACTTAATATCTGTATAGTCTGGAAGCCATTCCATAAGTGGCAATAATCAATAAAATTGTCTTACATGTTTATAATCTTTAGATTAAAACTAAATAAAGGGTTCAGTTCGGAATTCCAATCACCTGAAGAAGGCCGGAGTGCACAACGACCGAAATGTTGTGAATATGGCAATGAAGATGAGGATAACAGTCCGAATAATGTAAATAATGCAAGTAAAACTTTTTTGTTTTGATCTTTACCGATCTAAAAGTGTATGACCATAGAATATGCAAATCTTGTCCGCGTATATCTTGACATTATTATCAACTAAGGATTTTAGCTCCCTTTAAATTTTATAGCCTACAAAACTAACACAGAATATTATTCTGTCTTGCTCCCTTGTCATGGTTTTTGGCCATTTTCATGAAGGACTAAACATCTTGACTAGCCATCAGGTCCATCTAATACAGCTCTCCAGTTATCAATAAAATTATTACTGTGGAGAAGTTATTCCTCATGTATTTTTAGCCAAACATACACATTTCTCTTTGTGATGTTTATTCATAGATGTTAGTTTTGCTTTCACATAATGTATATTCTTGGTTTTTAAATTTGCAACAACAGCTTCAAATATTTTCTTATTTTAAAATTCACTTTTCTTGTGTGTTTCTCTTTTAATTATTCTAAGATTTTTTTTCTAAAGGCCAGTGTTTTTTTGTTTTGTTATTACGTTGTTTTCAATATCTTTTCGATTGTTTTGTGATTTTCTTTTCAACGTTTTCGCAATTTCCAGTGTTGTCTTACCATCACTCAAATACTTTACAATATCTTGTTTCTCTTCTCTTTTGAGGCTATATATTTTTTTAAAAAAACTTCAGGCAATCTCGATATGTCTGAAACAAAAATATATAAATATCAATGACTATAGTATAATGTATATCTATTTAAGATTCGATGAACAAGACTCAAGTTGCATTATGAAATACCACACCACCAACTAAGCTATTGTAAATGATATTACAATCACATATAAAAGCTGAACAACATATGGCGCTTTTATTTTATAAATACAGATAGAGATATGTAATGATACTCAGTGGAAGAAGCATTTTTTAACTGGGTAAGGAAGCACAAACCACTAGCAGACGACATTCTTATCTGTCTCGACCAAAATATTTTAGTCTTGGACGATCGTCGTTTATCTGGCATTTATGGTTATTTTGCTGATCAAGCTGTCTAGATGAAGGGACTCAAGCTCTATTAAAAGAGGAACCGTTTTGCCAGCTCGCAATGTACAATCAATTGTGGCAATTGCTTAATGGACAATGATGTGGCAATTGCTTAATGGACAATGATGTGGCAATTGTTTAATGGACAATGATTTGGTAGTTGGCTGAAATGATTTGTTTTTGTTGATTTCTGTCATGACGATGTGTTTTGTTTTGTCTTTACTTTTAAAAACTCTTAGGTTAATAAATTAATTTAATAAATTAATCTGCATTTTTAATGAATCTTTGATGCTCAGCAGTCATAACTATCATAATATTTTTTCTAAATTTAAAATCTTAAAGAATTTCGGAGATTTTACGAAACACTTTCCAGCGATTTTGTTATCTTTTATTATTAAAAGCAGTTTTCTACTGCAAGTTAAACCTAAAAGTTTCACAAATGAGGGAGCTGAAAACAGTTATAGTTTATATATATATATATATATATATATATATATATATATATATATATATATATATATATGAAAAAATATAGTTTTAAGGTGTGCTATATTTATGTAAATATAAATATAAAGTGAACATTGAAATAATTTATAAACAACAGAGGCGACAGAGGTTTCATGCTGACGCAATCGTCAGGCCGCCTGATTATTGCGTCCAGCATGAAACAGCCTGTCGCCTCTGAGTGTTGAAATCAATGTTATATATATATATATATATATATATATATATATATATATATATATATATATCACTATATATAGAAGTATATTTCAATTAATGAACATGGTTGGTACGATAATGATATATAAAATATATATCGTTATCTCATATATATAATTATATGTCTGTGTGTGTATATAGAAATCACACTGAATGGTGACTGTCAGTTTCACACCACAATGCGATTTTCAAATTGTTGTAACCTAGAAAGGATTACTGAATTAGGAATAATCAAAACGGTAATCTTTATAACATCAACAAAATACAATACTCGCCAGCTCGTGAAGTAGGTAAACCACTGCTAGTGGTGCACTATTTAGACAGCATCTTACTCCCACTTGCAATAGTGTCCAACGTATTTATGAGGATTTAGCGTTCATAGGTACGGTATATAACACAAATAAATGAAATCTTTAATTCGATATTGAATGCTCTTGTCCTTAATTTAAGCACCCCCTATATATATATATATTTATATATATATAGATATATACATTACAGGTCAAAAGTTTGAAGTCACCCACAGAATTAGCATGGGATGAATTTGACAGAAGAGAGAAACATTTCCATCCAAAAATGAAAAAGAGCTCTTAAAATCGGTGAAAAAAAAAGAAATGAAATTAATTATCAAATTTATAATTCAAAAAACTTTTGCAGCCAATGCGAAAAATTTGTGCTGCAGTAATCAAGGCTAAAGGAGGATATTTTGAGGAGAGCAAAATTTAATCATAAAAAGCCTTTTTTCTTTTTGTCATAAAATGTCTAATAATAAAATCGTCTCACTTTTTAAAACCATGTATAATAATTTGTTTTTATTTAAAATAAAAAACAACTACTTTTGGGCCAATTTAAAAAATTACCAGCGACTTTTGAACCTTAGCATCCATCTATCTATCTATCTATCTATCTATCTATCTATCTATCTATCCCAGTCTGTCCATATCTATCTATCTATCTATCTATCTATCTATCTATCTATCTATCTATCTATCTATCTAAATTGAAATTCACTCATAATAAAATTTCCAATAAAATATCATATTTCACTTTTTTAACAATGTATTATAATTTCTCTTATTTAAAGTACAAAACAACTACATTTGGGGCCAATTTAAAAAATTACCAGGGGTGACCTCAAACTTTTGAATCTATCTATCTATCTATCTATCTATCTATCTATCTATCTATATCTATCTATTCCAGTCTGTTCATATCTATCTATCTATCTATCTATCTATCTATCTATCTATCTATCTATCTATCTATCTATCACTGTCTGTTTTATCTATCTATCTATTTATCTATCACTGTCTGTTTTATCTATCTATCTATTTTATCTATCTATCTATCTATCTATCTATCTATCTATCTCCATCTGTTCAATCTCAGTCTATTCATATCTATTCATCTATCTATCTATCTATCTATCTATCTATCTATCTATCTATCTATACCAGTCTGTTCATATTCTATCATCTATCTATCTATCTATCTATCTATCTATCTATCTATCTATCTATCTATATAAATTGAAATTCACTCATATATAAAATTTCCAAAAAATATCATATTTCACTTTTTTTAACAATGTATTATAATTTCTCTTATTTAAAGTACAAAAAAACAACTACATTTTAAATAATTTAAAAAAAAACCAACATTTTAACTTCTGAACCTTAGTATCTATCTATCTATCTATTATCTATCTATCTATCTATCTATCTATCTATCTATCTTCAAAATTCAATCATAATAAAATTTCTAATAAAAGATCATGTCTCATTTTTTTAACCATGTATTATTTAAAGTACAAAACAACTTCATTTTGGGCCAATTTAAAAAATCATCACGTTGGCCTCAAACTTTTGAATTGTAGTGTATACATATGTGTATGTGCGTGTATGCATGCGTGTTTAAGCATTTTTATCTATTTGTTAATCTTTGTACATACATAAATGCATATTATTGAATATATACGTGTGAACCATGTGTGTACTTGAATGTGTATATTTGGGTTAATGTGTGTATGTATATTTATTGGAATATTAACGTGTTAACGTCTGTGTATATGCATATTTATGATCATAAACTTATATTATTGACATAAATAGCTTCCAGCTGCAACGATTTTCTGGATACCTCCGTTGAACATTTATGAAATTGTTGTCAACAGAATTGTTTTTTAAAGATGTCTCCCGTCGGGCGAAGCCGTAAGGTACAGTGTTTGTCTGTCTGTCATTGTTACGGAAGTGTTGTACTAAGAATGAGAGATCCGAGATAACAGAAACAATAAGATAAATAACAAAACGATAAATAGATAATTAATCTTTCTCTCTCTTTCTCTCTTTCATTCTTTTCAATGAATGCTGATGACAGTACCTTGTTTCTGATGACTTTAGACAGATGTCCGCAAGTCAAAATTTTACAGAAATGCTCCTGAAGTATATGAAGAATATACTGTAAGAAACACTATATCAATTTATAAACATAATATATATATATATATATATATATATAAAGTGCTCAATATCAGAGATAGAGAGTATCTAAATATAAAAGCAGACATTGAAAACACTCACAGGCGATAGACTGTTTCATGCTGGACGCAATCACAAGGCCCTAAGTGTTGGGCTTTTTCTCGACTATTTATATATACGGGTCAGTGGTGCATTGTGAGTAGTCCATTCAAACGGTTATTTTGGCGGGAGTGGTTTCTTTATTTATTTGGATTAATTTATTTTACTAACTTTTTATTTATTTTTTGAGATGAGATCTGATCGTTTATGTAATTTTTTTTTTGGTCAGGGAAGGTAATTAAAGCTATTTTTTTGTCCAATTTTTGGGATTGATTGGCATATATATATATATATATATATATATATATATATATATATATATATATATATTGTCATCCACAGACAGACTGGTTCGCTGTATCACGGCTCATCAGTGTGACTAGACGTCCGGTTGCCTCTATCTAGGATCGAAACTGAATTGAAGCTGAATTGGCGTCAGTCGGAGATTCTACCCTTTTTGACAGGGACTAAAGTAGGAATACTTAATTATTTATTTTAGATAAACACACAGCGACTGAGAGAAATTCGATTCGCTTGACTGAAGACTCTTGCATTATATATATATATATATATATATCAAATTTTAAACTATCAATTTAGACATCAAAACAAAGCTTGAGTTAAAATTTTAGGTATAGTCAACGTATCTTATTAACTTTATTTTGGTTTATCATAACAACTCCTGCCTGAAGTTATTATAAACTAATCTTAGTTTAAGGACCCATAAATCTAACAAAAATTATTTTTTCTATTTCCACATAATATATGTTGAAACATTTGTAATAGAATGTATGTAAAAGATGCCAAAAAGTGAAAATGTGACGTCACCCCGGCCTGTCTGCCCCATTGCCGTCCTGTCCTGTGACGACCAATGCGACTTGGTATTGGTCGCGGCACCAAATGTGACGTTCTAACCCTTTGGTGATTCGGATGGGAATCTGGTTAGATTCGGTATCAGCTTTGTCGTTCCCAGCTCGCCTCCAACGTCTGGTTACCGAAGTAACTGCTTTGATTTCTAGTCTAACCTACCCACGTTGTGATTTGATCTTAGGTAGACGAAATCAATCAGTCGCCGGGCCGCAATGCAAGTCGAGTCCGAACAAAGGTAATACCGCACAAGTATATGTAAAAGAAAATAAAGTAACAACTCGAAAAGTTCAAATGTGTTAAAAAAGAATAACAATATTTTATATCTGGTTGCTGAATACAGGACTGCGTCTTTCTCCCAACCCGCTTATATGGATTCGTGACACTTTGTGTTTGTTAGGCGAGTCTTAACATCTTAAGTTGTTTTTTTAAGAAACTGGTTTTTGGTGTATCTTCAGGCGATATTCGTAAAACTTGTTTTGGTGGTGTGAGTCTAAGTCGTTCTTCAAAAATAAATTGTTCTTGGTTAGAAGTTGAGGTCGTGATGCGTGGATATCTTTCAGTCAGCTTCCTGCGAGGCTGGTCTCAGAGCTCACAGCTCAACTCTGTCTGCGTCTGCCCAACTGCAACTGTGTTACTCTCTGACTCAACCTCAACTCAACTGCTTGCCTGTCTTACTGTCGTCCACTCGCTGCGACTCTGCTTATATGGACGCCGACCAAAACCGGGGTGGGCTTGTCGGGGTTTGAGGTTCCTTGATAATTCTAAATCCACAATAAGGATTTTCTTTGTTTTCGGACAGGAAAATTTATTACTTTCTATTTTTGGAAGTCCATTACTTTCTACTTTAAGGGAATCGTCCTCCCAAATTCTTTCTTTCTCATATTGGTATCTCACCCAATCCCCTCAGAGGGCGTCAACAGGTTTCCCCTCTCTCTCACAGTGGCATCTCACACCAATCCCTTCAGGGGGGGCGTCAACAGGCCTCCCTTCTTCTTCATATGTTTACCTTCGCCCTACCGCTCACGCCACCATTCAGCCAATGAACGCTCAGCAGTGTGGGTGTTTGCAATTATCGCCTCAAAGGAAAAAATCAAAGAAAAAAAAAAAAATCTTTTTTTTTTTTCTTTTTTTTTTTCTTCTTTTTCCTTCCACGACGTGGTGAAGTCCCTAAATCTTATCTTAACAGAATGTCACCTGGACTTTATCAATCGAGATTTTCGCCAACAATCAAGTGGGTGGTCAACTGACGTCTCCGCATTCTGTCGCCAATTATTCGTTCCTGGTAAAAAATTTTTATCATGGCCAGCTCTGACATAAAACAGGTGTTTTTTAAAAAAACAATGATTCTCCGAAGATAGTTAATGGTTTTTCTTTTTTTTCTTTTTCCTTTTTTTTTCTGGTCCAGGTCCAAACATTTTCTCGGTCAGTGCGTGACCTGATTAACATTATCTCTTAGCATTCTGTTTTGTAGGCCACTTGACCAATTTGAAATTTTCATTATTGCCATGGGCAGATTGCTATCTCTTTTTTAATTCGCCGCAATCATCCGATCCGAGATCTTACTTTTTTCGCTAATTAAAATAAAAAATCTTTTTTTTTTTTTGTTAAAAAAAAAACATCGCTTATTCCTTTTCGTGATGCTTTTATCAAAATAAAATTTAATTATTTTTTTTTTTTTTCATTTTTTCATAACCAGCTAAATAGTGTCACAAAAATAATCAAACGTTATTTTAACGGATACATGTTTTTAAAATGCCACTTTTATGTTTTTTAAATATTAAAATTAATGTCTATTGTCCTGAACAGTGAAATTCAGGATTACGGAATAATAAGAACAGCGAAAGTCAGGATTATAGAATAATAGTGTTATAAAATAAAACCATTAATATCGAAAGACATGACTTTTTCATTATTGAAAAAAGGAAGTAATTGTAACTTAATTATAGAAAATTTTTCATCCTTTTACCATTAAACCACGAGAAATCATCACAGCAAAACAAATCGCATTTACTGAAACACGTTTATATAATTTATAAATTTATGGTAATAAATTAATGTCAATAAAAAAATCATTATTTGCAAATTACTTTTTATAATTTCAAACTAATAAAAATTATTTTTTTTGAACATTGTTGCACTAATTATTGTAACCTTTAAATATTATAATAGAATAATCAAACGAATATGTTGGTACTGAACGTTTAATAAAATAGACAAGAACAACACATATAAATTCCTATGGCGCGTAAAAAGTAATAGTGAACTGCTAGAAGAATGAAAATAAAAATCGGGCGATTTACGTCTTGTCGCTAAATCCTATACTCTTCCTCAAGTCTTTCAAAAGAAAATTGATTTTATTTTAATATTTTATATATATTTATAATTTAATTTCCAAAAATAAAAATTAATTTGATAATATTTTCTTTCTCCATTAAATAATAATAAAAAATTATATATATATAAAAAAATCGATCAAAAGTGGGAAATTTTTAAAATAAAAAAAAATTTTGAAATTTGGTGCATTATAAATTCAAAGCCTTCTTTTTTTTTTTATCACCTCATAAATGAAATGATTTTTTTTCAATATTTCATAGTCAATTTTTACAGTTTTAAATGTCATTTTGTCTACACAAATCATTTCTAAGTGTTGTAATTGAGGACAAATTTGAATAGAATAATCAATCGAAGGTTGGTAATGAACGATAATACTTAGGACAAGAATTATTTATAAAGATTCACTTTGCGGAACGTAGAAGTAAGTATTCAACTGCTAGAAGTGAATCAATTGAATTCCAAAAATGAATCTCCAACTGCAGACCAACATACAGTATTTACTACTGTATTTATGTGAATGGGGAAATATACCATTATCGTCCATAAATATGCTATAAAACAGTAATAAAAAAAAAGACAAAATTTTTTATTGATTTAACATCAATGAATAAGAAATATTTAAATTACATTTTTATGGAGCGATCTAATAAAAAAAAGAGGAATTAAAAAAAAAGTAGATAACGATTGACATTTTATATAAATTTTTGAAGATCAAATTTTTCAACTAAGTTTTAATTTGATGGATATTATATCAAATCAAAAATTTACATTTTTTTTATAACTTTTTTATTGAAAATTTTTTAAATTACAAAAAATTCAGAAAATTTTTTCAATTTTGTTTTTTATACATTATTTAATAAATTTTTTCTCCTAAATTTTTATTTAGTTTAGACAAATTTTATCTAAAAATAAAAGAATTTCAACAAATTCTAGTAGTCAAAAATATTCAATGAAAATTAATAAAAAACATATAAATCAGTCTTAAGAAACAGTGGATAGTCAAACAAATTAGAATACAAAAACGAAACCTCAGAAAAAAGAAAATTGCCCATTTAACAATAAATGTTTAACCAATAACATAATATACAAAACTCAAAAAAAATAATTAACACAGAAAAAAAATTTATTTAAATTACAAAGAAAATACGGAAAAAAAAAAAAAAATGAAAATTATATTAAACCACAAAATGTCATTCGTAACAATAAAATAAACAAACAGTATAACCCTATTAAAATACATTTATATATAAAAAAAACAATATCCCCTCCCAAATTTAAATAAAATTTAAAAAAATGGATCCAGTATTTTAAGAAAAAAATGTTAAATATATCCCAGATGAAAAAAATAGCAATAATTTCTTTTAAAACCAAATAAACTCTTAAATTTTCATAACTGAAATATGTTAAATGTATTATTTAAATTTTTATTTTGCCATATAAGTTTTTAACTAAAAAATAAACAAATAAATATAAATAAAAAAAATATTTACTAAAATAATAAAATAAAACTTTAAAATAAATAATTAAAAGAAAAAATTATAAACTTAATTTATTAATAAACAAATTTTCGAACAAATATTAAATATACGCATGTTCAATACTAAAAAATTTTGTCCAAGTTAAATGGTATGATATTACACACACATGAATTTCACATGCACAAATACACAAAGAATACACACAAAAAAATGAACAAACCTAACATTTTTTTAATAAGTCAATATATAACATCAAGGCATTTATATTTTATTCTACTAATAATATTAAATAAAATGAAATATAGATAAACGATAAGATATGAAACTAAGGAAATAGTCTCTTTAATACATTTACACTATTTTCAAATTATATATTCTTGTTTTTTGCACGTTACAACTGGTATTTGCGGGATTATAAAATTTATATAAAAGGTATTGTGATCTCAAAAATATAAGGTACATTACAAAATATAAAAATAAATTTTAACTAAAAATATTTGAAAATTTTATGTTTTGAAAATAACATACAATTAATTATACAATCAATTCTTTTTTTAAAAATTAAAATTAAAATGACCAAATTTTTTGATTTCAATTCATTGAATTGAACATCAAAAATTTTTTGAAAACATTTGATAACAAAAAAACTGATTTGAAAAAATTAAATACATATATACTATTTATCCATTATATGTGCGTGCATTTTGCGTTCAAAAAAATGAGGTATGGATGCAATATATATATATATATATATATATATATATATATATATGTATAAATGATTTTTAAAAAATTAAATAATTTCCCATTTATACAAATATATACGTGAATTTTTAAATAAATTCGTTACATGTTTTATGCAAAATTTTTCTTACATTTTTCAAACAATAATTTTTTAAAATAATTTTTTAACAATTAACCATTTTAAATTAATTTTTTTTGATCTCAAAAATGAAATTTTTGATAAAAATTCAAATATATATATATATATATATATATATATATATATATATATATATATATATATATATATATATATATATATAAAAAAAGAAAAGAACAGTAAGATATATAATCATCAATTCTTATTGATATTTTTTTTTTTTTACAAAACAGTGCTCAATGTAAATTTACAGAGCATAAATATTATAAATTAACTGATTTAAAATATGTTTTTTTCGCTACACAGGAATTGCCATGTTTCAAAAAACCGAAGCTAAAAAAACTTTGCAAATTATATAATTAAATTAAAAAAGCATTATTATTCTGTTTCATCTTCAAGCGAATTTTGGAATAACTTATTTTTAAATTTACTGAGTTTTAAAAAAGCACATACAAATTCATAATTTTGTGTTTCTAAGGATACAGAGAAATCCAATCATTTAGACAAGGGCGGTAGCGTGTTTTTTTTTTTTAACTATTATTGTATCAATTATGAGTTACGTTCGAAAAAAGAGGTTAAGTTTAGATAGGATAGGGGTGTATTTTTCAAAAAAATTATGACATCCGTTCAATGCATGTCGTCTGGTTTTTTTTTTTTTTTGACGACAAAAGTTTTTTTTTTTTTTTTTGGCATTTTTATTAAGTATTTTTAACTTAAAGATTTTTTCTAAATGTGGTGTTTGGGTTAGAATACGTTATATTGAACTAATAATTTTAAAATATTTTTACTCTTAATTACTAATAGACTATATTTCTTTTTTTAAACAAATAAATGTAATAGAATTACTTAAATTATTTAAAAAAAATTATTTTTTTCATCAAATATAAGTATGTATATTATGCAGCTCCATGTTTTTACTTTTTTTAATTTTTATTTTTTTTTTTAATATTATTTTTAAGGAAAATTTTTGACAATGACGTCAAAAAAATAGCTATTTCATTTCTTTGAATCAGTAAATTTTTATTTTTTATAAACTTAGTAATATATAGTTTCTCATGTATTCATAAAGGACATGGGTCATTTAATGACCGACATATTCTAGCTTTTCTTATTAATTTCCATTTTACTATAGGTGTTTCATTGTTTTTTTTTTAAGTGCCAGAAATATTTTGATAGGGACGTCTGATTTCGGTATTTATTTATCCTAAATGAAGTTTGATGTTGATTGAATCTCTTTTTGAACTCATGGCTTGTATATAGATTTTTGTGTTTTCGGGATTCTCAATAGATGAGATATTGCATTGGTATACTAATGATTCCGTGCGACATTTATTTTGTAGAGGACAATTTTGAGGATTTCTACAGTTACATAATTTTTGTTTAACTTCGTCTCTTTTTTTATTTTTATATTATCTAAATTTCTTTGGTTTTGATCTAAGTGTTTATTCAAGATATTAGCATTATGTTTCTTAATAATTTTTTCTAAGTTTTCAGTACAGCTATAACTTAATTTTAGTGTATTTTTACTGAAATTAGTACTTAGTTTACTATCTCTAGGAAATATATATATGTGTATGTATGCATGTATGTATATATCTATATGTGCGTGTGTATATATTTATATATGTTGTGTGTATATATATTTTACCAAATTTTTTTTTAACATAACTTTTATCATTTATATATATATATATATATATATATATATATATATTTATATATATCTCTTTTATATTATTAATATATCAATAATAATATTAGTTATTATTGCCATTAACATTTTTAATCTTTTATTAATAAAATACCAGCATATTATCGTCACTAAAAATGCAAACATCATCATCATCATTTTCATTTAAATATTGAACCCAACTTAACCAACGTGATGGTATGGATTTTTTTTTATATGAATGTATATATATCTATATATCTCTATGTATGAGAAAGAAATGTAAAAAAAAATTCTGACGTCGCGGACAGCCGATCTGAAAAACCTCAAAAATTTTGCTCGTCTGTTCCTTGTTAAGAGAACATTACTACATGTATAACGCTACAGTTTCGACACCGACAGCGAAATAGAATGACAATTGCGTATATATATATATATATTTTATTTTCATTAACCCCCAGTCTTCCATGTTATAAAGTAAATTCAGGTTTGTATTTTTGTTGTAGACAGTATGTATGTAAATATGTAAATATATATATATATATATATATATATATTTTGTTATTGTTTATTTTTCAATGAAAAAAATTTTTAATTTATAATTTTTTTTTAGGGACAAAACCAATTTATATTGAAAAAAAAAATATCTTGTCATTCAATTATACATTATTAGTCTGATCTCTCTCTCTCTCTCTCTCTCTATATATATATATATATATATATATATATTAGTTTTGGGGCGCGTTCGTGAGGGTGTGTCTGTGTGCATGATAGAGAGAAATAGAGATCACATATAAGTATTTATATATTTATAGATAGATCTTAACAGACTGAGATAGTGTTGTGTCACGTATTTTGGACATAACAGAGAGAAATAAATAAGGAAGACAAACTAGGAGGTAAGTAATGAAATAGAAGATTTATTACTCGAAGGTACACTTAGCAATTGACCTAATGCTAACCCCCACCCCAAATCCTGTTATTTACATAAACGGACGATTCCATTCATTTATGTCCTATATGATAGATATGAAAAAACTCGAAGATTAACATCTAACATGTAGATATATATATTTTATTCGAAAATGATAACATAAATATGTTATAAAATAAATTCTGAATTTTCAGAAGAACACTTCAAAATATCTTAATTAGTGATTGTGTTGAATGGAATATTTAACCGTTTAAAAAATATTACAACACCATCATTAATAAAATACCAAAAGTGTTGAAACTAAATGGCTAACTTTTTTGATTTTTAACATATTCATGTTAAATATTTTTCGAATAAATTATATTTAATATATTCTGTATTGAACTCAAATTTTTAGAATAGTATTTTTTCTCGTTAATATTTTTATTTTATTTTTAATTCACACATATCTTATTATTTATATATATATATATATATATATATATATATATATATATATATATATATATATATATATATATATATGTTTAAATGTAAAAGTTTATATTTTGGAATTTAACACTCAGAGGCGACAAATTGTTCATGCTAGACGCAATTGTCATGACGATTGCGTCTATTTTTAGCATATGTCACGTCGCCTCTGAGTTTTTAAATTTCAATGTTCACTTTTTATTTTTATTTACATACGCTTTATCTCTGATATTGAACTTTATCCCAAAAATATAGCACAAATGATATTTAAAATATATTTTTTCATATATATTGTTGTTGTAGGATCCACCTAATTTGCATAGTGGAGTACCGACCATATAAATATGGTTGGTACCGGGAAGACTTAATATTTGGGAATCAAGAAATTCAATCCAGAGACTCTGCCCGACTGCGACTAAGTCAACACATTCTCCAGGAACGGTCTTACCAGGAATATACAAAAGACTATATGTAAATATTGTGTACACTTTCTTGTTTCCATACATTTTGTTCTAAGTACATTTTGTGTTGCATTATTATTCCATGCATTAGTCAAGTTTCAACATATATATATATATTAGAAATATCCTGAAAAGTCCGCTTTCTCACTTTCTCCTTAATCTTGTTCACGGTCTGGAAGTTTCCTTTTTAAATTTGAATTAAAAAAATAAGTAACCGAATTGTTATAATGAATTAATCTTAGTACTGATTGCGTAACACGAAAAGAGTGTTTCGGATTGGCGCATGCGCTTTACGGTGTTGTCTGATTGCTCTTCATCTTTTAATCAAAAAGCTGCCACATATTCTATGTCTACCTTTCAATGATTAGACGAAAGTTCTCGGCACGAACGCTCACTGAGACGTTTTCTGTGTGTATATATATATATTTTTCACACACACACAAATATATATATATATATTTGTTATATATATATATATATATATATATATATATATATATATATACAAAAATATATATATATATATATATATATATATATATATATATGCAGGTCCAATAACTTGAACCGATTTTAAATGTGAATTAAGTTTAAGCGTCTAATGATTTTTTTCTTTTTTTTTCAGATTTGGCGGATATTTAGGCGATATTATTTTTCACACATAATTGTACTTCTGACTTTGATCCGTCTTAATGAAACACCCTTTATATGTAATGATGAAAATGGAGTCTTTAGAAATCCATCGGTAATAGTTTGTTTTACGCAAACAGATCGATTCCGAATCATCAGACCAAAAGATTTTGCAACAATAAATGAATTTAATTTTATCCAGACACAAGCAAAGATGGAAAAACTATTAATGAATATATATATATATATATATATATATATATGTGTGTGTGTGTGTGTGTGTGTGTGTGTGTGTGTGTGTGTGTGTGTGTGTGTAAAGATAAAGAAAAAAAAGGAAAGTGTTATGAAACAAGATCGTTTTATAGCTCTTTCCTTTTTTTATTTCTTTTTCTCTATCTTTTATTTTTTTTTGTCTGGATAAATTTAAATCCATTTATTGTTGTAAAATCTCTTGGTCTGATGATTCGGAATCGATCTTGTTCCGTGAAATAAACTATTACCAATCGATTTCTAAGGACTCCGTTTTCATCATTGTTATTTGCTCTGTTCTTGCATTGAACTCTCTTTTTGTTTATATCCTTTTTGGAATTATCCCAACTAATTATCAAGTAATATATATATATATATATATATATATATATATATATATATATATATATCTTATTCCTTACCGGTAGCACGATCCAGAGTTTCATGCACAACGCAATGTTCAGGTGTTGAGTTAAATAATAGTTAAATAATGAAAATCTTGGTAATCCATCTGGATAATCCCAAGGAGGATGAAATCCTGAGAGCTCAATGTCAAGTCAGAGCGAATAATTTAATTTAAAGAAAAACAGAACACTTTAAGGCTCCATTTGTAATAATTTATTTCAGCAGAGAATCTTATTTTTCTCTGGATTTCTTCAGACTTCAAAAGATTCAAAAGGTGAAACGAAAAAAAAATTCATAAATAAAAATGTTATATTTCATCGAGCCTATTTTATCAACACCAGCATTCAATTTGTTGATATCATATATATATATATATATATATATATATATATATATATATATATATATATATATATCGTGTGTAATGTGTGTGTGTGTGTGTAAAGTGAATGATGTAAGGGTTATCAATCAATCAAAGTAACAATGTAAGCAAAATCTAATTTTTATACAAATTGGATTTTTTTATTAAACCATTTTTCTGGAAATCATTTATAGAACACTTTCTGGGCATCTATTTTATTTCGCGATCCAGAGTGACCCTCGTTTAGGCAGGAATCCCGCCAGGAAATTGATTTTGATACGAAAATCACTGGATAGCTAATTGGATTGCCATTCTCGATTTTTATTAGTTTACAGTTCGGTCATGCATGAAAAGGCTACCGATTTTGCCAAATAAGTGAAACCAGACTTCAGAAAAGATAATTATTTTTTAATTGGCGTTCTTTTCACGCTCCAGTGAATTTGAACAACAAACGATTTAAATTTTTCGCCGCGGGTGGTTTACAACAGAATTCACTAGTAAGTAATCTCTTCACTTAAATACCTTTTGCTGTTCTGCTTTTATGGTCGTTGTCTCCTTTTTCTAAATGTTGACTGGTGACTGTCAGTTTACCGCTTCCATGCGATCATCAGATCAAGTGATACTACTACTTTACATAAAGGGACTTGATTTCTTTGCAGTCTGCTAAGGAGAAAGAATCCTTAATCTGATGATCGCTTGACAGAATGAAACTGTTGTAACCTAGGAAAGGTTACTGAATGAGGAATAATGAAAAATGGAAGTTGGAAATGAAATGGTAATCTTTATAACATCAACCAAATACAATACTCGCCAGCGGCGTAAAGTAGGTAAACCACTGCTAGTGGTGGACTACTTAATATATATTATTTATTTATTTATATATATATATATATATATATATATATATATATATATAGGCATGTATATTTTTATGCAAAAAAATAATATACATAGAATCAATCAGCAATATTAATGCGAAGTGATTTTTCCATTAATCGCATTAATATTGCTGATTGATTTTATGTATGATTATTTCTTTATATATATATATATATATATATATATATTGATTACTTACTATCTATCTATCTATCTATCTGTCTATCTATCTATCTATCTATATATATATATATATATATATATATATATATATATATATATATATATAGGATGCAATTTATCCGGTTACGTACTTCTGCATTCGATGAACGGGAATAAATCTAGATCAAGAATTAAGAAGAATAACGACAGCCCAAAAGACGTTTCTTTTTGTCAGTCTTGTGAATTTCCAGGAATTTTTCACTTGACTTTCATATTTGATGCTCACAGAACACGCCAAAAAACGCAACAATAAACCAATTATTATTAATTGGTTCTAATTATTGGTTGTCCAGGAAATTCATGGCGATTTTTAAGGAAAATTAAAACACAAAACAAAATTATGCCATTAAATATTTATTCAACTAAATATAAAGCATTTTGTTTCACAACCTTTCTCCATTTTTCTTTCAGCTTAAAAATTCCATCTCATTAATGTGGTTTTTATGTCATCCAAAAAAGTAAAACTTTCACCACTGAGATTATTTTGAAAGGACCTGAATAAATGAAAATCCCAAGGTGTTAAATATGGCGGGTGGGGTAACACATCCCAGTCAAGCTGCAACAGATTTTGCGGGTTCACTCAAAAAACAAAAAACAATTTTAAAAAAATGTGATGTCTGGCATTATCCTGATGGAAAACACCTTTCCTGTTCGCCAATTTTGGGCATTTATCTTGAATTTCTGCTTTTAATTTGTCCAGTTGCGAGCAGTGCTTTTCAGAATTGAGTGGTTACTTGGCAGAAGCTCGTAGTACAGAATTCCTTTCCAAAGCCACCAGATGCACAAAATGAGTTTCTCAGAATGAAGACCTGCTTTTGACGTGGCTAAAGTTGGCTCATGTCGCTTACCCCAGAATCTTATTCGCTGAACATTGTTGTAAACGATCCATTTCTCATCACCCGTCACAATTTTCTTAAAAAAGGGTGCATTTTCATTGCTTTTATACAGCAAATCATAGATGAAATGCGACCCAAAAGATTATTTTCACTCAGATCATGTGGTAACCAAACATCGTAGCATTTTGAGTAGCCAAGCTTCAATAAGTGTCTCGTGGCTGGTGGATAAATTTAGTGTTTCTGCCAATTCCCACGTTGTGTAAGTGGGTTTATACTCAATCAATATCTTCATTCGGTCGCCATCTGTAGTGGATCTACCTGAGCGTTCTTTTTCAATAAAGCTACAATCATCAACTCTAAACTTAGCGAACCACTTCCGTACAGTTCTGTTAGCTAAAGCACCATCACCGTAAACGGCACATACCTTTTTTCTTGCTTGCGATGCATTTTTGCCTTTACGGTAAAAAAAGCATCCAGTGTTAAAATGCACCTTATAATCTTCCATGTGTTGAGGGGTCCACCCCTTTTTACACAAATGGAATCACCCAGTATATACATATACTACGGCTACGTGAAGACCCGAGAGAGCAAAACCGAGGAGTCGAGTCGAGTCGAGTCTAGAGTGACAGAGTAAAAGGTTGTAGGTAACCGGAAGAGTGAGGGTGAGGTAACAGCGTTGTAGGAGTCACAGTGAGCAAGCACGTAGACTCAATAAGAAGTCATACAGCGATACTTCAATACCAAAGACTGTATATATATTTTGCTACTAACCCGTATTCCTGGAACTACTAACCTACATTACCAGTTTGTATTATTACGTTAATACATTATTTTCTTATATTCATTCATGGCGTTTGTTATTTATTGGTACCGCATTTCAACCCAGAATCCACAACAAAATATAAGCATATGATATCTGTCGATAAATTTGACGTATTCTAATTTGTTGGAAAATGAACGACTAAAATTCGGCATGAATATATTATCGCCATAAAGATTAACAAATGAAGTTTGATTTTATAACCAAATAAGTGTCGAATAATCTTGAAAAAGAAATTAAAAGAATTTTCGAAATTAACGATGATCATTTCTCAAGACATCTATACAAAAACGTAAGTAGATAAAACAAAATTTAAAACATTTTACTTGTTTAATTTCGAATTAGAGGTAATCACTAAGTTACAAGAGCATTTTATTTCAATAACTTAATCGTCCGTCGGTTTTAAGGTCATTTCAAAATATAAGAATCCCTTTTGTATTCTGTTCTTAAAATTGCTCACATATTGATTGGTTTGGTTTTCTTTGTTTTACGGCATAGAAGTGTCAATGGGTTATTTAATGCCAACTAGATTTTAATTCTTGATAATAGTTTTTCCCAAAAGTATTTCTGTAAATATTTTTTCAAAAATGTATTGCTGGTAATAATTTTTGATTTTTTTCAAAAATGTATTGCTGGTAATAATCTTTGATTTTTCCAAAAATGTATTGCTCGTAATAATGTATTGCTGGTAATAATTTTTTCTTGAAAAATTAATTGCTGATAAAATCTTTTACAAAATATATTGCTGGTATTATAAAATATTTTTATACTTTCATAGTGTTTTGACCCCAATTTGAAGACAATGGACGTTAAACAACGCTTATTGAATCCTTATAATATCTGCAGGAATTTGATGCAAGAAGGCCCTTCTCTTATAATTGTTGTCAGTGACAATCAAGAATAAACAGTTCATTCAAGTCTGCTGTTTATAGCAGATTGATAGGTTTTTTTATAGAGTTCTAAGTGTATTTGTGTGAAATTGAACGCAACGCAAGCTTGGATTTGAATTTGACACTCCAATCTCTCTTTCTGCTCCGATAATCACTGAAGAACCTGGAAATCTAGAATGGGCATAGGAAAATTAGACATGATTTTAGTACTGAAATTCATTTGCATAAATGAACTTAACGAACCTTGTTTATCGCAAATGAAGTACTTTAAAGATGGCTGCTCCTATGAAGATTGACATCCATTATGGCACATGATCAAGTGGAGTCAGATTGATTTCAGTCAGCTCTCTCTCTTTCTCTTTCATTAATTGATTGAGTGATACTTTCCTTCCTTCCTTCCTTCCTTCCTTCATTCATTCATTCTTTCATTAATTAATTCTTTTTTCTTTCATTCTTTTTTCTTTCTTTTATTCTTTCTTCCTTTATTTATTTATTTCATTCATTCTTTCTTTCTTGCTCGCTTTCATTCATTCATTCATTCATTCATTCATTCATTCACTCTTTCTTTCATTTATTCGTTATTTCTTTCTTACATTCTTCCTTCCTTTCTTTCTTTCTGTCATTCTTTCCTTTTTTATTTTTTATTTGTTCTTTCTTTCTTTCTTTCTTTCTTTCTTTCTTTCCATCAATCAGTAGCTATTTAAATAACTCTCAGTGTTGATATCTATCTATCTATCTATCTATCTATCTATCTATCTATCTATCTATCTGGGATATGATGGATAAACTTTATATATTATAAAAACATTTTAAAAATATAAAGAATAGGTTGAAAATTCCATAGAATACTGAAAAACGATAAAAAGAAAAGAGGCCGAAAATTGAATGAGGTCGATTCGGTGGTGCATTCACACAAATCAGAAATTTAAAGTTTAGAGACCTTATATCTTCAACGTTTCTCTCTATGTAGAGTTGTAAACGACATTTATTGTATTTCATTTCCTCCCCCTTACATATATGATTAGTAGAAAGAAGTCCTTTCGAAGGACAATATGCAACATATAGGAAACTCCGTTTTGTTTTTCATCTATCTATCTATCTATCTATCTATCTATCTATCTATCTATCTATCTATCTATCTATCTATCTATCTCATTTCTGTTCATTATCTATCTATCTATCTATCTATCTATCTATTTCACACACACTCACATATATCTATTTTAGATGTAAAACTTCTGGGAGTTTTCTATCTATCTATCTATCTATCTATCTATCTATCTATCTATCTATCTATCTATCTATCTGATCTCTTTCTCTATCACGTACACACACATGTACGCACGCAAACACCCGCACACATGCACGAGCGCGCACGCACACACAGATATAAAATGTAAAACTTTTGGGTGTTTTCTTGTCTATTCTGGCCTGGTCTATTGTCAGCGCATGCACACTGGGCTCCGTAAACAACATCGCAGTTCCCGCCCCTGGCGCACGTTGAATGGCAGGCGTGCTATCAGTCTCGATTACGTGACACGCCGACACAACGTGGACGTCGTCAGAAGAGGAGGAAGTGGAAATGGGAAAGACAAAGTCTAAGAGGAAAAGATCCGTTCACCACCCGTGCCTGTTGTTATAGTTTAAGCACCAGACGAGGGGAAAGCAAAAACATATTCCTGTTCGTGTTTGTCCGCGCACCTCTATGTCTAACAGCACCGGACTCTTCCCAACTAATATACGCGCCAAGATCTTGTATTGACCTTTCACCCTGCACTAGCCGATAGGACGAAGGGTGCAAGAAAGACCAACACTTTGTTATATAGTTTGCTTTTCGGACCTGAATGCTTGTCTTGGTTGTTTACACTCACAACGTTTCCGTCGTTGTGTCGTCCGGCCTTCTTCAGGTTTCTGTACTTGATAACCTTATTGGAATTTTGTACCGAACTCTTTATTTAATCAACGGGTGTATAATGTCCTCGTTTCACTTTCGATCCTTAGGGTTATTTCATAACATTTAGCCCCTTCTCTAGCGTAGACGTGTATATACGGTTTTACCGAAATTATCTTTTACAGCTTCAAAAACGTTCAAAAACCAGCTACAGACGTGTTTATACGTCGATCTTGATTCTTTTTATGACCTTCTGAGTTTGAAAAGAGTTCAGTTGTCAACTCCTACGTCTGGTAGAGGTGTTAGCCTCCGCTCGGGTACTTCAAGGTACCCCAGTTTCTTAGTTACTATATTAAAAACAAATAAAAACATTCGTCTGAGACTGAAAATTTTTTCCTAAAATAATTGGCAGGAAAGGAGATAATACTCAACCATCTTATTCAACTTCGTGTCGTTTTTTTTTGTCTTTCCCTAAACTACTATGCATAAAAACAGACCTGCTGGTCGGAAAAGCAAGCATATAATAATGATAATTACTCATCTTAACGATCCCGATAATAAGATTATTAAAATCAACACATACTTTGTCGGAAATGAGAGAGAAAAAGTGTGTGTGTGTGTATGTATATGTGTGTGAGAGTGAGAGAGAGAGTGAGGTACAGATAGAGATAGATAGATAGATAAATAGATAGATATGAAGAAACTAAGATAGCTAGCTAGATATATAGATAGAGACTGAGGCAGATATATATATATATATATAGATAAATAGATATGAAGAAATTTATATATATATACATACTTAGATATAAAGAAACAAAGATAGACAGATATGAAGAAACTAAAATTGATAGAAAGAATGATAGATACATAGGTAGATAGATATAGACTGAGATAAATAGATACATATAAAAGAAATTTATATATATATATATATATATATATATATATATATATATATATATATAGATAGATAGATAGATAGATAGTTAAATAGATATGAAGAAACTAAGATAGATATCAAAAAATTTATATATCTATATGTATATATATATATATATATATATATATATATATATATATATAGATAGATAGATAAAGCAGATAGATATGAAGAAACTAAGATAGATATGAAGAAATTTATACACACACACACACACACACATATACATATATATATATATATATATACATATATATATATAGATAGATAGATATGAAAAAAACTAAGATAGATTGATAGATAATAAAACGAAATAGATAGATAGAAAGCGAGAGAGAGAGGGAGAGAGAGAGAGAAAGAGGAAGAGAGACAGAGATTTGAAATACATTTTAAAAGAATATTAATCTGTAGATCTTAATTTTACACCAAATTAGATTCTTTTCGGTGCCATGTCCTTTCTGAGCGTAGGCGATCACAGTTCTCCACAACTTCCTATCCCTTGTAGCCCTAAGCAATGTTAATTCCTTTACTATCTCCCCCCCCCATCCAGACAAAATAATTAGTATAGTTTTTCATTTTTAAGTTCAGATTCTTTTTCGATTGCGGCCGCATCATGTTGAAACATCGATCGTCTTAAGCAACATCGAGCCAAGTCAGTACATAGATGGGTGACCACTTGGGAATACCTGGTAAGCTTGGATATGCAGGTGGTCTAATGGTTCGAACTGTTAATTGGACAGCTGAATTCCAATTTCGTTATATTCACTTACGTGAAAATATCCTTGGGAAAGCGATGGATCCACCTCTTCTCCCCCAGATATGGGTTAATTAGTAACCGACAAAATCATTATTATCTAAAACAAAAAAAATCTCACAATCTAAAAATATTATCTGCGTTTAAATAATCTGCAAAGGGTTGATAAACCGTAAAAAAATTAAACAATCAATCGGTTTCTTTGCGACTTTTTGTTTATCATCGAGTAAATGATGAAATAAATGGATAATAGTTTTCTCATTTGTGGATTCTCTTCGTAAGAAAATATTCTTCATTCTACAAAAATTGGTACCCGTCAAATTTTTTTCATCGGCTGCATACGAGTGGGTCTTGTCATTAGCGTCGAAAGTACAATCGGCGAGGCGAGTTCAAATTCCGGCCGAGTCATTTCTGTTAACTTTTGCATTAATATCCTTAGGAAAGGCATGAATCTATCTCTTCTCCCGTCAGCTATGGATTAAACAACAGGGTTGGCAACCAGTCTAAAGGAAGAAAAACCCGGAAACGTGAAACCGCTGTCTTACCCAAAAAGCAACGCAATTCACAGATAAAAAAGAAAAAGATGCTGTGGAGAGCCATATCCATCTAAGTTCTGAAGGGATATGACAATTTAAAGAATATAAAATATATTGATGCCTTGCCTATATAACCGTCTTTGGAGCTGCATTATTCTATTTGTTATCTGTTTCTTAATGTTCTGTTAGTTTTAATGAATGGCCATGAGTAGGTTCGAACTTGCGATAAAACCAGGAAGTATCGAAGAAGGAATTTATTCCTATATGAGATAATGGGTTTCTTCTTATTTCTTGATTGTCTACGTTTGTTGAATTTCAGACTCTTCTTGCAATGTAGGCGTGGCGATGTAGTTATTTTTTTTTTTTAATTTTACGATGGAAGAAAAAAATGGGAGGGTTGCAATAACAAAAATCTAATCGTAACAAATTTACCAAGTAATTACTTTTTAATTAAAAGCTATAAATATTAAATGCAGTCAGATTTCGAAGAACTCAAAAAAATAATTCTGTCTGCATTTCTAGGGCGAGGAGTTATCGTTATTTACATTCAAACTAATGTTCGCATCTTTGTTGCAATTATGACGTTTCGACCGTTTTGCCTTCTGACCTTGTTCAGAATACTTGGTCTCAGCATTTGAAAATAAAACATGATTTAAATTTATACCATTCTAAACATCAAAACGTTATAAAGAAAAGACAATGTTTTCTTGAACTTCTAAACCATAACATCGAATTCTTGTGCTTGAACATGACTAATTATGAGTAAAAGGTCTCGAACGTAATTGTACGGTTAGTTTTTCCACGCATTGAAACCAAACATCCATTATCTTGTACTAAATCAGAATAAAATTACTAATAAAATGTTAAAAAATCTTATCTCTAGTCTTCAATAAAATTTGCATAAATTACAAAATGCTACTAAAATATACATTTAAGACATTTTTATGTTTATACATTCTTTTCATAGATACAAATATTTAAGTAAATGCTCTGTTTTTATAATAAACAGTATTTATAACATTTACCAGACTGAAAATATTCGTCCTCCGACAGGAATTGAACCTGTATCCTATACGGAACAGTCATATAGCACGGCGTGCCTTTAACCGATTTGGCCACAGAGGATCGTTCGGTTAGGACGGTCGAATTTACTGTCTTTAAACTACAATCTTCCATGAATCTCTCACGTATATTCATATCTGCTCAAAGCGTATCCAAATGTAAACAAATGAAATGGACAAAGTCCGACAATTATTTTAATGTTTATACATTCTTTTTATAGATACAATGCAAATAATTGTCGGACTTTGTCCGTTTCATACATACATACATACATACATACATACATATATATATATATATATATATATATATATATATATATATATATATATATATTAGTGACATGCCTCTTCAGACCGGAAGTGATAATGGCCCTCTACAGTTTCTTTTTCTTTAATATCTGTAAATTGCATTGTCATGATTGTTCTTGTGAAAGATAATGGAGTTGTTTCCCGTTGCCCTATTCAAGATTTTGAATTTAGTGTACTACTTTTCCAACAATGGTTACCAACCAAAGCTAGCAAGACCAGTTTACATTTCTACTTTTATCCATACCTGGAAGAAGAAGGGAAGAATTCATGCCTTTCTCTAGAGCAGTAATACAAACTGGTGCAACCGAAATTTGAACAGGTTTCAATTTTTTGCAAAGTTAATCGTTAAGTCACACACAAGCATATTATTAAACTCGAAATGGAAGAACGATTCTTGAACTGAGAATGGTAGCTCGAAGCACTTGGTGGCGACACCCAGCATTGAGCAGAATATTTTGGTCTGGGTCGAGTGTAGGCTGACTTTTCTTAATTATGCTAGCCGGAAGGAAATCGAGCTCCATAAAAGAGGAACCCCCATCACCACTCTGAAGAACGAACTCTGTATGACAGTATTCTCTTTAGTATCTGTCTCTATTTCTGAGATGAGGTTTTATGTACACTATTTACATTATTCGGACTATTGTCCTCATCGTTGTCGCCATATTTATTACAATGTCTCAGCCCTTCAGTATCTGTCTATATTTCTGAGATGAGGTATTATGTACACTATTTTATTCGGACTATTGTCTTCATCTTTGTCACCATATTTATTACAACGTTTCGGCCTTTCACTATCTGTCTATATTTCTGAGATGAGGTTTTATGTACACTATTTACATTATTCGGACTATTGTCCTCATCGTTGTCGCCATATTTATTACAATGTCTCAGCCCTTCAGTATCTGTCTATATTTCTGAGATGAGGTATTATGTACACTATTTTATTCGGACTATTGTCTTCATCTTTGTCACCATATTTATTACAACGTTTCGGCCTTTCACTATCTGTCTATATTTCTGAGATGAGGTTTTATGTACACTATTTACATTATTCGGACTATTGTCCTCATCGTTGTCGCCATATTTATTACAATGTCTCAGCCCTTCAGTATCTGTCTATATTTCTGAGATGAGGTATTATGTACACTATTTTATTCGGACTATTGTCTTCATCTTTGTCACCATATTTATTACAACGTTTCGGCCTTTCACTATCTGTCTATATTTCTGAGATGAGGTTTTATGTACACTATTTACATTATTCGGACTATTGTCCTCATCGTTGTCGCCATATTTATTACAATGTCTCAGCCCTTCAGTATCTGTCTATATTTCTGAGATGAGGTATTATGTACACTATTTTATTCGGACTATTGTCTTCATCTTTGTCACCATATTTATTACAACGTTTCGGCCTTTCACTATCTGTCTATATTTCTGAGATGAGGTTTTATGTACACTATTTACATTATTCGGACTATTGTCCTCATCGTTGTCGCCATATTTATTACAATGTCTCAGCCCTTCAGTATCTGTCTATATTTCTGAGATGAGGTATTATGTACACTATTTTATTCGACTATTGTCTTCATCTTTGTCACCATATTTATTACAACGTTTCGGCCTTTCACTATCTGTCTATATTTCTGAGATGAGGTTTTATGTACACTATTTACATTATTCGGACTATTGTCCTCATCGTTGTCGCCATATTTATTACAATGTCTCAGCCCTTCAGTATCTGTCTATATTTCTGAGATGAGGTATTATGTATTGCACTATTTTATTCAACTATTGTCTTCATCTTTGTCACCATATTTATTACAACGTTTCGGCCTTTCACTATCTGTTATATTTGAGGAGATGAGGTTTTATGTACACCATTTTTATTATTCGGACTATTGTCCTCATCGTTGTCGCCATATTTATTACAATGTTTCAGCCCTTCAGTATCTGTCTATATTTATGAGATGAGGTATTATGTACACTATTTTATTCGGACTATTGTCTTCATCTTTGTCACCATATTTATTACAACGTTTCGGCCTTTCACTATCTGTCTATATTTTGAGATGAGGTTTTATGTAAAAATAACTATTTTTTTTTTCATTCGGACTATTGTCCTCATCGTTGTCGCCATATTTATTACAATGTCTCAGCCCTTCAGTATCTGTCTATATTTCTGAGATGAGGTTTATGTACAAATTTTATTCAAGCTATTGTCTTCATCTTTGTCACCATATTTTCTTTATAACGTTTCGGCCTTTCACTATCTGTCTATATTTCTGAGATGAGGTATTATGTACACTATTTATTTTATTCGGATTATTGTCTTCATCTTTTGTCGCCATATTGGTTGGAATGTCCTCAAGGACACATGGCACAAAGGAGTTAAATCCAAAAAACAGGACCCAAAAAACAATGAGTTCAATAATACCAGTTTTTTTGGGAGAATTTCAGAGGGTAATTAACTGAGATAACTGATAACTGACATCCATTAAACATGGCATGTGGAACTAGAACAGTTAATGAGTGATTAAATAATCATTTTGTTTGACATTCCAACTTTACACCAGAAGAATTGTTTTATAAATATGGCGACAAAGATTAAATTTTAGTAGTCTGAATAATGTAAATAGATGTTCGCAACATTATTGTTTTCATCTTTCTACTAACAATGTTGAAGCATATGAATTTCTATAATTGTTCCTTGTTGTCCGTTATATTTTTTACAACCATAATCAATTTTTGAATCAAAACTAAAATTTTCTGCAGATATTAATTTTCCCCAAATTTTGTCAAAATGACATCATTATAAATATTTGGTTTATATAATTTTAATTCAGTTCAAACGTTAGGTCCTCCAATTGTTGTTTTTTTTAAAAATTTCTGAAGCAAAACTAGACTTACTGATTCTTATTATTCTACACACTACCTCTTTTTCCTGTCTGGATTTTTGAATATAATTTAGAAAAAATCATTGTTTATATTTTGTCATCAAAAAATAACTAATTATTTAATCTAACAAAAAAAATTGTTTTATCAATCGACTGCCCATGTTTACAATGTCTCGTCTAATTCTCGTTATAATTCTCGTCTAATTCTCGTCTAATTCTCGTCTCGTTCTAATTTCATTATCAATTTAAAATCGTCCTATTTGATTGGACTCTAATGAGGTGCCTACATATTCAAAACCACATTTAATCCAAAAGGCTATTCAAAATAAACCAGATGAAGGCCGGAGGACACAAAATCAAAAATTTCTGCGATGGGGATAATAGCCCTCATGTAAATAATTTAACTATTTTTTTATCCAACCACTAAAACATGCACATCTGAAATGTCCTATCCAACCATAGGCCTGATGAAAACATGTGGGACAAATTAAAATCGATTTGTTTTCAGAAAGATCGAAACTCCAAAATGTATATTAAATCTAGGCTTCCGTGATATTTGAACATCGATTGGAAGTTTATAAAAACTGAGAAACAATTTTACATCTTCCTCTTGTTTTTTCGTCTTTCTCCGTACAAAATTTTTTCAAATTTTAATCATGATTTGGATTTTTTACGCCATTTTCTATTTTCACAAAAAGTAAATTCTCAGAAAATGAAGCCCTCATAAACAGGACACATTTTATCGCCTTAAAAAAGGACTCACATATTTTATATGCCAAATACACGTGTAACTTTCTGCCTTATTATTTGTTTGTTATAAATTGTTCTCACTGTATGTCACACTAAATGGTTCAGTCTTATTTACTGGTTGTATCCAGATTCGCATTTCACTCTCACCTTCTCTAAATCTGCGTTTTACGATTACTGGGATTAATTGGAGCGGTTGATAAAAACACCACTCGTTATTCCCATGCCGCCTAAACATGTGTCTTTGTATGTTGATTAAAAAAACAAGTTATCCTTAAAACACCTTAAAAGAAAAGGAAATTGATTGAAAGGTATCAAATGAATATTGTCAACTTTGAGCAAATCAACAGATATAATTACGTACTTGCCCAATGTCCAAAAATGTTCTGTCACATAATTAAAACTAGAATTATTATATATATATATATATATATATATATATATATATATATATATATATATATATATATAAGAATTTAAAAACATGGTTCCATCGCTACACAGGAATGAACTATGCAAGTTTCAAAAAAAAAAATTAAACATTTTAAATTCAATTATACAATTAAATTAAACGCATTAGTTATGTTTCCAAGGATACAGAGAAATCCAATTTAGACAGGGGCGTTGATTAATTCTTTTTTATTAACTATTATTGTATCAAGTATGAGTTTTTACGAAAAAGATTAAAAACTTTCTAGGTAGGGTAGAAGATGCCTTTTTTTCTAACAAATTATGACATCTGTTTAATGCATTTTTTTTTTTTCAACAGTTAAATGTTTTTCGGCATTTTATATTTCTATAAATTCGTACTTTTATACATATTAATTTTTTTTTAATAAAGTGGTGTTTGATTAGAATACGTTGCATTGAGCTATAATTTTTGAAATATTATATATTTAATGCTCATCAAATTTTTACTATAATATATATATATATATATATATATATATATATATATATATATATATATATATATATATATATATATATATATATATAATTTTAAACTTGTCGATTTGGCATTGATTGTTGGTTTTAGTTTATATTTTAACCTTACAATTATTTTTCTACTTTAGCATATTTTATTATTTGTATATTTTTATGCATGCCCATATTTCAGTAGACGCTCCATATTTTAAAAAATACAATGACGCATTTTTTTTTTTCAAATAAGAATTCTTGAATTGATTAAACGGGTTAAATAAATAAAAGACTGTGCAAAATAAGCGGAGCGTCTACTCAAAATCAGATATTATATCCAGCAAAGGCCCGGCGTTTAAAGTGGATGTAACAAAAATAAGCCAAGTATCGACCATAAATAAAGACTGAAAAATAAAATTGACAAATTTTATTTGTTTACGTTTGATTTGGAACATGTCATTTATTTTTTTTTTTTTTTTTTAAAATTGGTCAAACCCAAAAGGCAAAATAGAATTATTTAAATCGTTATGAAAATTTCGTTGATGAATAATAGAATTTTATTATAAATAATTGTCTTGTAAATGGACACACAAACATTCACAATGTAAAATACACAAAAAAATGTACAAATAATAATAATAATAATAATAATATAAAAAGTAAATAGTTGTTGAAATCGTCTGAAAAAATGTAGGTAGCCTTTTTAAATGAACAAAATTTACCTAAGGAAAAATAAAGAATATAAAAAAAAAAGCATATTTTGCTTGTGGTGAAATTAATTATAAAACAATTGAATATATATTTTCCAAAATCAGAGTTTCTAAAAAAAATATTAACAAAAAACGAGTTTATTAAAATTATTACAAGTAAAGTGTTCTTTCACTTAATAATTAAATCTTCGAAATATTGTTTTTTTTTGTCTAGCAATTTCTTACGTCCATTTTAAATTTATTTCTTAAATACTTTCCTTTTAAATATTGAATTTTATTTCAAATATATATATATATATATATATATATATATATATATATATATATATATATATATAAAAAAGAGCCCGGCGTTGCCCGGGAATTAACAGTAAGAGATAGATCAAGTATCGACCATCATAAAGACTGAAAAATAAAATTGACAAAGATTATTGTTTAAGGTTGACGGACACGCATGTCTTAATTAGTTTTTTTTTTTTTTTTTACGAATTGGTCAAACCCAAATTCAAACAAAAACATTGTTTTCAATCGTTATGAGTCTATCGATTGGTGAATAGAATTTTATTATAAACAATTGTCTTGTAAATGGAATTTTTAAAGCATTCTGAATGTAAATAAAGAAAAAAGTGTGCAAGACAATAAAAAATATTACCTGCCGAAAAAAAAAAGTGGATGTTTGTTTTATCGGCTGAAAAATGTAAGAAATCCGATCCCATATATAAACAACACACACACACACACACAACAACTGGGTTTTTTAACCTAAGTCACTCCACGGAATCGCTAAAACATAGAGCATAGTCTGATGAAAAAGACGCCAAAGTTTATGAAAACAAAATTTTATCGTCAAAATGCTTATTTTTTTATGAAGAGGATAGACTAAATTTTTTTTTAATTATTTTTTAAAAATTTTTCCATCTTTTAGAATATTCTAAATTTTGATTTAAAAAACCTTGTTTCTCTTTGTCGCAACAAGGGGTAGTAAATAACATAGATAATTTTAGCGCATTTTTTTTATTTACACATTAATTTGGAAAATCTTGCAAAATAAAAATAATTGTCAGATGTTAATGAAACTTTCAGAAACTATTCACAGATGATCGAAATTATTATAAATATGTTTTTTTTTTAAAAAGTCATGGCAGAAATATTTTTTTTTATATTTATTAACACCCCCATAACTAATTTTATGAAAAACTCTAAAAATTCGAGACCTTCGGTTTTAGTGATTACAATAGTTAAAAGCACAAGGCTTTGAAGAATGCAAATCATGTTTTTTTGTTTTTTTTTTTTTTTGCCAACGTACCTGAAAATCAGCTGTGAATTGTAACATACAAAACTCAATAAAACAAATATATTATTTAGTTTCAAATGCTTTTATTTGTTTTAATTTGTTTTTATGAATATGGACAATATTTTCTGAAAGCAAAAAATTTTTTCAATGAAAATTGAATTTTTAATACAATTATTTCTTATTTCTTTAATTTTAAAAAGATTTTTAAAAATGTTTAAATTGAATTTTTAAAAATATTTTAACATTAGTTAAAAAACATCAACCTTTCAAAATGTCCGTGTGAGATTGTCATTGTCTAGCGCTTTGAAAATTGTATAATTTGGACCAATCAGATTAGCCATGGTAATTAAGAAATGTAATTTTTGTGTTTATAGTCGGACAGTAATTATCAAGTACGGAAGACCAACCAGAATACAATTTAGTTGCATTATTTGAGTTCAGCATTGTTCTCCGCTGTTAAGCCCTTTACTTTTGCGAAACACATATGGAGAAGTTAATTTGAGTTTTCAATTTCAACTGAGAAGGGTACCTACAAGTAACAGTATCATCTTATGAAATTTAACTACTGCTAAGCTTTAATTTATATGATCTTATTTTTATATTAATCTCAGTTATGACATTTTTCCATAAATGAAATATCAAAATTAATAATGAAATGAATGGAAATACAAATAACACAGTAAAATGTAATAAATGTGCATAAAATTATAGTATTTTATGTACACTTCTGATAAAATTTCATAAGAAAGGTACCTAAATTAATTAGATACCTTTTTCTTATGAAATTTAATCTCACTATTAACAGTCTTATTTTTAATTTCTTTATATTTTCTATAAAGCATCATGAACGTAAAAATGAAAGCTAAGTACAAAAAAAAAAAAAATAAAAAAATAAAAAATAAAAACTTAGAGCGCTGAAAGTTTTCCTTAAAAGTAACGAGGTAAATAAGTTGTTCGCTTAAATAATATCACTTCCTTCCATCCGTAGAAAGAATTATCCTCCCGTAAGTTATCTAAACGTCATGAATGTGCCTTTCGTCAATCGTCAAGCGACGCGAAAGGTTATGACCTGCTTTGTTTTATTTTCAAATTACATTTTTTCGGCGCAGAAGCTAAGTTAAGCTTGGTTCAAAATATTTTAAATAAACAGTATAATATCTGTTTTTATTAAAATCAGTTTTGAAAAAATGATAATTGATTTTTAAAAGAATATCAAAGTAAGATTTTAATCTTTTTTATCAAATCGAAAAAAATGATTGAAAATGATTATCTGCCCTTTTTTTTTTGACCAAAAAAAAAAACAATATTTTTAACGAAAATTTCAGACGTGCTAGGAACGATTAAAAAATGTAAAAAAAATACCCCCAAAATACTTTGATCTTTCCTCTTTAATAATAATATGAACATTAGACGATAAAATTTTGTTTTCGTCAAGTTCGGCGTTTTTTCATCATGCTATGCTCTTTTGTTTACATTTTCGTGGGTGAGTTGTCCCCTTTCATTCTCACGATGTGTCTTAATCGTGTTTTCAAATTGATTTTATTAAAAAAACTGTATTTTTTTCCATTTTCGGTCCCGTTAGAACCACCACAAGGTAATTTTATGTAGTCCTGTGAAGTTTTGTTGAAATCGGCTAAAAAATGTAGGAAATTCGATCCAACATATAAACGTTACAGACACACACACACACACACACACACACACACACACAACACACACAGACAACACACACACAACCTATGTTTTATAATAAGTAATATATATATATATATATATATATAAGTAAACCTAAAGAGCCAGACTAACCTACCTAAGGTTTCACCTACGCGGATCGTCAGGGCGTACTGGCGGACAAGAGATGCTATAAGAACAGAAAATATATAGCCTACAACACAAAAAACATGACCATGTGACCAAAAAAAAAAAAAAGAAAAAAAAAAAGAAAAAAAAAGCAGTAACACAATGACGGGGTGGTAAATCCTATTTATTCAAGACATAAAATAAAAAAAAAGTTTAAAAAAATACAACAAAGAGAAGAAAAACAAACCTATTTTAGTAACCAGCGTTTTCTGTGTCTAATATTTCCGTTTTTAAATTCAGCAGATTATTAGGTTGCCGGACGAGTATAGTTGCTTACATTTATAAGTTTATTAGTTATGCGTTAAATAGTGAGATTGATTTGGTAACCAGCCTACAAGAAGAAAAACTTCGAATTCAAATCCAGCTTGGAGGGGGACTGATTCCGTCAGGCAAATTTAGCTGAGACATATCATTGCTGTTATGTCTGCAGTACATGTGGTTCCTCTACGTCACTATACGGAACTCGTGAGATTATGACGACACACACACACACTATACAATACAGAACTCGTGAGATTATGACGACACACACACTATACAATACGGAACTCGTGAGATTATGACGACACACACACACACACTATACAATACGGAACTCGTGAGATTATGACGACACACACACTATACAATACGGAACTCGTGAGATTATGACGACACACACACTATACAATACGAAACTCGTGAGATAATGACGACACACACACACACACACACACACACTACACAAAATTGAAAATAACACTGACGTCTCGTTTTAACATATTTATCAAAAGTGCAAAAAAAAATATTTTGAAATACTAAAGAGTAAATTTATTCAATAAAATCGCCATTGGCTTCATTTAGACGACTTTGGAACCTCTTGCAACCCTTCTGGAGAGTCTCTTTGTTGTAAGTTGGTGAATGCTACCAAAATCCTTGCCTTCAGTTCATCTTTTGTGTTACAAGCAGTTTTGTTGGTCGCTCACTCAACTGCGTGCCACACACATATTAATGCAGGGGTTTGCAGTCTGGGGAGTTAGGTGGTCAAATGTAAGGGGTGATGTGGCCTCAGAAATTGTCTGACAGCAATGATTGGGTTATTCTGTTTGTGTGATATGGTGCAAAGACCCGTTACTAGACATAGGATCTTCCAGCAGCCACCCTCTTGACCCAGAGCAACACTACCTCCTCAAGGCACTTGATGTAGGCCTCCGTGTTGAGTCTGAGATCCTCACCAACAAATTCGGGGTTTATTTTTTTTTTATCAGAACGATCAGAGTGAGTTTTGCGAGCTGCCGTAACGTCGTAATCACCATTAGACTTATCCAACTTTTTCTGAGTCCTCTGCATTGTCCACAGCTTCACACCCAAACATTCTGAAATGTTCGTATGGGAGCTTCCGGCGCGAATGACAAGGAGTACAGCATACCGTTTCCAAATTTCTGGCGCAGTGAATTGCGTCATGGTGCTTCTTTTCTCACAGACCGTACCCAACCTACCCTATTATATTGTGCAGTCGACAAAATAAAATAAAAACAACGCCCATGTGCGAAATTAAAGATATAAAATGGCGACAATTTATCCATCGCATCCTGTAGTGATTTTTTTTATTTATCACAATTTTCAAATTATTTGAACAAGACATCTATATGGGTACACGGCCAAATGATCTATCTATCTATCTATCTATCTATCTATCTATCTATCTATTGCTAACTAGCTATTCATATTTATCTAGCAGTCTATCTATCAGCTAGGTTTACATAATTCTAAAGCAAATCAATGGATAAATTTATAAACTCGTATGTAGAAACGTAAAACAATTATTTAACAGATTGCAAAATTTTAACACATCAGCAGATAGCTATTAATGTCAACAACTAAGCACAAATAGTTATTAATTAAAAAAATTAGTAATTAATGTATAATATTATCCATAGCTATATGTACAAGAAAGTCGTTTTTGGTAAAGGTTAAAAAATAACAACAAATATGTAAAAAAATGCGTATATTGTCGAAAATTGCCTTTTCCATAAAATAGCTATTTGTTCAATGTTATAATGCTTATTAACTAAACAATAATAATACTGAATAATTTTTTTTAAACATTAAAGTATATTTAATTACATTTCCCTAATAGCTGTCGCGATCTGTTAACCCAATATATTTTTATCTACATAATTTTCTTTTAACAGAAACATTTGCGGTAGCCGCGAATCCGTCAGGGTACCGTCCTAGGGTTAATTTTAGTATTAAATTCGTGGATATATTGGAACATGCTCAGCTTGACTCATTTCCCAAAGATCTGCTTTGCTTTTATGTTGTTCGTGTATTTTTTTTTCTTTTTTCCATATTTGGTCAGGCAGAGAACACTTAAGTAGTTACTCATATTTTTGCTATTATTGTATTAACCGTAGCTGCCTCTCTTACAGCTAAAATGTCGAGTTCTAAACAACCATGAAAGGGTCCAGCCCTACAATTAATACATGTTCTTGGTACTGAAGAATGTTTTCGAGTCAATTTGTATAAATTTTTATAAATGCGTATGTAGAAACATAAAACAATTATTTAAATTAAGTGGATTTGTACGGTAAATTTGCTTTCAATTGCATTTTGCCACAGAGAAGAAAAAAATGTGAATATCATAATTTAA
The DNA here is from genome assembly GCA_903632075.3 of Acanthosepion pharaonis. Taxonomy (NCBI): domain Eukaryota; kingdom Metazoa; phylum Mollusca; class Cephalopoda; order Sepiida; family Sepiidae; genus Acanthosepion; species Acanthosepion pharaonis. The sequence goes on along the minus strand of CAHIKZ030001304.1, from coordinate 685,146 downwards.
AAAAATAATATTTTTCTCTAAATGACTGATTAATTTCTGATATAAGGACTGAAGTTATGATGAAACTGCACACAGTTTTTTTCTGCTTTCGACTGACTGCAGTTATTGCCAAGAAATAAATTCTTGTGAAGAAAACTATTAATAATTTAAGATAGTTGAATGGATTCGATGTCACGTGAACGGGATGAGGGACATTGTCGGAATTTCTAAACGCTTGTAAATGTTACGCGAATTTCACGTCGTATGGACTCTGAGAAAATAGATACATTTTAATTATTATTTGTAAAGAAAAGTTAGACATTTGTCGTTTTCATTGGATAATTTAGAGCCACAGAAACACATTAAAACATTGTAATGCCGCCATTTCAGCGTATCTCTCGGTGAAATATTACTTAATGACTTATATTACTTAATGACTTATATTACTTAATAAACTGAGTGAAGGGAATCACACACACACACACACACACACACGCACACACACACACACACACAGATACATATATATATATCTACACACACACAAACACACTTATATGCATATGTGTGTGTTTGTATATCAGACTATGCAGATACGTGTCTTTAAGCTGTATGGAGGCACGGTGGAGTAATGGATAGCGGCTTGGATTGAGGAATCGGAGAGCCGAGTTCCAATTCCAGTCGAATCCATTACATTCCCTTACGTGCTAATACCCTTGGGAAAGGTATGAATCCTCCTCTTCTCCCTGCAGCTATGGGTAAATAGCAGGACAAACTGGGTTCTATAGCCTTGGATGGCAACCGGTCTAGGAGAAGCACAACTCTGAATTCAAACCCGAAGTGGAGCCCCGAAGGCAGATGGACGGCACTTTGTGCTACCTTCCAGCAACTCCTGCAGCCGCGCTGGTACCAAACTGTATTGGCAGCCCTAGTTCTCCATATATCCCGCCCGGGCTCGTCGACGACGAATTTTAGCTGAAATCTGTTCAGTGCAATGACATGTAAACGTACGTGTAATGAATAATCAAGAGTGGTCTCCACTTGTTTTGTTACTCTTCTCTTTGAGAGATGTATTTCTGTTTACTGGGACTATAAAAGGACACTATACACGAATCTAGTATTCTCAGTTGAATAAAGCTGCACGCAGGTGTAGGCTTTAAGAAAAGCCTACACCTGCGTGCTTTTGTCATTACAATATTTTCATTCTGAACACCAAACCGTTAGCCCTCTATATGGAAAACCTTGAGAATTTGAAGTTTTAATTTTTTTATTTTCATGGCGTATATAAGGAGCAAACAGCCAACACTAAATAAGGTTCGTTATGAGTATAGCAACAATGTTTTAATATGTTTATAATACCAACGTTTTTAAAAATGTTTTTGAACAAAATCAAATAACCATACAAATTAAAGTTACCTCCCTTGAATCAAAAACATGTAAAAACGCTACAGCTTCAACAGTTAATTTTAGAATAATTATAACAGAGCACGTTCATGAATATTTACAAAAAAATCACAACTATCAGTTATATTATTATTTTTGCCTTAGCAATTTACCTTTGAAGATGATCGCGGATGATATTGAAAGTACTTGGAAAAATAAAAATGAAAATAAGCGAAATGAATAAAAATACGGCGCCTTCCTTAACGAATTTAATATCAACATTAAGAAGTCGATAAGAGAATTCGAGAGGATCACAATACAATTAATAGATATATGTCCAGATCATTCAAATAAACATGCTTGAATACACACACACACACACACACACACACACACACATATATATATATATGCGAGGCCTGAAAAGTAACGGGATAGTTTCCCCTTTAAAGTGATCCCATTCAAGTCAAATGAACTTTTCCATCCTTCTATACAATGAAGGTTTCTTCTTGGATGTCTCTCCGATCCGTCTTTACGACACTCTTGATGGGCCTCCACGTCTTCCAAACGGCCTTCTTGATGATGCCCTTGAGATTGGGCAAAAGAAAAAAAGTCATATAGAGCAAGATCAGGTGAATAGGGATGTTGTTCTCGGCTAGGAACTGCCGGATGCTTGAGGGTGTTGGGAGCAGGTGCATTGTCGTGGGGAAACAGCCACGATTTGCCCTGCCACAACTCCTCGTGCACTCACTGAAGCAAACGCTTCAGGGTCTTTTTGTAGACTTGATGATTAATAGTCTAGCCCAATGTCCAGAACTCACTGTGGAGGATACCTTTCACATTAAAGAACGGATAAGTCCTGTAACATTTCAGACAAACCTCATATATATATATATATATATATATATATATATATATATATATGAAGAAATATAGTTTTAAAGTGTGCTATATTTATGGGATAAAGTGCTAAATATCAGAGATAAAAGCGTATGTAAATATAAATATAAAAGTGAACATTGAAGTAAACACTCAGAGGCGACAGGCTGTTTCATGCTGGACGCAATCATCATTCACGGCCTGACGATTACCTCCAACATGAAACAGCCTGTGGCCTTTGAGTGATGACTTCAATGTTCACTTATATATATATATATATATATATATATATATATGTCCCCTCCCTCTCTCTCTCTCTCTCTCTCTCTATATATATATATATATATATATATATATATATATATATATATATCAGTTCTCAGCTTGACCCATTTCACTAAAATCTGATCAGATTATCAAACATGAGATTTCATTTTTCCGAGGCGAGAATTCAGAACCTTCTCTCTCTCTCTCTCTCTTTCTTTCACACACACACACACACACACACACACACACACACACACACACACACACACACACACACAGATAGATAGATAGATAGATAGACAGACAGACAGAAAAAAGAAAGAGGGAGAGAGACAGACAGACAGAGAGTGAGTGAGGACGTGGACACTGCACAGTGAATGGCAGTTTAAGAGATCATCAGACAATACTGTTTATATTCAAAAACACACTCCGGAACCGAGGCCTTCATCTGCATTTTTACCTATGCTACTGATATTGGCAGTGTGAACATCAACTGCATGGTGGCTGTCAATATCAGACTTTGATGCGATCTTCAATTGCTGTGTGAAACTGACAGTCTGTATGCAGTGTTGATTCGTCTGTGCACACACTATATATCTATAAAGTCTCTATCTCCAATAGCTTGCAGTCTTCTTCTACATATAATCTTTTTTGTGCTTCTTTGTCCGTTCAGTATGATCGTAGCTTGCCATAAGTGGCAAATTTATCAAGTCTTATCTTTTCATAATGTGTCCTAGAAAATTGAACTGCTTCTTTAACATTCTAATTATAAGTGTCCTTTTTGTTTTCATTTTCGCTAAAACTTCCTCATTGATTATATGCTCCATCCGTGGTATTCTCAACATCCTTCTGTAGAACCAGATCACTGCTACTTCAAGTATTCTTTTTCATCAATGAGGAAATTGTCCAGTATTCAGTGCCATAGAAGCTATTAATATAGCAAATTTTAAAACCTCTCCCTACACACTCACTCTCTCCTTCCCCCTCGATCACCCTGTCCTCCCCGTCTCCCTAACATATCAAATCTCCATCTACCTCCCCTCCTACATCCCCTAGTTCTCCTCTCTCTCTATATATAAATATGTATCTCTGTCTGTCTGTCTGTCTGTCTCTTTCTCTCTCTCTCTCTATATATATATATGTATATCACGTATCTCTCTCTCTCTCTCTCTATCTATCTATCTATCTATATATATATATCACGTCTCTCTCTCTATATATATATATCACATATCTCTCTCTCTATATATATATATATCACGTCTCTCTCTCTATATATATATATCACGTCTCTCTCTCTCTATATATATATATCACGTGTCTCTCTCTCTCTCTATATATATAATGTATCTCCCTCTCTCTCTCTCTCTATATATATATATATATATATATATATATATATATATCACGTTATTAAAATAATATTTGATAATAACAGTTAAGTCTTCCATTTATTACCGAAAATCTCACAGGGCTGTTTGTGTTTTTAAGTCCGTTGTTTCACACTCAGTATGTCGCTTAAACAACTTCCGCCATTAATTTATTATTGACTGCAGCTGAAATATTTATGTTTTCGCCTTTTAAAAATTTATTTTCAGAATGAAATGCATTGAATTATTGATTTTTACGACGGATTTATTTAGATCAATTAAAAAAGTACCATTTCGACTTTTGATTTAAAAATACAATAAGAGCCATAACCAAAAACGGAGGCAGCAGCAGCAGCAGCAAAACAACAACAATAACAATATTTTCGCGCTTGTACGCTTACCGACCAATCTTACCGACCAACCCACTCGCCAAATGCCGCAAAGAAGACAAACCAAGATTTAAAAAAATAAAGGAACTGTTTTGTAAATATGATAACGAATGATTGAGTGAATGGGTCTGGCATTTTTGCAGTCACTTTTATCGTAATTTTTCAACGTTGCGGTAGACAAACAACGCAACAGTTTGAAAAAGAAAAAAAAAAGCAACAATGAAAAAGAAGAAAAAATATCGTTAACATAAAGAGAAACATTATTGTTTCTGAAAAAATTAATTCGAATATATATTTGATTTGTTTATTATTATTATTTAAAAAAAAAGGAATATACGGTCTTGTCACAATCCTTGAGCAGGATTTGAATGAAGCAGATGATAACAAAAAAACATGGACGTCGATGATGCTGGTGTCAGTGTCGAGGATGATGGCATAAACAAATAAATATGCAAAATTGCATATGTCATTATAACATTCGACAGGTATAAGTAATCAACATGGACAGACGAAGATGAAGAGATGTGAAGTGAGTGAGAAAAGCAAAGAGGGGAACGTAAAAAAAAAGAGAGAGAACAAATAGACGAGGACGAAGAGATATGAAATGTGTGAAAAAAGCAAAGATGGGAAATGAGAGAGAGCGAGAGAGAGAGAGAGCGAGAGAGAGAGAGCGAGAGAGAGAGAGAATGAGAAAGAGAGAGAGTGGGGAGAGAAAGAGAGTACATGAAAAGAGATAAACAAAGGCGAATGTAATACATGGGAGAAAATAAATATCAGTAAAAAGAAGGATTTGACGTAGAGATATATTGCATAAAATAGAGAAAATGACCCAGAAAGAAACGATAAACGTGGAGAATGAACATTAATTGAATGTAGATCATGAAGATTTTATATATATATATATATATATATATATATATATATATATATATATATATGGATAAAGACAAAAAGAAAACACATCTTAGTCAACACGTTTCGTCCTTTGACAGAATTTATCAAGACAAATGTACCTTGATAAAGTTTTGATAAAGTCCGTCAAAGGACGAAACACGTTAGCCGAGATAAGTTTCGAGTATATATATATATATATAAACTCGACTTACCCGTCGAATTCGACGTATGAGGGTCAAGCAGATCAGTTCGTAGGAACCGAAAGTACGACACCAGCACAGAGATTTGATTATAGTGGTGAAGGTTTCGTGCAGAACCAACCACACTTTTTGAACGGCCGAATACAGAGACCTGGTGCACTACGTGCCACAAGGTCTCCAAACGACCCTCCACAGGTTTTGAATTCAAAGTTGTCCTTCTTGTAGACCAGTTGCCATCCAAGTCTAAAGAACCCAGCCTATCCTGCTATTGACCCATAGTTGGAGGGAGAAAAAGAGGATTCATACCTTTTCCAAGGCATATATATATATATATATATATATATATATTTATATATTAATAATATTAATGGTCAATACACACACACACACACACACACACACACACACACACACACATATATATATATATATATATATATATATATATATAAAATCCCAGAGGATAGAATCCAGGTAGAACTCAATTGAGTTCTACCTGGATCAGACCTACAAAAAAGAAATCGGAAAATATAACTCTGGGTATAAAAATAAAATTTTAGTGAGAATGTATGTGTGGGGAGTTTATATATATATATATATATATATATATATATATATATATATATATATGATAAAGTATATTTAGGTGTCAGATTTTCATTTAAAGCGGTTTTATTAAACGGTATGATCAAGAAATAGCATGAGTAAATGGTTTATACATTTTAAGGTAATAATTAGATATATATTTTAATCAATTCACCCCAAGCAAAGCAATAATGCCAATAAGACGCAAGTGGCTACTGAGGGTGAAAGAGTATGAAAATATTTTTAGAAGAAGCTGAAACCCAATCCTAAACAGATCTACCTATACTCGGGCGGTGTGAAAAAAAGAACAGATAATACAATTTTAAATAAAAAAGTATTGGACAATGTCTAACTAAAAGATAAAAACATGGACAGAGCAAGCTAAGTTGAAACGTAAAAGTGCTCAATATACTAAGCAGACCAAAGACTAGAAAACCTAACGAGCCAGAACCTATCTACCTAGGTTTCACCGAACTAATGATCCGTTAGGTGAGAAACCTAGGTAGATAGGTTCTAGCACTTTTTTTTGGTTTTATACATACATACATACATACAAATTCAAATGTAATGTCAATCGACATATCCAGTTGCCTTGATCTATCCACTATCCTTCTCCTCATCCTTTCCTCTATCTCTCCTATCTGATCTTGTTCCAAATCTTCTGTAACCCCTTGCGTCCTAGTGGCCTCCCGCCTTGCTTGGGGCGAAACGCTTAAAAAAACATACATACATACATACATACATACATATATATATATATATATATATATATATATATATATATATATATATATAATTCAATTTAAAGAAAAAGCAGACAACCTTAAGTGTCAATTGATTATAATGTTTTTCCCAGGTATATGGTTTTTATCTGGTTTATCAAACCGCACTTCCAAGGGTGAAAAAATGTTTTTAATTTACATATAGTTTTTATACACATTTGAGAGGCAGTTTTAAGTTGATGTTAGGTGATATAGAAGGAACGGGAGGAGGAGAAATATGACAGACATGGTCGAAATTAGAGAGAGAACGGAGAAATAGGAATAATTTTAAATCTATTTTTATTAAGATATTTAAGATGAAGGGAGGGGTGTAAGGACCAGACATTTACCTATTTAAGAAATCATCTCAAAGGAAACGAGATAAAGAGAAAAAAAGAGAAGTAAAGTTATAAGAAATCAGAAGTGGAAGTAGGGGTTTGAGAAAGAAAGGGAAATAGAGAGTTTGTAGAGAATAAAATTAACATTTATGGACATATTGCGGTTAATTTGAAAAACAGATTTATATATTTGGATCTTAATGTTTGACATTAATTTAAACATTTAAAATTTTTCAACAAATTAAGCTAGGAAATATAGTGTGAATATAATATAAATAAACAATATTACTATGATTAACATTATTAATATTATGAATAACAATTAAGGAATAAAAAGTTTTTAATTAAAATCTATCTATCTATCTATCTATCTATATATATATATATATTGTATATGTTGGCGTACAAAGCAAGAATTTAACCATAACTCCTCTCAATAGGAGTCCGTCTTTTTCTCCAGGTATAAAATATGAATCTTAAATCCTGTGGTTCACAGTAAGTTGTTACCAGGGGAGATTTTTGAAGGTAGGCTAACCGCTACCTTGGAAACTATCGACACAAATATTTTCTACTGAAACAATTCACATTATTATAATAGGGGTGACGGTAAGTGTAGATTGCTGCAGTTAATTGACAATACCTTGCCTCATTTTTTCGATGATGTTTAACAAAAACACAGCCGGATATGTTTCTCAACGAGCCGTTTAAAGATCGCATCAGAGAACAGTGGATGGTTTGCTGGGAAAAGCCATTTAGGCTACCGTCATAGCCTACCGAAAATACAACACCCACTCATGTGATATCGTACATTGTGGGAGTTTACTGAACAATATCTCCCCAACTAGATTTTCATTAGAATTTTAGTGAAAAGAAAGTATATGATTACTGAATTTATTTAATAAAGTCAATATAATACATTAAAAAAAAATAACGATTTGTGTGAGGGGCGTCTTGTACTGTGAATATAGCCCGAAACCTACATTTTAACTTGAAAATTTGGAAGTCGTCATATACATTCAGTCGACTTGTACGCCAGCATATACGGTGTACACACACACACACACACACACACACACACACACACACACACACACACACACATATATATATATATATATATATATATATATATACATGGCATGGCTAAATGGTTTTCCATCATATTGCAGCCAGTTTTGAAACACTATAACTCAACCTGTATTAAAGATTCGTTCGGATTCTCTGATTTTATGCAGCCTTATTCGTCGATGGATAAATTTATGTGTTCCTACGATATTTCCAGTCTATTTACCTGCGTTCCTCTGGCCGAGACTATCGATATATGTACTGATGCCCTATATCGTAGTCAGTTATCTCCTCCTGTTATTCCTGAGGACGTTTTCGTCGAACTGATGAAATTTGCCACGATGATGTTTCGACGGCATCATGTATAGGAAAATTTATGGTGTCTCAATGGGTTCCTCCATGGGACCCATTTATACAAACATTTTTGTTGGATGCCATGAAGAGAGTGTGTTATCTAAACCTAATAAACTTGACGTTTACTTCCCTTACATTGATGAGACCTTTTGTCTCTTTGATAACGAGATTGAAGCGGACCATTTTCTTTCGTCTCTTAATATTATGCATTCAGCTTTAAAATTTACACAAGAAAAGGAAATTGATTCTTCTTTTCCCTTTCTTGATGTTTTGGTTAACAGATCTTCGTCGGGTTTTATTACATCTGTTTATCGTAAACCGACGTTTACTGGTTTATATACACGTTGTGATTCTTTTTGCCTCGTAAAACGTAAAATTAATTTAATTAAAGCCCTTATCCATATGGCTTTAATGATCTAAGATGAAGTTGGATAATGAAATCAAGTATATTACCACTACTCCCTGCAACAATGCCTATCCGTTGGGCATTGTTCAATCAATAATTAAGAATAAAATTGCTGAATTCAATAAGGTTAAACCTGCTATAGTACCTGCGCCTTCCTTGGCCGGGTATTATCAGTGATAGATATGTCAAGCAGGTTTCTGTAGCAGTTCGACATCGTTACTCCTGTTGTTTTCTCTGCCAAGCCTTGTGTAAGGACGTTCTCCTTCCACATCATAATAGTTCTTGAATTTATTCCTTTAAATGTAGTTGTGGTTCGCACTACATATGGAGAACGACTCAAAGGCTGGATGTCAGAATAAAGCAACACGTTCCTTGGAAAATCCGTAATCTTAAGTACACTCCATCAAACATTCTGACCAATTCATACGGGTCTTCCATCGCAGAGCACCAAATAAATAGCCATAATTGTGCCACTAATTTCAGTGTGGACTCATTCACTACTCTTAGCAAGTCCCAATCGAATTACCACTTGAAAGGCCATTTATATTTTGTCTTTGAAGCCTTGTCTGTGTAAACTAATTTCCATCTAAGCAATATTCCCTCCCCACCAATACATATTGTCCATGTTTTTAGTGATAATTCTGTTATAATTTATGATCCTCGATTCAACTGTTGAGCGAGGTTCGAAATCGGTTAGCTAGACCATTTTTCAGTTTTACTTTTTATTAATTATCATCATGAGTGGCAATAAAAATAATTTGTGTCTTTTCATAGCTGTCATAAAATTTTGTACCACAAATCATATCTTTAAATATATATATATATATATATATATATATATATATATATATATATATATATATATATAATTTAAATAAAAACAGACCACTATTACCTAGTTTTTTCATAAACTATATACATACATACATATATATATATATATATATATATATATATATATATATATATATATATATATATATATGTGTGTGTGTGTGTATATATATATATATATATATATATATATTGACAGTAAATATTCATATAAATTAGGACCGATAAGGTTTGATTGTTGCTTTCCTATTATACTGTTTTATTATACTTTTTTACAACTTTCTGCAAAAAACTGTAGCTAACGGAAGCTACACAACTCGATACTTGTATCAGTTTCGGCTGGCTCACTGTGGAGAGGGGGTATGATAGACCCGAAACCCCTAATGAATCTCGGCTAGAAACATCACTGATGATGTGTAATAAAGCATCCTCTAGATATATTTTACGAAATTTTATTATACTTTATTTCCAACTTTCGGCTAAGATGTCGAGTATTATTTTCGAAGTTGTCCGAAGTATGAACAAGATATAAACTTTGAACAGTTTAACCACATTATTAGCTTTTATTAAAAGAAAATTTCCATTCAATTCAATATGTTTTTGATTCCTTTGATGTTCCATATATATTTCGATATTGACGTGATATAGTTTATATTTTCGTACTGTTGCTTAAATGGTCTTTCTGTAGATCTAGTATAGATCTTTTTTTTAATCTTGTCTTTCACATTTTACCGTTGCTTGGTAAACGATATTATCAGTTTGATAATACCATTCAAAGGACAGAAATTAGTATTTCCACAATAGCATTTTATCTTTTCTCTGCTATTTATGTTTTATTTAAAATGATAGCAACAGGCCTAGATTGAGAAAGTCTTAAAGATTGTGTTTAACTTCACTATTTACCGGAAATACAAAAACAGAACTAGCAACTCAAATACGTTTTTCGTAATAAGAATTTTTTTCTCTCGCCTGAGTCTAACCTTCAAATCTACAAATCAACCATTCGTCAATGCATTGAATACTGCTGCCATATATGGTCAGTTAAATGTAACCGTCTCTTCTACTCCAACAGCTTCTTCTCTTCCTCTTACTTGCTTCCCTGATAATTATAATCTTAAAATATTCAAAGGTAATCTCAATCGACATCTTCCAATGCCTTGATCTTGATCTCCGTCCTTCTCTTCATTCTTTCCTCAAACACTCATCTTTACTCTTGCTCTTAATCTCTGTAACCCCTTGCGTGTTAGTGGCACTCCCACCTTGCTTGGGGTGAAATGCTTAAAAAAACAAAAAAAAAAACAAATGGCAAACACGGATAAATGTAGCTGCAAAAAAAAACAAAAAAACAAACAAAACGGAATGCCAAAAGGGCGGTTTTTCCTATGACATCACTTTTTCAATTACCTTCACTCTTCGTCACTGTTTATTGTTTTTAAAAACGATGATTAAAATTGTGATAAAGCGTAAACATTATACATTTTCTTTGTTTTTGAGTGTTGTCAACAAAAATAATAAACACTATTTATTAGATTAATAGTGTTTATTATTTTTGTTGACAAAAATTAGGCTTAAACAAAATAAGTTCAGTCCTCCTTTCTAGTTACCCCTTATAGTGACCTACAGTATACAGTACTCTATTTAATTAGCTAATTAATTAAGAGATTTAGGCACTTGGTCTGAAGATCATATTGAGCCATAACAGTGATAGTGAACATGCTTAACTACAGAGAAAAGTAGTAATTCGACCTCGCTAACCAGATGCTCCCTCTGTAGCTAAATGGTATAGCACGTCAGGCTGTATGACGATTCCGTGTAGGATACAGGTTCGATCCCTGTCGTAGGACACATATTTTCTATGAAATTTCTCAGGCATTCAGGCCGGTAAATGTTGTTAATACTGTTTATTATAAACAGAGCATTTACTTAAATATTTGTATGTATAAAAATAACATATATATATATTGTCACTCACTTTCACTGTATCACAACTCATCAGTGTGGTTAGACGTCTGGCTGCCTCTAGCTAGGATCGAAACCCCACTGAATTGGCGTCAGTCGGGATTCTACCACTAAGCCGTTGGCGCACGGCAGGGATGAAGGTGAATTTAAGCGTATTTATTTTTAGATAAACACATAGTGACTGAGAGAACTCGATTCTATTTACCGAAGCGTCTTGCATTATTAGCTGTAATAGTCACTGTTTACAGACCCACGCTACGTCCCCAGAGAGCTTAACCGAAATATATATATGTCTGTTATCGTTGTCGCCATCAGATTGTCTGTAGCTGATCGAGTGCCAGATATTTTCGTGTTGGCAGCCAAGTGGTTGGGTCATTTTCTCTGCACAGGATTTGTTTTGCTAGAAAAAGCAAATTCTGGCCAAATGTCTTTCGAAAACGATTTTTATCTGAACGTTTAATTCATCACTTGGAGTCCAGTATTTTATTCTATGGACAAATGTTTTTTCGTAGCATAAACGATTTTCTGAATTCTTTCTTTCGCTGTTAGGAAGGAGGCTTCTTGATGTTAGCGGCCTAAGAAGGCGATCCCACCTTTTGGAAAATGTCTGAAAAAAACAACGGTTGAACCAATTGAAGGAAATTTGGTCGACGGAACTGTTTTGAGGCCGTCAGTATCTCTGCTAACGTGAAGTCACAATTCATCGTGAAAAGGGTGTACTAGGCTTGTTCAAAGATGGGGCGCTCTCTTCCAAAAACTGTAACTAAGATCCGCATAGTTGTTCTCTAAACCACGGGTGGACTCTGAGTGTGTTGAACACAGACAAATGTGCTTCAAGAGGCGTTTCCCACGGAGATTATTGGGCATTACACACACACACACACACACACACACACACACACACATATATATATATATATTACATAGAATAGAAATACAAAATTACTCCATTTGAATAGCTATTTCCCCCAATGAGAACTTACTTGCTGGATTTATCAGCACCGAAGAATGATTTTATATTATTAAGATTCAGTTGGATTATATAGCAACGGATTATTACCTATATATATATATATATATATATATATATATATATATATATATATATATATATATGTAATAAGAGATTGGAAACACGTGTTTCAAAATTATGGAATATATAGCATGATATTTAAAAAAAAATCCACTTTACAACCAAAAAAACGTTTACGGATTCTCTCTTTCTTTTAATATACACACTTTTCTCTCATTGAAACTAGTATAACCTCTTCCTTTAATATGTCAGCTATGGTCAAGTTAAGTATGTTGAAAATTGAATTGCACCCCCGGGCACTGGTGTTTATAGCTGGTATATATATATATATATATATATATATATATATATATATATATATATATATATATATATATATATATATAAAAAGAAGAAAGAGAGGTGCCGCAAACGTTTTGGTTGTAATGTGGATTAAAAAAAAAATATTATGTTTTATTTTCCATAATTTTACTACACGTGTTTCTGGTCTCGTGACCGTCTTCAGGTAAAATCGGAGATTTCCACATATTATCAAAAATAAATTTTTTCCTTATGTTTTTCAATGTTAAATATTCTCGATATGAGACATTCTCTGTTTTTGTGTTAGTAATCCGAATGTCTTTCTTGAATTGGCATTATTGGATTATATAGCAACGGATTATTACCTATATATATATATATATATATATATATATATATATATATATATATATATATATATATATATATTATATACTATATAATTTATATATATTATATACTATGTAATTTATATGTATATATATATATATATATGAACAAACAGATAAATATAGGCAAATGCAAGAGCAAGCGTTCGTATACAAATACATATATTATTATTGTTGTTAAGTGTTTAAAATGAATTGTTGTTTAATTTTTTATTTGAATTTAGTCTCAGATTAAAATTAATTATTAACATAAGAATTATAAGTTCTCATTTATAAAACGGCGCTGTCAAAAAAACAAAAACAAAAAAAATAAATAAAAAAATAAACGATTTTACATCAAGAAGGGTAACTCTAGTTTGTCTGAAAATCAATAATGAAATTAATAAAATTAATAATATTAATAAAATTAATAATATTAATAAAATAGGCTGTGATAAATTAATTTAAAAATAAAAATATTAATAAAAATAATACGTAATAATAAAAATAAATCAAAATAGAATAAAATAAAATAAAAATGAAAACATAGATATGATAAATAATAAAAACAAACCACGCTTCAGATAGTAAGACTAAAAACAAAAGTATGATGAAAAACAATAATAATAATGGTTCTATAATAATAATAGTAATAATGAAAATAATAAATTAGCATATTAAATGCATTACAGTCTATTAATAACTGTAATAATAGTCATATAGTAAAGATAGTAAAAATATTAATAAAAATAGTTATGATAATTTGTGGTTTTTCGAGACCGGGTATATTAACCTGAATCAATGTGATTGAATAGAAATCTGATTCTATGCAAGCAGGTGCTCATTAATAGATTTGGATTATTTCATACGGCCATTTTTTTTTCAGTTACATGCGTCGCCTTTCCTGCTGAACGGTTCAGCTTTCGTTACGCATTCCCAGGTGATGGTTGTGTTTTTATTCTCGCTTTTTAGTTTCTGGAAAAATTAGAGAGGGCAATACTGTTACATTAATTGATATTGCTTAATGTTCATTTGGTGGTGGTAGAAGCGCAATTTCCAATGGTTTTCCGCAGAGCCCACATAAAACTTGACATCGTCGTAATATATGATTTCAGCTTTATAGACTAACGAGTTGGTCATACATCTGCCGTTTAATGGGCTGGGTTGTTTTTACGGCAGTTGCATTCCTTAATTGCTGGGATGTTACTGTTTTGTAGGTTGTTGAAGTGTTTCTTTAGAATGGAACATTTGTGTAGTGATATATACTGGTCGATGTTTCTGGCACAACTGCTGCTATGATTAACCCTAACACTAGCCAAGGCTATCCAGATCAATATACACCTGAAGAAGACCAGAGCGCACAATGGCTGTTGCGATAGCAATAATTAAGATGAGGAGATTGATTTGTTCATGGATATTTATTTCTAAATGTTAGTAATTGTTAATATCTTTCACATTAACTATATTGTCGTTTAGAAGCCGGGTTGCCATGTCAACAAGTTTTTTTCATCTATTTCATCATTTTTCATCTATTTTGAGAATGCTCGTTGGAAGCGAAACGCCAACAAGAAAATAAAAATAGTAAAGATCTCATTTTACATTCTCTATTCGGGTCTTACTTCAAGTATTTTCATCTATCTATCTATCTATCTATCTATCTATCTATCTATCTATCTATCTATCTATCTATTTCACGCTTTGAATTTCTATCTATCTATCTATCTATCTATCTATCTATCTTTTTTTCTGTCTATGAATTTCTATCTATCTATCTATCTATCTATATTCTGTCTATGAATTTCTATCTATCTATCTGAAACTATGAATTTCTATCTATCTATCTATCTATCTATCTATCTATCTATCTATCTATCTATCTATCTGAAACTATGAATTTCTATCTATCTATCTATCTATCTATCTATCTATCTATCTATCTAATAACGACATATAAATCTTTTATATATCAAGAACAATTTTAGGAGAAGGAAGTATGACAAAGTGAAAATAGTTTTCGGGTGACAGAGATCATTCCTTGAATGAAGATTTTGGTAATTTCTGCGTCGTTTTCTTTTGGATTTTTTACAATTGTATCAACTAAGTCTCTATCTATGATTTCCGGTAGAGAATTTTAAACCAGTTAGGTATTGAATAACTTTATATCCAACAGATTTCCTATTAGATCTCGTCTTGCAATATATTTCCACTTCATATTAGTACATATATATATATTTTCTTCTGAAAGCCTCTTTCTTAATATATAAATAACTGATCTGAAGCATTATGAAAAAAAAGATAAAAATGCGCCTGAATTCATTTCATAATTGTTTCTCATTGTCTTCTGCACTATTTTCACGCAATTTCTAAACACTTTAATGCCTGCAAATAGATTATTTATAAATATAGTGGCTCGAGCAAAGACGTAATGGATTATGACATGACATGGAATCATTTGACGTGACGTCGACAGGATCCTCGGTAAGCTTTGCTTAAAAAATATTTGCAAAACAATGTTATCGAGATGATAATTCTGAAATCTATCTATCTATCTATCTATCTATCTATCTATCTATCTATCTATCTATCTATCCCACTCTACGGATTTTTCTTTCTTTCTTTCTTTTCTTTCTTTCTTAGTCAATGAAATTCTACCTACCTACCTATCTATCTATCTATCTATCTATCTATCTATCTATCTATCTACTTTTCCAGTGTAAACGACAGAGATTAGTGCTCAAACCCAGGTGAATTCGAAATAGTTGATTGCTGATTATCAAGCTTTCTCATGGAAGATCGTCACTAGATTCTTGTATTTAGTCCAGTTGTCTACTTGGAAGATCAAAAATACATCTATAAACCTTCTTTCCTTAAAACCAGACACAGACTTCATCATAACGTTCCTTTCGTCTACCCTCTAAATCAAACAGGAACAGCCCATTGTTTATCTGTAGTAATAACAGGGCGTGACGTACGTACAAGCAGAATTATATTCTCTTAATATAATGGGGCCATATGTATCCTTCATATGCTTGGAGTAAAGCTATGTGAAAAAATGAAAAACAAACTTTTGATGCATTCTGATATATAATAATAAAATGATTAATATAGTGAGATCATAGATAGTCTGTACTTGTCTACAGGGAAACATCTTTCCTTCTTGTGGTAAGTGTCAATTTGCCTGACTGCCTCACTATGGTAGCTTTGAGCTGAGTTAAGCTAAGTATCTACCTGATTATATCATCTTCCCATGTTTTTATGTTGTGAACAGTCTTGTTGGTCTATTCATAGAATTTGGCTAAGCGACTCGTTATTTCACTTAATCTGATTTGGTTTGGTTTGTTTTACGGCATATCAACCTCAATGGGTTATTTAATGCCGACAACATTTTAGGATAGATTCGTATTAATAGAATATGTATTATTTGATTTAGATTGGTTTGGTTTATTTTGTTTTACGGCACATCAACCTCAATGGGCTATTTAAAGCCGACAAGATTTTTATTGCTGGTAATATTTTTTTTTTTTTCAAAAAGGTATTGCTGGTAATAATATATTGCTGGTAATAATTTTTCTTCAAAAATTTATTGCTGGTAATAATTTTTCTTCAAAAATTTATTGCTGGTATTAAAACCTATTTTTACACTTTCATAGTTTGGGGGTTAGCTATTTACCCATAGGTGCTATCACCTTGGGTCAGGGTGGACCTGGAAACACTAGCAATTAAGAGGTGATTCCACGCGCCTCAATACTTCCTGATCAGTGGCCTTGCTTTTGAACTTAGTTTATGTAGTCTTACCCAGGACGCGGATGTAGTTTATCGTCATACTAAGGACGGAAAGGTTTGTAATTTTAGAAAAATATATTAATATCATAAATCAGGATTCCATTAGTAACCACAAAATATTTGTTGGCCAATATTTCTAGCTATCCTAACAGACATAAAAAAGACACTTAGTGAATTATATAAAACGCTAGTTTTATATAATTCACTGTCTTTTTTTTTTCTTAAAGCCACTTCCCTTTCATTTACTTCGGGTGCTTTGCAATCGTTTATTTCAGATATTTGCCGTAAAATGATATTACCCAAACTTTCCTATATTCGATAGTTTTAAATATTTTGTTAGTCTTTTCTTTAAATCATTTCACCCCAAGCAAGACAACAAAGCCACTAAGACTCAAGGGGTTAATGAGTGTTAAATAATATGAGAGAAAAATACTATTAAAGAACAGGAATTAAGAAGACAGAAGATTGTATTTCATACATGTATATTGTAATTTGTTAGGTAAAAGGCCGCATCTGTGAGGACTTAACTCACGAACCGAACAAAAACAAATTATCTACGATTCAGGCTTGTTAACCATCATATCACAGTAAGGGCATAGCAATGGGAAACGGTAAAATACTATTTACAATATAATGTCACTATTTTTCCATTTTCATGTTTTTAGTGCGAGTTATTAAATATTAGGAAGAGGCAGATGAAGTTTCTGGGACATATAATGAGGAAGGGGGCCTGGAAAATCTGATACTCACGGGTCGAATAGAAGGAAAGAGAGACAAGGGAAAACAGCATGTGACATACCTGGCAGGCTTAAGCACGTGGTCTGGGGGAGGAAGCAGAAGGAAGGAACTTGTTGAGAGCTACAAAGGATAGAGGGAAGTGGAGAGCCATGATCGCCTACGTCCTGAAAGGACACGACACATAAAAAGAAAAAAGAAAGAATGAAGCCTAACGGTCTGGGAGCTGCGGTAAGAAGCAACTGACATTAAGATGAAATTTAAAATCAGGGAAAATGTGTATCTCACATTATTAAAAATCTCGTGTTTTATACATTTATAAAATAGTTATTCAAATCTAAACGCTTCTTTGCAGAATGGTGAAAACATCTGCGCAGTTATGACGAAAATCAGTTCAATCTGCACAGATGTAAACAAAAAGTCAGCCATTTGCATGAAAGGTCTCGAATTTTATTTTTTTAAATAAACTCGATACAAGATTGAAATTAAAAAAATGTGTTGGAGTGATGATTTGACGGATAAAGAGAAATGTTTACTAACTTCAGAGTTAGTCAAATGTAAAAGAACGTTGAAACCTCCAAAAACAATCGATAGGTACCACAAAATTGTAAACGCATTCCGTGAACCTACTGTATTGTGTTGTTCTACGACTGCAGTCAACTTCTTGCCTGCCTCTAAGTTTACTGTATACTTTATATCTCACCTACTTAACATATGCAAATACGTACAATCCTATTTACCAATCCACTGTACCTCCCTGAACCGAAGAGATTTAATGCCTTTGGTTTTTCTCGAACTTCTATAACCTCTTTCTTCCTCTCCCGCATGTGGTTTATTCCTTTTTTTAATGGCGATTTTGGTCTCATTTCATCTTCTTCAGTGCCTGAGTCATTCCCGCTATCATCCATAGACTCGTCTTCTATTTCATTGTCCTAATATGAAGAACTCACCCTTTCTTCTCTGTCAAGATCTTTTCCCATCAAAATGTCTGCCTCTTCAATTCTGGGTCTTAATTGGTTTGAATGAGCCATTTGGCTTTTTCCTTTTTTTGATATAATTGTCGTGTTATGCCGCCTTTGCATGATGGCATTAGTTCTCTCAGGACTTGCTACTTTGTTTTTCTTATACCACACTTTGCAAGTAAGATTTTTTAAATCAAAGATGTTTACCCTAACTAATCAAAGTCCTACCCCAAGATCGATTTTATAAAAAGCTATGAATAATTTTGGTCCTGTGGCAGGGAAAGTTACAATATGTCAAATCCTAAATCTCGTGATAAAATATATTAGATCTCGTTAGGATGTCCAGGATCTCCTTTCAAATGCGTCCATAATGAAATGAATGAAAAAGGCAAGAAAATACATTTTCAGTATTATACTCTCAGTATTCGTGGATGTATGTTCTAGATTGTGTAGGGAAAATTTATATAGAGATGGACAATTTCAGGAAGATGATTTTTATGAACAACTATGATCTATCACATATGGCGAAAAAACAAGTAAATATCTCAATAAAATTTGGTTAACAAAAGAACAAATAGCAAGGTTAACATTGCCAAAAAAGGATAAATATAATTTATCTTAGCGTCTTGCCGCTTTTGATGCCATATAAGATTCCATATTCCATAGATTTTTGCACCCAACATCAAATGACTAAAAATATTTCTTGGACCTTACATGCAATTTTGGTGTATCAGGCAAGCTAATATTTACCCAGACGCAGTAGACCACCAGTTCGTCTACCTCAATGATTCCTAACGTGGTGTTCATACCCCACCAGCGGGGCATGGTAATATTTTGATGAGGCATGCGTAGGATGTGCACCCTTTCTTTCTGTTCTAAAACAAATTGATTTTCTAACATGGTTAATGCAGCCAATGCTAGTGGATATTTCTGACTTTTCGATGCAGTACCAAGAAGAACTCTTGGAGAGGCAAAATGATGTTAAAACTTTATTCACTATAAAAGGAGTGATGGCATGGCTTTGTGATGAGACAGAAACTAAATTCAACAATCGTTGTAAGAAATTTGTTGTTACAATTTCCATCTTCATATTTAGCTGAATGCGGTTTTAGTGCTGTAAATGATTTGTTATTGAAGAAAAGAAATCGACTGGATATCACGAGGAAACTTGAGGCTTAAGCTGACTAAATTGGTTCCTAATATAAAATCTATCTGTAGCAGGCATGACACACAAGGTTCTCACTAACAGTTATTTTGTGATGAGCTCAAATTTCATTTTGCATTATTATTTAATGATTAAAATAATCAAAGTATTTCATTCAAATATTTTATATTTCTGCCTTTCATTTCTCTATAATATGTTTTCAAACTATATATATTTAACTGTCTTTTTTTTTTTAATTCTTCTCTTTCATGGACGCCATAGTCTTTGGAAGCTTGTTTAGAGACCAAGTTAATGGTCTTTTAAGCTTCCTTCACGTGAATTGCAGTAAAATTTTGAATATGTAAGAATCAAATATTACAGGGGACACCAGAATTTTAGAAATACGAAAGTGGGGCATAACCCAAAATCGGTTGGGAACTACTGGTCTACCTAGATCTTGAGTGATAACGTCTCTCCACAGCATCCTGTATTTCTCTTAGTATAATTTGTCTTTATGTTATCCCTCCTAATCTCTGTTCTACTAAACAGTTACACATGCTTGTTATGTAGGTTATTCTCTATTTTTCTCACTCCATTTTGCCTTCAATATGTACTGAGCGTGTTAAGTTTTCCAACCCATTTTCCTCATTATGTGCTTATGAAATTTGAAGTCTCTGTTACTGATTCTAAGTAGAATTGTCCTATTTTCTATTTTCCTTAATATCGCAACTCTAGAATATTATGGTATTAAATGTAAAAAAAGAAAGCAAGAAAGCCTTGTATACGAAACAGGTAGGTTAAATTTTTATTTTAATTCTCTCAAATTCACGGATTAATTTGTTAGTGTTGTTAAAACTGATTAAAAAAGACGCCGTAGTTTATGGTTATTTCTTTTATTTCCCCAAGTACTTTCAGTCTACTCGAAGATCATCTTTAGGGGTGAATTGATAAGGCAAAAAATCAATGTAATTGATAGTTGGGAATTTTTTTGTAAATGCGCATGAAACGCGATCAGTTACAGTCAATTTAAAAATTAGCGTTAAGAATATGTAAGAGAGGTAATTTAATTTATATCTTTTATTATTAATGTTTTAAAATACTCAACCTGCTATTTAAATAAAAATTGAGAGGATTAAAATAAAAGAAATACACATTATATTTCTAGATTATTCAATACACACACACACACACACAGAGACATACACCCATATATATATATATATATATATATATATATATATATATATATATATATATATATATATATGTTTATATTTCTGAGATGAGGTATTATGCACTCTATTTACATTATCCAGACTATTGCCCTCATCTTTATCACAACGTTTCGGCCGCTGTACGCTCCGTTCTTCTTCAGGTGGTTGGAATGTCGAACGTAACCCTTTATTTCCCTAACTGGGGTAGACTGTTCTAGTTCCACGTGCCATGTCTAACGGATGTCAGTTATCAGTTATCTCCAGTGAATTCCCCTATCCAAGCTCTCCACCGCCTTAAGCAGGTATTGAACTCACACACTTTGGGTCCTGTCACTGGGTGTAGCTAACGCCTTTATCTACTGTGCCGTGTGTCCTTGAGGACACCACTTGAAGAAGGCCGGAGCCGAAACAATGTGATAAATATGGCGACCAAGATGAGGACAATCATGTAAATAAATATGTATATATATATATATATATATATATATATATATATATATATATATAGAGAGAGAGAGAGAGAGAGAGAGATAGAGATAGATATGGAGGGGCACTGATTAATGTGGAGATATTTCAAAAGATAATTCTGATTTTCGTTCATTTGCTCATATTTTGAACAGTATATCGGGTCAGGAATGTGCCAGCACCTCCTTGTATATATATATATATATATATATATATATATATATGTGTGTGTGTGTGTGTGTGTGTGTGTGTGTGTGTGTGTGAACATGTAGAAGATTAAAAATCATGGTCGAGTAGTTAGTTTTCTGTGTAAATACGGAATCTATATAATAACACTTATAAAATACCCATAACTTTATTTTTGAAAAAAAAAGTACGAAAGAAACAAATGTTAGAAATACATTATTAAAAATACAAGTTAAAATAGTTGGATAATTGTTACGATGAGTGCGTTGTCACCGCACAATGTTGGTTAAAATTAGACACAGGTGTGCTTCCGTAAGGACAAATAGTGTATTCTGTATGCAGTATAAAGGTTACACTTTGTACTTCACTTATGTAAGCGAACAGGTGTGCACTTAAGTACCTATTTTGAACGTTACAAACAATGATTTGTAGACAAGTATATTTTTTTTATTAAACTGTTCTACTGTCATTCAGGAACCTTGAAGAAGATTTAGCGCGCGAAGCCATAGTCGCAGCCTGTTTACAGTCAAGCCCTATTTAAACGATTAGTTTTTATTTGTGTTGAACGAGTGACACAATGACAATGAATGTTGATGGAGTGGTTTTTCAAATTGTCCATGAAAACTGACAAAAATGTGTTTTTATAATTCATATAGAAAGAAAATGAATAACTATCGGTACCGAGGTTCGATCGTGACACCCTGGATTTATGAATGTTTTCCGCCAGGTGTATAAATAGCGATGTCAGGCTACTGACTGCAGTGATCACTGAGTGACTATTGAGTGAAACTATCCAGTCGAATTAGTGTGAATTATTGTGTCGATGATTTGGGTTTTGATTTAGGATTTACCGGACGTTAATCCGAGAAGCGCTACTAACAAGATATTCACTGAAATGGTAAATTATCTTTGGTTGACTTTTACTTCTTTGTTCTTGTTAAGTATTTATTTGCGGCTGTAATTAAATACTGTTTTATCTTAACATTGAAGTCTAGAGTTATACTTAATAATTAACGGTCCCCCTACGTCACAAAAATTTAAAAAATTTTATATTTCAGAAGAATTAGAGTAAATATAAATAAAATATTTTCTATTTATTTGGTTTCCTTAATGATTTATTTAAAAAGTGCGAGATCTTTCCTTCCGACCAGATATTTCATAAATAAATGTAAACTAAACTCTTTAACAACATTTGTTAAAATTTCATTGATTTAATTTTTTCACATTATCCAATTTCCTATAATTAATGAGAAAGAAAAGACAAACAACACACACACACACACACACAAACACACACACACACACACACACACACACACACACACACACACACACACACACACACACATATGAGGGTGAACGGAAAACTTCTTTTCCAGACCAAGTTCTTCCAACTGTATGTACTTATATTCATCAGATCTCGCAGTCGGGTCTCTAGAAATTTCCACACATCTCACTGTAACTGAAGTCGAGATTCCAGAAATTTCCAGAGATATTCTGGTGACTAAAATCGAGTTTCTAAACATTTTCAGAAAAATTTCACGGTAAATGAAGACGAGTTTCCAGGAATTTCCACATATCTCGTAGTAACTGAAACGGAGTTTTCTAAAATTTCCTCGGAGATTTTGCGTTGGCAGAAGTCGAGTTTAGAAATTTACAGCAAGATCTTTCAGATTTCCAGAGATATTTCGCGACAAATGAAGTCAATTTCTAGAAAATTCCCAGAAAGGTGAACTACTATCTGAAATCGTTGGGACTAGACATTTTTTTCAGATCTGGAAATAGTAGTCCAGATAAAGGATGTGTAGGCAGTTTATGAGATATTTGTGATGAAAGTGGAATCGTCGAGCTAGATTCAAATTTCGGGCTAGTGTGAATAATGTACATAATACCTCATCTCAGAAATATAGACAGATACTGAAAGGACGAAACGTTGTAATAAATATGGCGACAAAGATGAGGACAATAGTCCGAATAATGTAAATAGTGTACCTAATAGCTCATCTCAGAAATATAAAAATATATTAAAATAATAAACCGTACAGGTAAAGTAGGATAGGCAATGAAGTCGAATGTGATTCACTGAACCTTGTAAATATTCACGTTGAGTAGGCCGATTAAGACTATAGTTTATTTGTACATTTATAAATGAAATGAGATAAAGATAGATCATAAAATTGCTGGTTAAGAGACGTCGTGCCTGGGCAGTAATTACATAGATGACCGTTTGGGTATACCAGGTTGTGTAAGCTTGGATGTGCGGATGGTGTAATGGATAACGGGTCAGAAGGAGAAACTGGAGAGCTGAGTTCGAATTCTGATCGGTTTCGTTACGTTCACTTCGGCGCAAATAACCCCTGGGTCGTCATGTATCGAAAAGTGACATAATCGGCCAATCGTGTCACATCGGCCCCTAAGGACATGCATTGAAGCCAGCACGGTCCATTCCTCCCCATGAATCTTAGGAAGGCCTAAACCCAAAAAATAGACCTTCGCAGGCTGAAAAGAAGTTACGATAAACAACCTCTGTTGAAATACGAAACCATTTCCTCCATGCCGTTTTCTGTGGCGATGCCATCTTGCACATTGTGTCTACATTTGCCAATATGCACTTTTTACGCACACACGTTATTAGGAATAGACATAAGATCGTGTAGCCACAGTAAATTCTAACAAATTAAGATAAAAGAAATAGGTGTGTAAAACGTAATACAAGTAAATCGTAATACGTTTAAAACGTCATACTCAGCAAAGAATCACTCACGTAATACCGAATAATAATAATAATAATAATAATGTTTTTTTTAAAAGAATGATAATAGTGGGGAATCTAAGAAATGGCTGGTGCGCAATGGTCGAGGTGTGGGTGTTGGAAGTCTTTTGCCAAAGCGGGTGGGGTGGTGGAACGTCGAAGGTAGGGGGTGTGTGAGAAATTTGGGATGAGAGAGGGTGGTGGTAGAGGTAGGTTGAAGGAAGGAAAAAAATGGATCAATGAAAAATTAAATTATAATGAAAAGAGGCGTTTTAAAGATCTGAAGGAAAAAAAAACACTGAGGAAAAACCTGAAAAGACTAATAACAATGAAGTAAAAAAAAAAGGAAAGAAAAAAGAGAGGAAAACTTCTTTCATGTTTGGAAAAAAAGAAAAAAAAAGAAAAAAGAAAAAAAAAGAAAAAGAATAGTGAAACTAGGGAAAAAAATGGCATAGCGTGCTTTTTAGACAATCAGACAAGCCGTAGGTGCGGTGAGAGACGGGCGTGTTTACAAGGAATGTTGTGTACTGATATAAGAGGCAATGGGAACAAAGTTCCACGTACTATAAGCTCCCACAACCCTCAGTGTATTTTGGTATGTGTGTATTTGTACAGATTTTGGAGTGAGTTCATTTGATTTTGTGTGTGCGTATATAAGATGTATTCATTTGCATGCAACGTAAAATATTGCCTAACATCATGAGCTGACGCTTGTAATTTATAATATGCGTATATGTATTTTGGCATGTATGCGTATTTATATGTATTGATGTGTATGTTTGCGTGAGTGCATTCACAGACTTGTGTATATGCGCGTGTGTGTGCGGGTGTCACGATGTTTATTCCTTTGATGCTGATCTCGTATGCATGTAATTTCTATTATATGTGTGTGCGTCTCTCTCTATACGCTTCCATGTGTGTGCGTGTGTGTGCATATGTGTGTGCGTGCATGTGTGTGTGTGTGTGTGTGCTTATCTAGAGAATATGTGATTACTAATGTACAATAGTGGGTTTCGAAATCTGCTTGTTGAACAGATTCCTTTTCCTCTGAATTTTCAAAGGTAAATGAGGACAAACACTTACATACTATTTATATTCTGTATCAAGTTGGTGTAATGGAGAACTTAGAGGGCCAGGTTCAAATTCCTGTCAGGTTCGATCTATTTACTTACGTCAAATATTCTTGGGAAAAGTATGAATCCATCTCTTTTATGAGTTGAATTAGCAACCAGTCAACCTTAGAGAGAAATGGCAACTTACCGCAGGAAAAATGTCTGCTTAGTGGTTGATGAATCGAAAGAGACATGATCGCCTAAGCGTGTATCACGGATGGTACTTGACTGTTTTTTTTCTTTTCCCCCTACATATGGGTTGAATAGCAGAACATATTGGGTCCTATAGCCTTGGGTGGAAACTAGTCTACCTCAGGAAGAAATGGCAACCTACATGCAGGAAAATCTTCTGCCCAGTCAGTGATGAATCGAAAGAGACATGATCGCTCAAGCGTGTATCATGGATGGTACTTTAGTGCCTTTTCTCTTCTCCCCCTAGCTATGGGTTGAATAACAGGACATAAATTCTTCCTTTACCAAAATGTTTGTCTGGATGAGATATTTCTAGTATATCTCGTGCCTATGCTTATCCCTCCAGTGGTTACTTATATAAGTCATTAGAATGCAATATATATATATATATATATATATATATATATATATATATATATACTATAAAGATGTCTGCTGGAGTACTTGTGTTTGGTGCGTGTTTTGTCTATGGACATTGGTGGTGATCACAGTGTACGTTTGAGAGTTTTGCAGCATGAAATTTCGTGTTCACGTTTGCATACTTTATTTGCATATTGATTGTAGTCAACATAATGCATCGCTTTTAAAACATGAGGCACGTATTGCTAAACTGTGTTACACCGTTAAATTTAACATTTCAATTTAAATATGCTTCAACAGATATTGAAGGTTAAGTAAAGTCAGAAAATATTTCGTTTTAGACTGTAAGAATGTTTTTAGATAATAATGATTTAGTGATACAAGTCTTACTAATTAACCCATAGCTGGGAGGGGAAGGGGCGGATTTATAGCCTTCCCAAGGATATTTTGTGTGTAAGTGAATGAAACGAACCCGACTGGAATTGGAAATCGGTTCTCCGATTAAGAATTCCGAACCATTATCCGTTTCACCACCTGCACATACAAGCTTACAGCACCTGATATTCCCATCTAGGTACAATCCACGCTCGACCTTGCTTAACTTGGGTGATCTTACGGGTTATTTATTATTATTTTTGTCTACCGAGCAGAATAAGATTTCTCGATTAGTCAGGCTGGTAGACGAAAATAAACACTATTTAAAAAAAAAAAAATGGAACGTCTACTGAAATACGTGTATCCATGAAAATAACGTTTAAGTAATATATATATATATATATATATATATATATATATATATATATATATATATATATATCAGGACATTCCATAAGTTCTGTCCGAATTTTAACTTTTGTTAAAATGAACGAAATTTAAAGAGTATTTTATAATGTCTAATGGAGCTGAACATTATTTTTATGTTTAGATGCATTTAAACTGATCAAATTTTATTTCAGAGAACAATAAAATTAAATTTTGTTTGATTAAAACCCTGCTAACATGGAAGTACCCAAGAATCATTTAAGGCACATAATGCTTTATGAGTTCAAGAAAGGAAACTCAGCAGCCGAAGCGGCTAGAAACATTCACTCAGTTTATGGAGAGGAATGTGTGAATTAAAGAACTTGCAGAAGATGGTTTGCAAAATTCAAAGGTGGAGATTTCACCCTTGAAGATGAAGATCGAACCGGACGTCCAGTTGAGTTTGATGAAAAGCTTCTTGAAGCAGCCCTTGAAGAAAATCCTGCTTTCTCAGTTGAGGAATTGGCAGTGATTCTAAGTTCAAACCATACAACTGTTCATCGTCATCTTCAACAACTTGGAAAAGTTCCTAAACTTGGAAAATGGGTGCCTCGTGAATTGTCTGAAATCAACCTCAAATCCCGAGTTGACATCTGCTCTTCTCTCCATTCTCGCCAACTTGTTTCACCTTTTTTGGATAGACTTTTGACTGGCGATGGAAAATGGATCTTTTATCGAAATGTTAAGCGTCGTAGACAGTGGCTTGGTAACGGGGAAGAACCCCAGCCGAGAAAGGAATTCATGGGCAAAAGGTTCTTCTTTCAATCTGGTGGGATCGCCAAGGAATAATTCATTTTGAATTCTTACCACCTAATGCAACAATTAATGTTCAAATATACTGTCAGCAATTAGAGCGTTTGAACCAAGCTTTGAGGAAAAAAAGACCTGTAATGAAAAAAATATTCAATAGAAAAAAAATCTATCTATCTAAAAAAATTTGTAATCATAGAATGTTTAGTAAGAATGTGGTTAGTCATGGGGACGGTTTCGTTGCAGCCTTGAAGTGACTGCCTGGTCTGAACAGACAGTTACCCTTTATGTTGGTGATCATGTCCACAATGTCCACCTTCAATGAGTTCTTGGCACGTAAAACTAGAACAATCTGGGATCGAATTCCGATCACCTGAAGAAGGCCTGAGCGTGATAAATGTATAGTTATAAGGCAAAGAAAAAATATTTAACTGTTACGTGATATCTGTCATTCTATAGGCAATTTATGCTTGACAATCTCCTTAAATATAAAGAGGAAACTTGAAGCAACAGAAATATGGTTCTACAGACAGATGCCGAGGATAACATGGACTGAACATGTAAGCAACGACAAAGTTTTAGAGAAAATGGAAAAAAAAAGAAACTTATAATTAACATCAGGTAGAGGCAGCTGAAATTTCTAGAGCACCTAATGAGGAAAGAAGACGTCGAAAATCTGATATTCACACGACAGCTTGACGGCAAAAGATATAGAGGAAAACAATTCATAATATATAGAGATAGATAGATAGTTAGATATGTGTTTGGTAATCCGTATGGATAATTCCAGGGAGAAACGTTGTGAATATGGCAATGAAGATGGGGATAACAGTCCGAATAATGTAAATAATGTAAGTAATTATACCTTTAGAGATATAGAGGCTTTAACGTTGTGAATATGGCAAACAAAAATGAGGATAACAGTCCGAAAAATGTAAATAATGTAAGTAATCATAATAATGATTTATATATATATATATATATATATATATATATATATATATATATATATATATATATATATATATATATATATATGTATGTATATATAAATAAAAAAAAAACAGTAGGATATATAATCCGGTGTTCTTATAGATATTTTATTTTTACAAAATAGTGCTCAATGTAAATTTACAGAGCATTAATATTATTTTTTAATTGATTTAAAATATATTTTAAATCAATTAATTTATTATATATATATATATATATATATATATATATATATATATATATATGTGTGTGTGTGTGTGTGTGTGTGTGCGTGTGTCTATGTCTATGTGCTATAATGTATATATATATATATATATATATATATATATATATATATATATATATATATATATATATATATATTTTTTTTAAAAAACATTTTATTTTAAATTAATCATAATTTATATATAAACTACAATTTTTACAAGAAATATATATGGGAGGAAAGCGTATGAGGTTTTATTTAAAATTCGATATGGGTACCAAATTTCGCTAGCAGCTTCTCCTGCCGCCTAGGGATCGCGTCAACTGATTTCACCAGGAATACTTGTGGAATCTAAGACATAACTTCTTGTATTCGCCGTTCAAGTTCTTCCAAAGTCTTGGTTTGATATAGTAGAATTGTTCCTTTAAACAAATCAAAATTCGTGATCCCAATTTCTGTATCTCTGATTGCTTGAATTGTTCAGCCAACTTCGTTGCAACGAAGAAACAAATAATGAATTTTAATTTAATTATATTCCTGTTGATTAAACCGATGAAGAAATCATATCATTTGACGACCTATTAAGAATTGGATACTTCGGCAGAAAATTCAATAATCATAATAATAATAACAATGGAAAATAGTAAAGATTGAGTTATTAGAGTGTTAAATATATTCATTCGTTTCTTTTCTGCGAATGACCTCGAAGAATAATCTTTCATGCCTTTTATAGCTTCTTAGCAACCCTGGTCATCAAGTGAAAGTGTTCTTTAACGTTATTGGAATAAAGGCGTTAGTTAGATCCAGTGACAGGACCCAAAGTGTGTGAGTTCAATACCCGGTTAAGGCAGTGGAGAACTTTCAGAG
The DNA here is from genome assembly GCA_903632075.3 of Acanthosepion pharaonis. Classification (NCBI taxonomy): domain Eukaryota; kingdom Metazoa; phylum Mollusca; class Cephalopoda; order Sepiida; family Sepiidae; genus Acanthosepion; species Acanthosepion pharaonis. Next base: position 655,261 of record CAHIKZ030001304.1, on the reverse strand, counting down.
GAGAATTAACAGGAGATAACTGATAACTGACATCCATTAAACATGGCACGTAGAACTAGAACAGTCTACCCCAGTGAGCGAAATAAAGGGTTACGTTCGACATTCCAACCACCTGAAGAAGGCCGGAGCGTACAACGGCCGAAACGCTGTAATAAATATGGCGACAAAGATTAGGACAATAGTCAGAATAACATAAATAGTATACATAATACCTCATCTCAGAAATATAGACAGATAGAAAAGTACTGTTGGAAGCCTATCGATGAAAAGAAAAATGGCCAGTTTATTTTCTTAAGTCACGAGAGGTGACCTGAAAAATTAACTTTTTGCCGTCAACCGACATCACGACTTGTGTCGAAGTGAAATAATAATAATAATAATAATAATAATAATAAAATTAGCGAAGGAGATGACATACAACACCCCTAAATGAAATAATGAAAAAATAAGAAAAGAGTACTACAGGCGTGTACGTCTGATACTAAATACTGAGCTAAACTCAAAAAACAGAATATCAGCCATAAACACATTGGCTGTCCCTGTGGTGTAATACAGCTTTAATGTCATTAACTGGACCATAGCTGAAATTAAGCGAATAGACGCCAAAACTTAAATTTCTCACTTGCTATCGTATGCATCATCCCAAAGCTGATGTCGATCGTCTGTATGTGCCCAGATCCGAAGGAGGCAGAGGATTAGTTCAACTAGAACTGTCCTACAAAACTACAGCAATTGGCCTCCAAAGATATTTGGAAACTACAGAAAACTGGATAATGGTATGCGTCAAGGAACATGAAAAAATAGTAAGCGTCTTTTATCCGTAATGAAAAAGCCAACAAATTCAAAATGGAGTTTCAAATGGGCGTAGAGATGCAACTACACGACAATACACCGGCTGAAACTGCAAAATACCTAAAAAAGACAGCAAAGACGAATGCAACCAACCAGATACAGAAGCGATGGCAAGATAAACCGCTTCATGGCCAATACTCTGCCCGTACCAAACAAGCTGACGTAAACAAAACCCGTACCCATCAGTGGCTACGTAGTGCAGGGTTGAAAGCGGAAACTGAAGGTTTTATCCTTGCTGCGCAGGACCAATGATTGCTAACTAGGAATTATCAAGCACATATACTAAAATATTGTGTCATCCCAAAATGCAGATTCTGTGATAAATATCCAGAAACGATTGATCATCTTGTATCAGGTTGCACGATGTTGGCACCCACTGAATATAAAACCCGACATGACAAAGTGGGCCAATATCTGCACTGGAAAATCTGCAACTTCTACGGGAAGAAAACTGAAAGAAACTGGTATGAACACCACCCAGACCCGGTTACGGAGATAGGACCTGTTACAATTCTATGGGACTACACAATACACACTGACAGAACAATCAAGGCCAACCGCCCAGATATTGTTAAAAAGACCACAAACAAAAAAACGATGCCTCCTTATTGATATGGCAGTCCCTGCTGACTGCAATGTATCTTTGAAGATTGTACAGTATTTACATTAGTCGGACTATTGTCCTCATCTTTGTCGCGATATTTGTCACAACGTTTCGGCCGTTCAGGTGGTTGGAATTTCGAACTGAACCCTTTATTTCGATCACTGGGGTAGACTGTTCAAGTTCTACGTGCCATTTTTGATGGATGTCAGTTATCTCCTGCTAATTTTTCCCTCTGAAAGTTCTCCACTGCCTTAACCAGGAATTGAACTCACCTTCTTTGGGTCTGTCACTGGATCTAACCAACGCCTTTATCCACTGTGCCATGTGTCCTTGAGGATATCTGGGTATGAACTTCTGAGTATTATAAACCTAATGTTTTCAGCATCATTTTTACCAGTGCTCATTTTGTTGTTATCATTGCATGTCTTTACCAGAGTTCATATTGCAACTTTGTTATCATTGCTTTTCTCTGGCACTCCTTATTACTGGTTCCCATATTGTATTTATTTCTATGCTTGGTCGGCTCAGGAGATTTTTGTGGCCTAGCATATGTACTGATTCCTTAAGTTTAGGAATTTTCCAGTGGTGTTCCCTGTCGATGATCTCAACATGATCCCACAGAGGGCGGTGATCTCCCTTCTCTCTCCATATGTGGTCAGCCACGCCTGATTTTTCTACTTCCCCTCGCGTTACAGCTTTCTGGTGTTCTTGAAGCCTTACCTTGAGGGGGCGGCCTGTCTCTCCTTTATTTTCCTTTCCGCAGCTGTACGGGATAGCGTACACACACTCTTTAGTCATGTTCCTCTCTGTAGGGGGTCTCACTCGTGAGAGATATCTGCGAAGTGTTGTCACACTTTTGAAGGTTGTCCTGATGTTATATGGACCGCAGATCCTTTTTATTTTCTCTGATAACCCCTTCACAGAAGGCAGGCAGACTGTTTTTTGAGTGTTGTTGTCCTCCTCCTCCTCCTCTTGTACTCGCCTATCCCAGTTTTTGGGGGCTGCTGCCATGTACCCAGGGTAGTTGTTACGTTGTAGGGTACTACTTATACTGACCAATTTCTTATCTAAATAAAGGGTTCAGTTCGAAATTCCAACCACCTGAAGAAGGCCGGAGCGTACAACGGCCGAAACGTTGTGACAAATATGGCGACAAAGATGAGGACAATAGTCCGACTAATGTAAATACTGTACATAATACCTCATCTCAGAAATATAGACAGAGTCTTTGAAGATATTCAAAAAGTTGTCAAAATACAAGGACCTTGAAATAGAAATCTCGAAAATGTGGCATATGGGAACATCAACAATCCCTGTTGTAGTTGGAGCCCTAGGACTGGTTGGAAAAAGATTGCAGTAGACTAATTGAAGGGATTCCTGGAAGTCCATGCCTCAAGGAGATACAAAAAATTGTTTGACAAGTACAGTCCACACTTTACGAAGGGTTTATCTATGTAATTTTTTTTTTTTGGCAGTGGAAAAGAAATGTCATGACATTTTCTAACCTTAGGTCCCTTTAACGGGACCCAGAAAGAAATGTGTAAACGCCAGAAATCAAAGAAAATAAAAATAATAATAATAATAATAAGGGTGATAGTAATAATGACAATAACACTAATAATAATGGTGATAATGATAATAACGATGGCAAGATAAACCTTTTCACGGTCAATATTCAGCCCGTACTAAACAAGCTGATGTAGACAAACCCCGTACCCCTCAGTGGCTAGGTAGTGCAGGGTTAAAAGCTGAAACTGAAAGTTTCATCCTTGCTGCACAAGACCAATGGCTGTTAACTAGAAATTATCAAGCACACAAAAAATTATGTTAGCCCCAAATACAGATTCTGCGATAAATATCCAGAAACAATTGATCATATTGTATCAGGCTGCACGGTATTGACACCCGCAGAATATAAAACACGGTATGACACGTCTGCACTGGAAAATCTGCAATTTCTACGGAAAGGAAACTGCAAGAAATTGGTTTGATCAACACTCAGACCTGGTTACAGATATAGGACTGTAAAAATTTTATAGGACTACACAATACACACAGTCAGAACAATCAAAGCCAACTGCCCAGGCATTGTTATTAGAGACAGCAAATAAAAAGAAAATGCCTCCTTATTGATATGGCAGTCCCTGCAGACTGCAATATATGTTTGAAGATCTTTAAAAAGCTATCAAAATACAAGGACCTTGAAATCGAAATCTCATAAATGTGGCACATGAGAACATCAACAATCCCTTTTGTAGTTGGAGCCCTCGGATTGATTGGAAAAGATTCCAATAGACCCATTGAATGCTTCCTGGCAGCCCATGATTTAAAGAAATAAAAAAGAAAATGTTCTCACAAGTACAGCCCACACCTTACGAAGCGCTTTGTCTATGTAAAATATGTCTGTGTGTGTGTTTTTAATTGCTCAGTAGAAAATGTCATGATGTCATTTCTGACCTTAGGTCTCAGGTCGGGATCCGGAAAAGATGAGTACCTACCATAAATCAAAGGAATAATAATAATAATAATAATAATAATAATAATTTTAAGTACAGTGTCTCAGGTAACAGCAACATACGAGTTACCCAGAAAATCGCCCTACTAGGAACATCCCATATACTCAGAAAAGTGGTATCGATTAAATGACAATTCTCCTATAGGGCTTAAAGTACCATAGTTTGGACCCGGCTCGACAGGATACAAAGCCGAAAACATAACATTCACAAATGAAAATAATAATAAGAGATTGGAAAAGGGTCCGATAGACTCAATGAAGGGATCTTTGGTAGACCCTGCATTATTAAAAAATTAAAAAAAAATGTGCTCAAATGTACAGATCATACATTACGTAGAGTTTTATCTATGAAGAATGTGTGTGATCTTTGTTTTGTTTTATGTTTTCTTTTGTTTTTGTTTTTTACAAAAATTATCAGGTGTAAAATATCATGAAACCATTCTTGACCTTTGGTCTCTGGTTTCGACCCGGAAGGAAATGTGTATACTACAGAAATCAAAGGATATAATAATAAAATAATGATGATGATAATAATAATAATAATGATGATAATGATAATAATAATGATGATAATGATAATAATGATATAAAATAATGATAATAGTCATAATAATAATGTTGATAATAATGATGATGATAATGTTAATAATGACAATAATAATAATAATAATATTAGTAGTAAAAACGTAGAGATTGTTCGTATTGTAATCGGAGCGTTAGAATTAGCCGTGAGTTTTTATGTCTTGCAGATGGCTTGTTTACTTGGCACAGCACGAACACTCAGAAAAGTACTGGATACCTAAGGCTGCTGGATGTAGCTTGATATCCATTGAGTGCAAAACCAGTTAATAACATCCAATAAGGCGTGCAAACTGATGGTAATAATAATAATAATAATAATAATAATAATAATAATAATGTTGATGTCCACTTGAAAAGTAGATCACAAGTTTAAAAAAATCGAAAACTTCACTTATTTATCAATGATTGGATGCAAGAGCGTCAATGGCGTTTTCGACTGTAACGTCATATTTCTATTTGCTTTTGTTTTCTTTTTATCTTGTAGACTAAGACAGCGCATTAAACAAAATTTCGATACACAAAGAGATTTCAAGAAGAAAAAATTCCCTTTCCCTTGTATTGTTAATGAACAGAAAAAAACCCGACGAATGATATAAAGGGGGCAAAATTCTTGCTTTTCTTATCTTTAATGCTTGTAGTAAAAAAAGACAAAAAAAAACGAGGGTATTTTTTGGTTTTTAAATCTGATCCATTTAGAAAAGGAAGCTTGATTGTTTTCTTTCATTTTCTCGTAATTTTCTTGCATACTTTTGTTGTCTACGTTTTTTTACTTTCATTTCTCTCAAGTTTGAATTAAGGCCATTCTGTACTTCTGTCTCTCAGCCTCTCCGTCTTTTGTTCTAAAAATGGCGTTTTTTTCTTGTTGTTTTCAACTGCCATTTGGTACAACTAAGCTGTTATCTGAAGTTAATATCTTAATGAAATAATTTCAGTATAACAAAATGCACTTATAAAAGTTAGAGGAAAAAAAACATGCTAGTACACGATAAAAAAAGGAAAAATAACTCAATTTATTAGGAAAGTGTAACTTAAATGTATCTTATAAAATTACATTTTTCCTTTTTCTAGTTGTATATGTTATAATTTTATAGCAAATTGTATAATTGTTTAATTTTTTTAAAATTATTCAGATTTAAATCCAAATTTTATTAGTGTCGACCACTTTTCAGGTGCAATTGATTCGATGAAAAAAATATTGATTTTCACGTCTTTTGTATGAAAAATAATTAAACATCGTCTTTTTTCTCGTTTTACTGTGGTAAGTAAATAATGATACGAGTTATCCATAGTGGGGGTACGCACTAGTGAATCAACTCAAACAACATGGCGGCCTACACGTAACAGCAGTGTGCGTCGAAATCAGTAATTTGTTTTGTGATTTTTTTTTTATCGATAGATGTTCGAATTTCGATACCCTGAAAAACAGGCCCAGACTTTGAATGCCCCAAAGACTCTGCCTACCATACTTGATTTTGATGACCAGCTAGAGAAATAGATTAATTTAATTCCGATGAGGACTCAAACTTCGGCAGCCTTTCGACAGTTTATAGATGAACCATAAATAATAAAATATGGTTTAAAGATAAATAAAAGCTTTGCAATTCGAATTAATACTTTTAGAATTATATTAGAACACATGTTAGACTTTGACTTAATCTCATATACATATAAAATGCTTACGGTCATATCTCGTTGAAACACCGGTTTAGTATTTGTAAGATCACTGAAGTTAAGCAAAGTCAAGCCAGGTAAGTACCTAGATAGGTAACCGCTTGGCAATACCAGGTGATGTAGTGAATCACAGCTCAGAATTGTAAATCGGAAAGTCGGTTTGGTTATGTTCACTTAGGCGTAAATACCTTTGAGAAAAGCATGAATTCATCTCTTCACCTTCCAGCTTAATTAGTAGTATAAAGATAGTATTAATAAGTAGTATACGTATAGGATTAATTAGTAGTATAAATATAGTATTAATTAGTAGTATAATTAGAGTATTAATTTGTAGTATAAATATAGTATTAATTAGGATTATAATTACAGTATTAATTAGTAGTATATATATAGTATTAATTAGTAGTATAATTATAGTATTAATATGTAGTATACGCATATTATTAATTAGTTATATAAGTGTAATATTAATTAGTACTATATTTACAGTATTAATTAATAGTATAGGTATATTATTAATTAGTAGTATAAATATAGTATTAATTAGTAGTATAAGTATAGTGTTAATTAGTAGTATAATTATAGTGTTAATTAGTTGTATAATAAATATAGCATTAATTAGTAGTATACGTATATTATTAATTAGTATTATAAGTATAGTATTAAGTAGTAGTATAAGTATAATATTAATTAGTAGTATTGGTATATCATTAATTAGTAGTATAATTAGAGTATTACTTAGTAGTATAAGTATAGTATTAATTAGTAGTATAAGTATAGTGTTCATTAGTAGTATAAATATAAGTATTAATTAGTAGTATTCGTATATCATTAATTAGTAGTATAGTTTCAGTATTATTTAGTAGTATAAGTAAATCATTATTACCTCCCTCAAATTTCTTACAGTCTAAAGATATTTTCTGGCTTTAAATAATCAGCAAAATCTTGGTAATCTGTAAAAAAATGTATATATGTATTTACAATATAATAATCGAAATGTTTTTTGTAGAATATTTTTAAATTTTAATTGCTTTGCAGTAATTACTTTCTGTCTTGTAGTAAGTAATTAACTGTTACAAAATGTTGATAGCATAGCTAAACTAATATACACATAAAAGGCACACTAACTGGACAGGTCATCTAACACGTATGGCGGACGGTAGATTGCCCCCCCCCCATTTTTACTTATGACTTAGTACAAGGTAATCAACCCGCTCATAAGCCCCCTAAAACGTTTCAAAGATGAAGTTAAATGTGACCTAATGTCGGAGAAACTGTTGCAGAAGATTTCACTTGATTTACTGTATTTAAAAATTATTGTTATTGAAAAACTTTTAACAAATAAAACAATATAGCTTCCTGGATACATGGCTATCCACAAAATAATATTTACAATAGAAAGAAATATTTTCCTATAGAAATGTTTTGAGGAAAATAATACACTATTTTGATTACATAAGCTAATCATCAAAAATTATCTGGAATTTAAGTGAATATTACTCAGATTTGGACATCATTTGGCAGTCGTGTACACCAGACACAAAAGTCCTTTAGTATGAAAACATAGCCAGCATTTGAGAAACTGCCTCTTTATAATCAAATGTGTTGGACTAGTCATGTGATGTGACACATATGGAGGGTGACAGATTACCCAAAAGACATGATGAGCTGATACAAGGTAATCAACCCACTCATAAGCTCCCAAAACTTTTAAGGATGTAGTTAAATGTGACCTAAAGACTCTTGGCTATAATGTTGAAGACTGAGACACTGTTGCTGGAGAGAGATTTCGTTAGAGAAGATTGGTTTGGGAATGCTACAACAATTTTGAGCAAAAGAGAACTGAAGATTCCAACAAAAAGCGCGCCATTAGGAAGGAAGAAATAAAATCCGTCCCAGAGCTATTAGAACACCAAACACGCTTGCAGTATTTGTGCAAAAGCCACCCTCTTGGTAGCTGGTTCAGACAGTCACGTGAGATCTCCCAAAAGAGGTCAGGTGCATATTCCTGTGAATGCAATCCTACCAGAAAGACCTGCAGGTTACTAGAGTTTTGTGAAGGTTTGTAAGTCTGTTGCGGGACTCAAACTTCACATGGTTGTACACAGTTACAAGCAAGTCTCCAACATGGGTAACACAGAAGATTTGATGTTTGTCACGTGTGTAAGAGAAGTTGGAAAAGTGAAGCTGACCTTAAGAATCACTTATGGCCCCACAGGGTGTTAGTTCAGATATAAAATGGAAATAATAGAATTCTGAATGAAAAAACACAAAAACGCTATCAAGTGAAGACATAGTCTTCTGCTAAGAAGTATCTATCTATCTATCTATCTATCTATCTATCTATCTATCTATGTCTGTTTCATTCTATCCATATCTATCTATTTGGAGACTTCGACATGCAACGGTTAGCAAGCTTATCTCGATAGATCAATTACGACTGAGTAGTGAGTTCGATCCTCACTGGGTGCTCAACACATTCAGTACAGTGCTACATTCTAAGATAAGCTTAGGAATTCAAGAACTTTTCGACGTGGTATAATGGTTATAAAGCTTGTCTCGCCATATCAATTACGACTGAGTAGTGATTTCGATCCTCCATCGGATGCTCCGTTATTTCGGCCTTGTGTCATATCTAAGCTTCGCTTAGAACATCACTGTATTGGGCATTTCGAAATGCTTAGCAAGCTTTTCTGGACCAATTAGAACTTAATAGTGAGTTCGTTACTTATTAGGTACTCTATATTTAGTAAATCTAGCCATCTATCTGTCCAAATCTTTCTCTCTCGCTATATTTATTATGAAAACACTCCAATGAGTGCGCAGGATCGCCTCGTCAGTGATGTTATGACTTGGGGTCATGACAAGTTTCGGGTCTTGCAGTATCATACTTGTTCGTCCAAGAGACCCTACGGGAAAAGTAAAAAATCCGCCAACCACACAACAAATGGACACATTAAGTAACTGCCACTGCTGATCTATCTCAGTGTCTTCATATCGATCTATCTATATTAGTCTGTTCATATCTATCTATCACATATCTGTTCATTATCTATCTATCTATCTATCTATCTATCTATCTATCTATCTATCTATCCTAGTCTATACAAATCTATCTATCTATCTGTGGAAAACCTTGCTTGCTTGCTGGTTATTCTCCCCTTCCCTCATCTTATCCTGGTTTTGTAAATTAATTAGAATTAGTCAGTCTCCTGTGAATATTACCAAGTTACTAGAAAGTGCTATATTTTCTATTTATGGAAAAATGTTTCTCGAAGATAAGCAAATTCTGTGTATGCAGACGGTTATTGCAAAAATTTTTTAGCGCTATCTTTTGCACAATATTATTGGGAAATATTATAATCTGTATTTTTGCGACGGAACTATTCCAGCCAAAAGAAAGATAGGTAGCTGATTATCTGTGTTACAGATATTTACATATATACAATTTAGGGAATATATATATATATATATATATAAAATTTTTGTTAGAAATATTCTGTACAAAACTTATTGTATATTTTAAAATGAGGATTGGAAAAAAGCCACCTAATATTTAATATAGTGTTACTTATTTATAATATATGAATTTTTACAGAGAAGAATTAAAGAATTTTTAATTACAGTTGGATGTTCAGTGATTTTTTTCTTAGAAAAAATAATAATATGACTACACAGCCAGTAAAGATAGACGGATTAATAAGGAAACATTTTTCATCAACAAGTTCAAATCCATACTTAATTCATTGCATAAATTGATTCTACCAAATTCCCCTTACCATAAACAATATATATAGCCAATTACGTCTCTTGATTTTCATTTTTTTTCATTGGTTCAAAACATAAGCGTCAACACGTGGAGATAGAAACAGTTAAAAACTTTTTAAAAAGCTAAGCGAAATCGGTTAAAGTAAAAAAAAAGAAAGTTAAGAAAAGGAAAATAAATTATTTTACTAAAAAACAAAAACCCACTGAAAATCCAATTGTAAGTAACAAAGGTTTAATGCTTCTCTATAAAAAAGTAATATATTACAAATAAATAACACTATATTAAATATTAGGTGTCTTTTTTCCAATCCTTATTTTATTATATATATATATATATATATATATATATATATATATATATATATATATATATATATATATATATATAATGGACAAAAGTCCGACAATTATTTTAAGACATTTTTATGTTTGTACATTCTTTTTATAGCTACAAATATTGAAGTAAATGCTCTGTTTATAATAAACAGTATTAACAACATTTACCGGCCTGCATGCCCGAAACATTTTCATAGAAAATATGCGTCCTTCAACAGGAATCGAACCTGTATCCTATACGGAACCGTCATATAGCCTGGCGTGCCTTTACCGAATTAATTGTATCTATAAAAAAGAACGTTTAATCATAATATCTTAGAATAATTGTCGGACTTTGTCCATTTCATAATGTGTGATGTCATTTGTTTACATTTGGATACGCATCGAGAAGATATGAATTTACGAGAGAAAATCACGGAGAACTGTAGTTTAAAATCAGTAAAATCGACCTTTCTAACTAAAACGCTCCTCTGTGGCTCAATCGGTAAAAGCACGTTCCGTATAGGATACAGGTTCGATTCCAGGAGAACTTACTGCTCTTGAATGAACAGACAATCTCTCATGGGGTTACTCAGTCTGCAGTGCGAGGCTGTTGAGTGAGTTTGTGTGCAGTGTGGTCGTGATATTAAGAATGAATAATAATAGTCTTAATATGACAATGCAGTTTAACCATTCTTCATGTCTTGTGCAGCTGTGACATTGTGACAATATCGATTCTCTTCAGTTCAATACGACAAAGTTGAACTGTCTTTGTTTTTTTGTTTTACTGAAAATCAAATCAATCATCTTTTCAGCAGGTTTCCTTGTAATAAAATATAGTAAAAATCATATGGTCTATATTAGCTACTTTTATTGTCCCCAGAAACGGGAATTTTGCCGACTACTCCTCAGTGATGGAGAAGGGTGCAGAAAATGAAAGAAACTTTCCTATTCCAGCATTATATCCTACTCAATGAAGATTTTCACTGAAAGAATTTAGAGTGAGGGACTTCTTTTTTTTACAAGTAAATATCTCCTCGTTAGTTGCTCATTTCACGTACCAACGAATGCTCACTGGCACATTCGGCTTCTTTTCCCTTTTTTAAGGACTTGTAACCGTCAACTGACTCTAAATTCAGAAATACGATCTCTTTGTAACAATCTGTGTTGCATTTTTGTTTGGTTAGGATATTTCTCTTTAATCCTTGATTTACTTTACTTACATAACATTGCAGCGTACTAGGGTCCAGATTTATTTACGGGCAAAGCAAAAATTTTGGCTGTGGCTGAGACAAGATGATGTTGATAACGAAATACTTTGCAAAACATTTTGAAAAATGTAGAAGGTCTCAAGATGAGTACATTAGAAGCAACTAAGGGGTCATTGACCTAGGTAGGCTATTACATTACATTTTTAATATTAAATGTCTGCGTTCTTTTGGACAATTTTTATCTTTATAGATAACAACAAATTGAAACTCATGAATAAACTCCAGAGAGAACGAACAGGATTATATATTTCATAGAAAAAAGAAACTCGTTAGAATTGTTAATCAGTCATCCTAGAACATTCGTTGATTATCAAGTTTAGGCGCTTGGGTTCAAGCGTTACTAAGCGCTTCAGGATTGTTCTTGCAACAGACTTAAGTTAATATTTGATAGATGCTCATAAGAAAGTCGAGGGAAATCAGCTAAACACTTCTTTTAAGAAAAAGGAATATCGGACAACATGTTTAAATATCACTGTTAAAGGCTCGAACCCAATTTGTCATGCAGGAAGAAGACGGAGGAGGAGGAGGAGGAAGACGTGGAGGAAGAAGAGATGAAGAAGAAGGAGGAGAAGAAGAAGGAAGAGATGAAGAAAGAGGAGGAGGAGGAGGAGGAAGTAGTAGTAGTAGTAGGAGGAGGAAGATATGAAGAAGGAATACGTGGAAGAGGAGAAGGAGGAAGAGATGAAGAAGAAGAACGAGGAAGAGGAGGAGGAGGAGGAAGAGATAAAGAAGAAGGAGAAGAAGAAGAAGAGGAGAAGAAGAGGATTAATTCGTTTTCTTTGGCTTATCAACCTTTGCCGGTTATTTAAAACTAGAAAATATTTTTAGATTATGAGAATTTTTTTGAGATAATGTTTTACTGATTGTTGTGTATGATACACCTAATTTACATAAGTGGAGTACCGACCATATAAATATGGGTTGGTACCGGAAGACGAGGGAAGATAAGAGATCGAATCCAGAGACTCTGCCCGACTGCGACTTAGTCAACCCATTCTGCAGGAACAGTCTTCCCAAGAATATACCAAAACTACCTGTAAATATTGTGTACCTTTTTTCATTGTTTCAATACATTTTGTTACGTACATTTTGTGTTGTATTATTATTATTCCATGCTTATTCAAGCTTCAACACTGATACAAGGTCATATTAATTAACTCATAGCTGTGAAGAAGAGGTGGAGTCATATTCCAAACGGTATTTATGTACAAATGAAAATAACGAATGCAGAGGAATTTTGAACTGAGCCACTATCCATCACACCACTCGCCCATCCAAGGTATTCCCAAGCAGTCACCCATCAAGGTACTGACTAGGCTTGACGTTGCTTAACTTCGGTGATCGCACGGGAACTGGTGTTTCAACGTGATGTGACCGTAAGCAAGAAGAAGAAGGAGAAGGAGAAGTTAAAGATAATGATGATAAATTAGGATGAGGAGTGAGAAATCATAATTTGAAAAAAAAGAATTAGGAGGAGACAATGAAGAAGAAGGAGAAGGAGGAGAAAAGAAGGAGGAGAAGGAGGAGAAGGAGGAGGAGGAGGAGAAGAAGAAGAAGAAGAAGATAATAAATTAGGATGAGGAGTGAGAAAACATAATTTAAGAAAAAGAATTAGGAGGAAGCGAAGAAGAAGAAGAAGAAGGAGGAGGAGGAGGAGAAGAAGAAGCAAGAGGAAGAGGAGAAAAAGAAGAATGAGGAGGAGGAGTGGAAGGAGGAGGAGGAGGAGAAGAAGTAAAAGAAGAAGAAGATAAATTAGGATAAGGAGTGAGAAAAGATAATTTGAGAAAAAGAATTAGGAGGAGGAGGCGAAGAAGAAGAAGAAGAAGAAGAAGAAGAAGAAGAAGAAGAAGAAGAAGAAGAAGAAGAAGAAGAAGAAGGCTGGTGCAAAGTTTGCAGACTTGTCATTTAGTCTTGTTCGCTGTTATTTTGCGCAAACAAAGCTAGAAAAGCGATTAGAATTTGTTGGACTTTGTGTGCCGCCTCTTATCTCTTGTACATCAGAGAGATAAAATGAGAAAAGCGAAAAGAACTTCTATGGAAACAGTCAGAACAATGACTGTGTATCTTTTTATCAAGATTCCAGGGATGTTGGGTGCTGTTGATGAGAGAGAGAGAGAGAGAAAGAGAGAGAGGCACAAGTATAGCAAAGGATGGCAGTTAGTACATAGAGGAGGCGGCGGCGGAGTTGGAGGTGGACGGGATAAGTGATGATGAAGCAAGACAAGTTGGTATAATGATATTAGTAGAAAGTAAAGGGAAGAGGTGGGAGATTTGCCAGTAAGTAAGTAGGAGGAGAGGAAGGGAGGAGGAGAGAAGATAAATATTAACAATAAATGGGGGTGAAGGAAGAGTACTCAGTAAGGATATAGTGGGAGGGTAATTTCAAGAAGAGGCGGAAGCGAAAGAGAAAAGGTGACGGTAAAAAAGAATAAAGGGAGAAAAAAGAGGAAACAAGACAGGCAGAAGGGAGAAAGGAAGTGTTGACATGATGGAAGAGATACACAATAATAATGATAACTAAAGTGGTGGCTTAACAAATATTACGACGATTATTATTATTATTATCATTATTATTATTATTCTGATGATGATTGCGGTGTTGATGATGAAATGAAAAAGTAAGAAATGCAGTTAGAAGAAGAAGAAGAAGAAGAAGAAGAAGAAGAAGAAGAAGAAGAAGAAGAAGAAGAAAACGAAACGATAGAAAAGGGAAAAAAAATCAAAAGGTGTAGAAGAGAGCCGGTTATAAAAAAGATGGAAACAGCAAAGAAAAATCTAGGACAGAGAAAAAGAAAAAAGAAAGAAAGAAAAGTAAGGAAAAGAAAAAGGTTACAAAATGAGAGCTGTTTAAGAAAAAAGAAAAAGAGGAAAAAGAAAAAGATAGGGCGGTGAAACAGAAAGCGAATGAATAAAAGAAATAAGAAAGAAGAAAGAAAAAAGGACGAAGAAAAAAGATGAAAGAAAAAAAGAAGAAACAAAAAAAAGAAAGAAGGCAGAAGAAAGAAAGAAGAAAGGAAAAAGAAATGAAGAACCAAAACAGAAAGAAGAACGAAAGAAAAAAGAAAGAGAGAAAGAAGAAAAAAAAGGAAGAATCATGTTGAAAAAAGAAAAATGAAAGAAAAAGAAGAAAGAAAGAAAGAAAAAAGAAGAAGAAAGAAAAAGAAATAAGAAAGAAAAAAGAAGTAAGAAGAAAGAAAGAAAGAAGAAAGAAAGAGAAAATAAAGGAAGAAGAAAGAAAGAAAGAAATTAGAAAGACAGAAAGAAGAAAAAGGAAAGGAAGAAGAAAGATGAAAAAAACAAATAAGAAAGAAAGAAATAAAGAAGAAAGATGAAAGAAAGAAGAAAGAAATAAAAAGAAAGAAAGAGGAAAGGAATAAGAAAGAATAATGAAAGGAATAAGAAAGAATAAAGAAAGAAAGAAGAAAGAATAAAAAAGGAAATGAATAAGAAAGGAGAACGAACGGAAGTCAGAATAAAGGAAAAAAAGAAGAAGAAAAAAGAAAGAAAATAGAAAGAAGAACGAACGAAATAAAATAGAATGAAAGAAACAATAAAGAAAATGAAACGAAAAAGCAAGAAAGGAGAATGAAAGAAGGAAGAAAGAAAGAAGAAAGAAAAAGAAGAAAGAAAGAAAAAGTAGGAAGAAAGCAGAAAGAAAGATGAAAATAAGAAAGAATAAACAGGAAAAGAAGAGGAAAGAAAGAAATACCAAAAAAAGAAAGGAAGAAGAAAGAAGAGAAAAACAAAGATGAGTGATAGAAAGATGGACGAAAGAAAGAAGAAAGAAAGAAGAAATAAAGAGAGAAAAAGGAAGGAGATAAAAGAAAGAAGAAAAAAGAACGGAGACAAAAAGAAGAACGAAAGAAAGACACAAGAAAGAAAGCAAGAAGAAGAAAGAAAGAAGAAACAAAAAAAGAAAGAAGAAAGAAAAGAAAAAGAAATACGTAAGATAAAAAGATAGAAAGGAAGAAAAAGAAAGAAGAAGGAAAGAAAGATGAAAGAATGAAAGAAGAACGAAAGAATGAAAGAAGAAAGGAAGAACAAAGAAAACAGAAATAAAGAAATAAAGGAAGAAGAACGAAAGAAAAAGAATTGAAAAGAAAGGAAAAAGAAAGAAAGAAGAAAGAAAGAAGAAAGGAAAAAGAAAGAAAGAAAAAAAAGGAAAAAGAAAGAAAGAAGAAAGAAAGAAAGAAAGGAGGAAGAAAAATGAAAGAAAATAGAAAAAAACAAATGAAAAAGAAAGAAAGAGTGACAGAAAAAATATAAATGAGAAGAAAGCAACTAAAGGAAAAAAAATATGTGTTTCTTCAGGATGTAGGCAATCATGGTCCTCCCTCTCATCCTGTCCCTTGTAGCTCTTTTTGTTATTTCTTCCAGACCCTGTTCCGTCATCCACTTGTTCAAGCCCATTAAGTATGTCACGCATTGATTTCCCTTGTCCCTTTTTCCCTCTATCCGCCCTGTGAGTATTAGATTTTCCAAGCCCACTTTCCTCATTACGTGTTCCAGAAATTTCAGCTGCCTCTTCCTGATGTTAAGTATAAATTTCCTCTTTGTTTCCATTTTCTCCAAAACCTCGTCGTTGCTCACATATTCGGCCCATGATATCCTCAACATCTTTCTGTAGAATCACATTGCTTCGAGTCTCTTCTTCATCTATGAGGAGAGTGTCCAGCATTCCCTATCGTAAAGGTGGACAGAAATTACGTAGCAGTTCAGCACCCTTTTCTTTGTTTTTCCTGTCTCTTAATACTCTGCTTAGCTTTGGGAATGCGTCTTTTGTCATCCCAATACGTCTTCGGATCTCAGAGTCGCACTTTCCGTCCTCTGTTAGATATTTAAATTTCTGTGCCTGCTTGAGTGGATAAAAACGTTGGTTCATGAATTTGGAGACAGAATACTTGTGAGTTCAATCCCTGAGCCGGATAATAGAGACATAGACTCAATGAAGATAAGGCGAACAGTAATGGAGCAGTACTAAAAAAAAAAAGGAGACATGAGATCCCTAGAAATTGCGGAAGAAGAATAATATAACCGCGTAGATTAAATAAAGTGTGCAGTTCGAAATTTCCTGAAGGTTATCGGCATTGATAAACTGAAGAGCCCCTGAGGGCAGAACAGCCAAAAGGTTATGATCAACAAAGATGAGGATATTAGTCCACGTGGAAATAAGAGTAACACCAAGGAATTTAGATAGAAACCAGTACAATATGTTGGACGTTACTTGACGAGAAGTGAATACCTCTTAATCCTGATTGCCCCGAGATGCCCATAACAGACTCAGGATCAGAGTAAATTATGGTGCAATTTAAATGTTGATTAAAAATATTGTTTTATTTCATATCAACCTCAATGGGTCATTTAATGCCAACAAAATTTTGGTAAAAAAAAGATGCATATGTATACATATATATTTGAACCATTTTTCAATTATTCATATTTTTGAGTACAATCCAACTTTTTTTTTTTTTTTTTTTAAGCATTTCACCCCAAGCAAGGCGGGAAGCCACTAGGAAGCAAGGGGCTACAGAAAATTTAGAGCAAGATCAGATAGGAGTGATAGAAGAAAGGATGAGGGTAGTGGATAGATCAAGGCAACTGGAGATGTCGATTGACATTACACTTGAATAGCTGGAGATTATAGCTCACAGGGAAACAGGAATAGGGAAGGGAGTTCCACAGGCGAGAGGTGCGAGACATGAAGCTATTAGAGTAGAAGAGACGGCTACATTTTGGAGTTTCGACAGTGAAGGGGTGAGAGCGGGATGCCAGCCTCGTAAGGCGCTGGGACTCATGAGGTTTTAAGAAATTTACAATCTTGGATGGTTTTATTTTCGTAAAATTTTTTTTTAAATTACTCACTTGGTAATATTTTGTTTGCACTAGATCACAATCTACACACTAACAGTATTTGGTTTGGTTTGGTTTGATTTGGTTTACGGCATATCAAACTTAATGGGTTATTTAATGCCAACAAAATTTTTATCGCAGGTAATATTTTGTTTTTTTAAAAATCTATTTCTGGTAATATTTTTCCTTCAAAAATAAATTGCGGGAAATATTTTTTTTTCAAAAATGTATTGCTAGTAATATTTATTTTTTTAAAAAAATTGTTGGTAATATTTTTTTTCAAAAATATATTGTTGGTAATAGTTTGTTTTTTCTTCAAAAATTTATTGCTTGTAATAATTTTTTTACAAAGCATTTCTGGTATCAAAACCTATCTTTACACTTTCATAGTGTTTTTACCACAACTATTTGCCCATGGCTGGGACCCAAACAGGTGCTACCACCCCGGGTCAGGGTGGACCTGGGAACACCAGCAATTAAGAGGTGGTTCTACGCCCCTCAAAACCTCCTGATCAGAGGCCTTGCCGCTGGATGTAGTTTATCGTCATACCCAGGACAGGCAATTTAAATGTTTCAATACTTATATCATAAAATGGCCGTTGGTATATATCATAGCGTATTTTTATAATGATGGGTAAAATTTGATCGTGTATGGCATGACGGTTTTTGGCAAATCCTTAGAGAATTTAATGTAGATAACGAAATTATCCAAGTTATCCAGACCCTATATAAAGGTGCTTCCCGCGTAGTAATTCTGGGAAAAACAAATGGGATGATTTTACCCACATTGTTCAACCTATTTCTAGAAAGAATCATGTCAGAAATCTTGAATGATGATGATCCTTCAATCTGTATCAGTGGCCGATCCATCTCTAACTTACGTTCTGCAGATGACATAGTAGGTAATATCAGTGAGCTCCAAGACTTGATCAACAAACTTTTTGAAAGAGCAGGAGCATATGGAATTAAGGTCAGTTCGGAGAAATCCAAATTAATGGTGAATAGCACAAACAGTAACATATGTGTAAGCATTACCATGAATAGGAATTCACTGGAGGAAGTGTCTAGTTTTAAATACTTAGGAGTAATCTTGTCTAAAGATGGTACCTGCAACTCGGAAATCTGCACACAGATTGCCTCAGCCAAGGCAGTGATGGCCAAATTAACAGGAATATGGAGGAGCTTTCAAATAAAGTACAGACTGTACAAATCGCTTGTAGTCTCTATTCTCCTATATGGATATGAAAGGTTGACACTTTTGGCAGATACAGAGAGAAGGATCCAAACGTTTGAGAACAAATGCATGAGAAAACTCGGCATTTTCTATTGGGAACAAAAAAGAAAGGTGTGGAAAACGGTCAAAAGTTATGTGGGCCGCCAGGAACCTCTTCTCGCCACAAATGGCGTGGTTTGGATACATTAAAAGGCACGTCAGCCAGTGCAAGACCATGATGCAAAGCACCGTTGAAGGTGGACGTAAGAGAGGACGCCAATGCAAAAACTGGTTTGGACATTATCAAACAATGGACAGGTATGACTGTTACAAAATTGCTTATGGCTGCCGTTGATACACCGTTGTGGAAAAGAGTTAGTGTGGCTTCTGTATTCGGACACGCCCTACAATTAAAAAAGTCGAAGGATGATGATGATGATGATGATGATGATGATAATCCTATAAATTATACGCACCTTCACACACACACACACACACACACACACACATTTATATATATATATACAATTTGTAAAAAATTCAAAGAAAATTCGTGTAAATCTATTTTTTTAGGTTTTATTGAAATTTTATTTAAGTTTCCACATGTCCTCCATCATTAGCAATACAAAGGGTAAAACGATTTTGCAGTTCACGGAAAACATTTGCCAACTGATTTGCAGTGATGCCTGAAATCACATTAGTCATTTTAGCTATACTTAAAACTAGGTACATTAAATTTCATAAATTTTTTTACAGATTATTTCTATCGCAAATACAAATAAAGTTATAAATTTGTTAAAGTGCACACGAACTTTATGGACACCCTGTATATATATATATATGTGTTTGTGTGTGTGTGTGTGTGTGTGTGTGTGTGTGTGTGTGTGTACATAGGAACCTACCCTAATTCGCTAAAAAATTAGGAAAAAATGGTCCAAACTTGACAAAAATAAATTTTTTCGTCAAAATCTTTTTCTTATTAAGAGGAAAGACCAAAGGAATTTTTTATAAATAAATTATATTTTTTATTCTTATTAGAACGTTTGAATAAAAATCTTTTTTTATGTCAGTGGCAGAGTGGATGCAAAGATTAAAATGGGAAATTTTAGCGTTTTTTTTTTTTTTGCGATGAAAAACACTGATTTGGAAATTCTTGAAAAATAAATACCTTCAGGATTTATTCACAAATGAATGAAATTATTTTAGAAATGTGTGTGTGTGTGTTTTAACAAAATCTTGGCAAAAATATATTTTTAAATCGGTTACTTAATTTTTACCCCCTTTATGCTGACATTAGTTAAAAGTAGAACTATGTCAATCATCAATTAGTTTGTGAAAAACAAGACAACCAGTTACCGACACTTTGTATTTACAAATAAAAAATGCAATAAAATTAAGACATTATTTAATAAGAAAAGCTTTTAATTGTTTTTACGAAAACGATGAATTATGGACACTTAAGAAAAAATTCGATGAATAATGAATTTTTTAAAAAATTTGAATTACCGTATTTGACGGCATATAAGACGCTCGGTGTATAAGACGCACCCCAATTTCAGCAGAGCAAATCAAGAAAAAATTAGTAAATAGTAAAATTATTAGTAAATGGTAATTTCGGCCGACTATCGCGAATTTTAAACCTACGTATGGCGTATAAGACACTGGGGAATTTTAAAAGATATTTTTAGTAAAAAAAAGTGCCCCTTATACGCCGTCAAGTGTATGGAAACAGCGGGACGTAGACTAAAGAAATTAGACGCGAATTAATAAATAACACAAGACTTGAACATTATTTACATTATTCGGATTATTGACCTCATCTTTGTTACAAAGCCATATTTGTTACAACGTTTCGATCGTTGTACGCTCCGGCCTTCTTCAGGTGGTTGGAATATCGACCTGAACCCTTTATTTTGCTCACTGGGGTATGTTTAATGGATGTCAGTTATCAGTTATCTATTAATTTCCCTCTGAAAGTTCTCCACTGCCTTAACTGGGTATTGAACTCACACTCTTTGGGTCCTGTCACTGGATCTAACCAACGCTTTTATCCACTGAGGACATCTGTGTATGAATTTCTGGGTATTATAAACCTAATGTTTTCAGCAATCACTTCTTACCAGTGCTCATATTGCAATTTTTTACTGTTATCATCATATGTTTTTACCAGAACTCATATTGCAACTTTTGTTGTTGTTATCGCTTTTCTATGACACTCCTTATTACTGGTTCCCATATTGTATTCATTTCTATGCTTGGTCGGCTCAGGAGATTTTTGTGGCCTAGCATATGTGCTGATTACTCAAGTTTACGAATTTTCCAGTGTTGTTCCTTGTCTATGATCTCAAACTGATCCCACAGTGATATCCCTTCTCTCTCTATATGTGGTCAGCCACGACTGATTTTCCACTTCCCTTCGTGTTACAGCTTTCTGGTGTTTTTGAAGCCTTGCCTTACAAGACTTGAATATTTTATAATTAATATTACATATTATACTCCACTTTCTGTCTATATTTCTGAGATGGGCTATTATGATTATTTAGATTATTTACAATATTCAAGGACACATGGCCCAGTTGATAAAGACTTTGGTTAGATACAGTGCCTAGACCAAATAGTTGTGAGTTCAATACCATGCCGCAGCAGTGGTTAATCAAAACTTGGAGAGCTGAGTTAAAGAGAAATAACAGACATTCGAAAGAGTCAAGACACGTGGAACTAGAACAATCTACTCCCAGTGGGCGAAATAAAGGGTTCGTGTCAAAATTCCAATCATCTGAAGAAGGTTGGAGTGTACAACTGCCGAAACGTTGTGAATATGGCAATGAAGATGAGGATAGCGAATAAGGTAAATAATGCAAGTATACTCGACCACTTTGTTGACTACACTCGCTTAATATGATGGTGCACCTCCACCTCCGGATCCCTCAAAAATAACGAGACCTTACATTCTCGTCTGAGAGACTTTATGGTGGGGGAAATATTTATATATATATATATATATATATATATATATATATATATATATATATATATATATTTCTTATGCAACAAGTTCATTTGCTTTCAAAACCGGATGTAGCTGTTTAGGTCATATTATTTTACGTCTGCGTGTTCACCTCATACATCCGCCCTCAAACCGGTCTGGTGCGACATTAAGTGCATATTATTTTCTGGAACAATACGATAAAACGGCTGGGTGTTTATTTTTTAAATTTCATTTTTCTAGTTTGCGTATAAGCCATCGCACATCTTGATCAATTAATTAATATTTTTGTTTCGGGCTTTGGCGATCATGGCTCTCCACAATTTCTTCTTCTTTGTAGATCTTAGTATAGTTTGTCTTTTTGCTATATCTCCTAAACCCTGTTCTGTCATCAATTTACACAAGCTCGTTATGTAGATTATGCGCTGCCTTCAATATGTCCCCCGGGGGGGTATCAGATTTTCCACATGTCCGGTCCATGGCATTCTCATCATTCTTCTGTAGACAGCATTTCTGTTGCTTCAAGTCTCTTCTTCACGTCTTGTGAGATTGTCTAGCATTCAATATCATAGGAGGGTTGATATTACGTAACAGTTTAGTGCTCTTTTCATTACTTTTAACGAAATTTTTCTATTACTTAATACTTTGCTTAGCTTTTGGAAGACATCTCTCTTAATGCCCCCTCGGATTTTGGTTTCGCGTTTTCCGTCCTTTGCTAAAACAATTCCAGATATTTAAATTGGACTTTCTTGATTTTCGTATCTCCAATTTTTATGTATGTTGATGTAGTCATTTTACTGACAACCATATATTTTTGTTCTTGCAATTGATGTTTAGTCTATTCTTCTTGCTTTCCTTCTCTACCTTCTATTTGAGTTTTTTTTTAGTTTCCTTCCTGTGTCAACACAGAGTCATCTGCATATCTTATGTTGTTTTTAGATTGTAGGCGCCAATAATGAATCCTGTTAGGACTTCTAATCATCTCATAATTGTACCACTGCATAGGTTGAATAAGTCCGGTAAGAAGACTCATCCTTGTCTTACATCCGTTTCAATTGTTGTATATTTACTAAATTCATTTTCTATTCGTATGTAGGTGGTTTACTGTCAGTAGATATTCTAGATTATTCTAATATCCTTCCCAAATATGTCAAGGTTACCTAGCAGTTACAACAATTACACAATCAAAATATCTGTCTTTGATAATATTAATAATATAATGAAGGATAATCGTACATTATAAACAAATTGCGGTGAGTGAATCTCACATTTTTTTAAAATTGATTTCACCCCATGTAAGCGAGTAAAGCCACTAAGACACAAGGAGTTACTTGGCGTGGAAGAATTAGGAAAAGAAATATTAATAATGAGCGGGGAAGAGAAAAGAATAATCGGGAACACAGGAGATAGGGATTGACATTGCATTTAAATATTTGCAGATTAAAATTGGCTGGAAAGCATGGAACTAGGAGGGAGTTCCACAAGCGAGAAGTGGGAGAAAAGAAACTGTCTGCATAGAACTTACGGTTACATCTATCCAGCTCAATTGCAAATTGATGAGAACTCGACGTCAGTCTAGTGCTGCGCTTAAATTCATAAGGTCTAGGTACCATAGCGAGGAGCTCATCCAAATATTTACCCTGAAAATATTCATAGAAAAAGCACAGAGAGGCAACCTTACTCCGGTGGGAAAGTAACTGAAGCCGAGTCGCCAGGTCCGAAGCAATAATATTGCAGATTCCTCTTTGGATCTTATTAAGGAGCTCTAGATATATAGCAGGGCCACCGGACCATATGTGGCAGCAATATTCTAAGCATGGACGAATGGTAGACTTATAGATATGTAAGATAGAGTCTGTCAAGAAAAATTGTCTCGCACGACACAGTGAACAAACTTTCTTAGCAGCTGACCTAGAAACGGATTCAATATAGTTTTTCCACTTCATCAGGTATGATGATGGAAGGCAAGGGTCTCTCATATGATTCATGAAAAAAAGTTTAGAGGCGTTAAAATTAACAATCCATAATCATGTTCCATATGTAGCATTTCAATATATTCAATTCTGGATAATTGTTGTCGACCTCTGTGTGTGTCTGCGTGCGTCTGTGTGTGTGTGTGTATGTGTGTGTGTGTGTGTGTGTGTGCGTGTGAGGCCCAAGCCCTCATCCGAAACGTGGATCATGCATTGGACGCATAATAGACTGATAAAATTAAGACACCCTAAAGCACAGTGATTTTTATCTGATTGACGGAAGCCCTAACAGAACTCTGCAGCGAAGTATTTTGGAAATCAATTTGGTTTTTCGGCGCAACATTTTAATTTTGAAGTGAAATATTTCAGCAACATAAAGACGTATATTTTTAAAGTAACTCGCGAATAGTTCATTCAGAACGATGTAGAGGCACTTCAGCGGCTGAGCCAATCTGACTTGAATCCAACTGAAAATTTATGACGAAAGTTGAAAGACCGAATTCATAAGAATAACTAGAGAAACGTTAATGATTTTGATGGCCATTGGCATTAGGGACAAGTATTTAATATAATACCCTTGGGAAAGGTATGAATCCTCTTTTTCTCGCCTCAGCTATGGGTAAATAGCAGGACAGATCGGGTTTTATAGCCTTGGATGGTAACTGGTCTATCGCAGATAGAACTGGCAACCTACTGCGGGGAAAATCTACCTCGTCAGTCATGCATCGAAAGATACATGATCGCCTAAGCGTGTATCATTCATGGTACATAACTGACTAAAGGATCGACGGTGAAGTAATCAGTAGAAAATTAGTTCGAATTCCAGTCGAATCCATTAGATTGACTTACGTGCTAATGCCCTTGGGAAAGGTATGGATTCTCTTCTTCTTCCTCAAGCTATGAGTAAATAGCAGGACAGACCGGGTTCTATAGCTTTGGATGTCAACTGGTCTACCGCAGATAGAACTGGCAACCTACTGCGGGGAAAAATCTACTTCGTCAGTCATGCATCGAAAGATACATGATCGCCTAAGCGTGTATCACGCATGACACATAACTGACTGATTTAATATAATACTGAGAAAGGTTTTTGAATAGTTTTTGAGTTGTTTACCAGAGCAATATAACTGCGTATCAAAATATGAAATGTTTTTGAATACTTTTCATTTCCTCACTATTAATTTATATTTGATTGCACACTGTATGTTTGTGTAATGAAGAAAATGAATGCACAAGGTAGAATTTATCATACTTAGCATTAGAATTTATCCAACTATGGACTTAGTCAATGAATGTCGGTTGGTGTGCAGCTTCTTACCGTCATCCAAACGTGGACCGACAATTCTTGTGTGTAATATCTGAGAGACTCTGCATTTCTCCACTCGAAAGTGGTTTATATATGTGTCATAAGGTACTTTTCCACGTGTGCATTCCGAGTACATTGGGCCAATCTCTCTAGGAGGTTACCCTCATATCAGTTTTTCCTCTGCCTTCTCTAAATGACACTGAGTACAAAGTCATTTCTGATGATCTGGACTCGGCCCAGTACGTACTACAATAATATTCATTTATGTTTTCTGTTTCAAAAGAAAAAATGTTTTCATTATTTCCATTCTGGCTTTTTTCGCTTCATTTTGGCATTTTTACATACGGTATAACTCTGAAAACAGGTTGATATTAATTTAAAATTTCTCATTATAAATAGACACGTTTAACCATGTCATGAAACGACGTAAATTGTGAAGTCCTTACCATTATTAGAAGAATCTCTTATGGGAGTCTATAAATATATTTTCCAATTATTATACTGTTTTTAAGCCTCTTAATTTCTTGAGGCACGTAGGACCCCAACAACACCTCTCCAACGGATGCGATTCCAGACGATCCTCTTCAGCTCGACCAATGTCGTTCCGGCTGCCTTCACCTCTGCGTCAACATTTTTGCGCCAAGTCTGTTTTGTTCGACCTAATTTTCGCTACCTTTGTGGATTACAATCAAGGGCCAGCCTGGTGACACTTGAAGTAGGCTTGCGGGGTGTGTGACCAATCTATCCCCTTTCCGTTTCTCTCTTGCTTCTTGATTCCTTGAGGCACATAGGACCCCAACAACACCTCTCCAACGGATGCGATTCCAGACGCTCCTCCTCAGCTCTGCCCATGTCGTACCGGCTGCCTTCACCTCTGCGTCAACATTTTAGCGCCAAGTCTATTTTGGTCGACACACTTTTCGATTCCTTTGTAGATTCCAGTCAAGGGCCTGTCTGGTGTCACTTGAAGCAGGATTGTGGAGTTTGTGGTTGATTCATCCTTATTTTCATTTCTTGATGTCAATCTCGATTGGGGTTTGTCTGGTCTTGTTCTACAGTTGGTCGTTGGAGACGACTTCCCTTGTATATTCCAGTCAAGAGCCTGCCTGGTGACACCAGAAGCAGGCTTGTGGAGTTTGTGGTTGATTCATCCTTATTTTCATTTCTTGATGTCAATCTCGATTGGGGTTTGTCTGGTCTTGTCCCACAGTTGGTCGTTGGAGACGACTTCCGGCCACCTGATATTGTGGATGTTCCTGAGACATCGGTTGGTAAATGTCTGAAGTTTGTGGATGTTGGTCTTGGCTACCCGCCAGGTTTCTGAGCCGTAAAGTAGGACCGACTTGACGTTGGTGTTGAAGATCCGGATCTTTTTATAAAGTGAGAAATTATTGGACTATCAGTTTATTTCTCAATGACAATAAAATATCAGACCCCTACTTTATGTCCAGTAAAATTTTATATTAATACAAATGCCATGTCATCTAAATTCGTGATCTATTTTGTTAAATCCTTAATATTAAGTTTATCACAAACGAAATTTTTCTTAGTATAAAATTCATATAGATTAATTCTACCGTGTGATCAGTTTGTTACTTAATAAAAATAGAAATATAGAATCATATTAATACTAGTTCATCCAGGCTATAAAAAAACGACACTATATATTGTTACGGTCTTAATATTATTAGAATATTTTCACATGCAAATCTTTAAATAGATTTTCAGATTATCAGAGATTTCCCAGTTGCGCATCCATACATCCTGTATACACCCAATCGGCTTTTTTTGATTTTGCTTCTTTCTAGGTGTTACCCTTTGTTTCTGTTATTCACTCAGGCAGTCTACCATTGTCATAACAAAGATATTGCCACCTGGAGTCGCCAAGACAAGGTTATCTCAACTTGCATGATATCATTCAAAGTTACAGGCAAATCATACACTTTGTTTAACCCAACAGAAGCATGCATTTTCTTAAAATGGTGCGTGGAATATTTTGACTAATTTTGGACAATTGTGGGTGCTAGATTCCCCAAATAACATCAATTTCCAACTATTAGCTTTAGTTTCTCTGTCCTAGAATAACATATCTTATATAACTCAAGCTTATGTGCCAAATTTTTGATGTAAACTATGTAAAATGATTATACCAAGAGCTTTATAAGGTTTCCATTCATAATTTAGAACACGATAATTAAAATCGTCATTATCATCATGTATTATTACAATTAAAATCGACATTATCATCATGCATTATTACAATATAAACATCAAGTCTTTAAGCAATGAAAAATTCAATAATGTTCATGATTTTTTCGGATGCATTCAGAATTAATTTGAATATTATGAGAAATTTGACTATAAATTCGAATGCGTCCTTCGCTCTGTTACGTAAACTTTACGAATTTAAGCGCAGCACCAGACTGGTGTCAAGATCTCATCAATTTAAAGTTAAGCTGGTTAGATGTAACCGTAAATTCTATGCTAACAGTTTCTTTTCTCACACTTCTAACCTGTGGAACTCCCTTTCGTTTCGCTGCTTTCCAGCCAAATTTAATCTGCAAAAAGTTAAATGCAATGTCAACCGCTATCTACCGCCCCCGTGACTACAATTTTCTCTTCCCGCTCATTATTAATATTTCTGTTCCTAATACTTTCACAACCAGCAATCCCTTGTGTCTTAGTGGCTTTACTGCCTTTCATGGGGTGATACCGATTTTTTAAAGTCATATTTTTAAACACTTAAATTCGGTAGATGTGGAGCCAACTTGTAAAATTGACTTGATTTTTTGCTCTCAATATCCCAAAATTAGCTAAGGAAAAGTATAAGTTGGATTGCATCAAAACGTGCAGGCTTGTGTAATTGTATAATGATAAATTATAAGCATATTTACAAAGTTATGATAGGTGACACTGAAAAGTTCTCGACTACACCAACTTTCAAAAATTTGATCAAATGACCAAGCATCATTCTTAAAAAAATCCTTTCTTGGTCGGACCGAGAACTTTTCAGCACCAATTTCGTAGAGATATTCATAATTAATAAATGAAAATATAAATAAGGAATATAAAGAGAAATAACAGATGGACATAAGAATAATAATAAAAAAAAAGCAAAGAGGAATACAGATAAAAAAAAAAAAAGAAAGAAAGAAAGAAAGAAAGAAAGAGACCCGGGGAAAATAAAAAAAGAAAAGAAATGAGTGTTGTAAGCTTGAAGGAATTGATAGTATATAAGATAAAAGCTAATGCTTCCCAGAATGGCAGGTGGGAAAAATCACGCGGGAAAATGCTGATTTCACGTAGGGAGTTGAGATCAGGTAAAAACGGTCAGAAGTATCGGGTGTTCTGGAAGGTTAAGAAAACACAAGAGTAGATAAAAGCAAGAGCGATTAAAGAGGGAAGATACAAACGGAGAGAGAGAGAGAGAGAGAGAGAGAGAGAGAGAGTGAGAGAGAGAAAGAGATATAGGGGGAAGGTGTGGATGAAAAACGGAGGAGAAAAAATGCAGCAGACCCTTTCTCTGTTTATTTTTATCCTTCTTTTCTGTTTCCCGCCTTTTCGACGCCATATCATTGCAGGATGTCTTTGATTCTCAAATCTGTAATCTCTGCAAAAAAGGCTCACCGCTTGCGTCAGATATACAATCACTCAACATTTTATTTCATCTCTCGCGTTTTGTTCCTTTGATTGGCACATCGAACCGGCCAAGTGGCTCATCTGGTATCAACACCGGTTCTGTTATTTCGCCATCTTCATTGAAATATTGCATTTCGAGGTTCGAAGCTTAAAACGCCTACCGTATCTGATTGCGCATAAAATGGCTCCACCATTTGCGTTTTAGAGCCTACGGTTTTGGTTTTTGGATTGATGATTTGATTTTTACGGTTTATCAGGCATTTGTGAGTTATTTCAAAGCGGAAGATATTTTGGATTGTAAGAAAAATTATTATTATTATTATTATTTTGTAATCGTATATATCATTAAAATATTTTTTGACATTTTTGAGAACAACGCTTTTTCTAGATGCAAGTTCTACTATTTAACCCATAGCTGGGGGAGGAAAAGAATTCATACCTTACCAAAGAATATTTGTGCGTTTATCAATGTAACAAACCCAACCTCAATTCGAACTCGGCTCTCCGATTTTTCATTCCGAGTTGTTTATATATATATATATTTCTTATTATATATATATGTATATTTGTTTATATATATATATATATATATATATATATATATATATGTATTTGCTTGTTCATATATATTTGTTTATATATATATATATATATATATATATTTTTATTATTTATATATATATATTTGTTTATATATATATATATATATATATATATATGTTTTACTTGTTCATATATTTTTTTTGTATATATATATATGTATATATATTTGTTATTATTTATATATATAAATATATATATATATATATAGTTATTTATTTAGTTTGATTTTCCAAAAAAATTAAAACTAAAATAAATAGACATAAATTATTTAACCAAACCTGCTTGAATGAAAATATGCTGCCTGAATATATATATATATATATATATATATATATATATATATATATATATATATATATATATATATATTTTTATTATAGTTTATTACATTTTCTTATATTATGTTCCAATGTAATATCCTGTAATAAAGAATTATCGCGCTACTATTGTATTAAGCTCTCTTTTTAAATTAATGCGGCGAACGTTTAAATCTATACTTGATTCGTTCTCATTTAATTTGTGCGTGTATATATATATATATATATATATATATATATATATGTGATAAGGTGGAAAAAGATTTCACTAAATTTTTTTTTTTATATATTCAAATTTATATATTATTTTTCCACATATATAGTAGGAATGAATGGATGTTACTCATAATGCAAACTTATATCTATACCTAACTGCATGTGTATTCCCTTATTAAAACTAACGAATGCACAGACTGTCCGGTAGATATGGAGTTGCATTGTTTAAAAAAAAAAACAGACCTCTTCAGTTTAGTTACTTTAAAGTAATAAAATACAACACACACTTACACACACACACACACACATATATATATATATATATATATATATATAAAAAGTATATATATATATATATATATATATATATTTTGCGTGTGTATTTAATCTTAGATATATGAGAAGGGTCAATGTCGTGCATAATTACACACTTCACGTTGAAACTGTGAGGCAGAGACTTGTTCCATTCAAAGAAATTCTTGTCCATGAAATGGTTACCATTTTCTGATTAATTCCTTCATCGATTTTAAATGGTTCAATAATTGTTTGACCGACACTTCCTGTTCATATTATCATGCTGCTGCTTCCTTGTTGCCTTGTCTATTCCTAATAGACAGATCAGCATCGGATAGAATCCTTCCTTTGGATCATCCATCAGAGCCATCGAATGTCACTCGTGATTTGCAACGTGAAAAATTATTTTAGAAAAGTAAATTTTCATTTGACTTTGGTTTGTTTTTTTTTAGTTGCTTTAAAATATTTGCATTATTGAGAGGAGGTTGTCTTGGAGATTTCTTGACACCAATTTGCGACTTATTCTACACTTTTTGTCCTTGATAACCTTAATTCCGACATGTTTAAAGTTGTTTCGCTATAATTAACGTTACGTTCCTTTAAAGCAGAAAAATTCTAAAAGCGTTTAGTCTGAAAATTGGGTTTAAGCATGAAACAGACTGTCACTTTTGTGTGTTGACCTCAGTGACTACTGATATATATATATATATATATATATATATATATATATATATATATATATATATAACAATAATAATCTTATAAATGTAAGCAGTTATACTCGTCCAGCAAAACCTTAGGTGTTTTAGCTTGTAAATGAACAAACCAATACCCAAGGGGAAAAAAAGAAAGAAGTAAGAACATGTATTTCCGGCGAAAATAATCGTCTAGAATTTCAGAGTCAGAGAAAAAAACCTCCGACACGAGTAAAGTAAAAATAATTAAACGAAGTGCTCAATACATTAAGTAGATCAAAATAAGTAAATAAGCCTAAAGAGCCAGACTAACCTAACTAGGTTTCACCTAGGGCGTCCTACGATCCGCGTAGGTGAAACCTAGGTAGGTTTGCCTGTCTATTCAGGTTTATTTACTTATATATATATATATATATATATTTACTTATTTACTTATATATATATATATATATATATATATATATATATATATATATATATATATATATATATATATTAGGTTTATTTACTTATATATATATATATATATATATATATATATATATATATATATATATATAGTAATGATACAATATGGTAATCCGTATGGATCCAAGAAGAGATCTAATGTCAAAAGACAGAGCAAAATTATTATTAATTAAAGAATATCAAACACTTAAAATCACATAGGTAATAATTTTTATTTCATGAGAGCCCTAAAAATAGTAGTTGTCAGTCTTCAAGACCTACCAACAACTCACAAATGAAATGGAAAAATACTTCGTGTTAAAATCAAGATATTGCTATCTTATTTAGAGAGTGTGAAAAGACAGAGATTGTTGGCCTATTTTGATATACTGTCCCCAGATTTATTATGTCATTTAACATTAGTATGTCATAAAGGAGGAAGGGTCTAAAGTGTAGTGAGTTCAGCGTGAATTGGAAGCAATCCCGTCTGGTTCTGTCAACGCCAAAATTCCAATGCTCATATATTTTGGGGGGTGAAATGATTAAAAAAAAAACTATTCTCAAAATTGCTCACACTCTATATATATATATATATATGCGATATCATAGTCGTGCAGAAAGCCGCAAATATGTATCACAAAATGAAAAGTCTTTACAATAATATTATTGTTATCTCCTGTTAATTTCCCTCTGAAAGTTATCCACTGCCTTAACTGGGTATTGAACTTACACTCTTTGGGTCCTGTCACTGGATCTAAATAATGTCTTTATCCACTGTGTCATGTGTCCTTGAGGAGAACTTTCAGAGGGAAATTAACAGGAGATATAATGTAAAAAAATGTAAATAGTATCCCGTATAGCTGAATATATTATTATTTTAGATATTGATTTAGGCTCCTATATATCCTATAACAATGATTTTCTCTAACCTAATAAGAGATCTATTTCAGGCTGATACCGATGACTGTTTGATTTGGTCGCCCACATAATCACCAGTGATATAGAGGCTCTAATTAATCATCAAGCTCAACTAATTTGCATTATTAGTCGATCTTCCTAGACAACATTAATCTGAAATTCGTAGACAAATTCCGTGACTTGGAAGCACTTCGAAACACCATTGTTTTCTAGATGATGTAATCACAATCCATATCCAAAAAGCTACTCGGGTTTTTAAGAATCTGGAACGTCTTTTGTTTTAGATAGGGTCATAAAGATAGAATTAAGATTTTTGAATTTTTTTAGATGGCTGGCATGCACTTCATTGAAACGGGGGTGGGGAGGCATCTGATCAAAGAGGATAATAAATACATGCCAAAACAACGAGACAGTATGGAGGAACGAAGAGTGAGGTAAAAAGGCACGACATAAACGAAAAATGCCTTCTAATTATTTAGTAGAGAGATTACTCACAGCTTTCAAGATCAATCAGGATTAATCAACATTAATCTGAAATTAGTAGACAAATTCCGTGACTTGGAAGCACTTGGAAACACCATTGTCCTCTAGATAATGAGATCACAATTCCTATCCAACAAGCTTTTAACCCTTTCAGTCCTGCGTTCCTGAACAATTTTAACCCTTTTGCCTCCTGAGCTCCTGAGTCAAAATTTGGAAATAATTGGTATTTGATGTTTCACAGTAGATATAAAAATAGTTACAAGTGTTTACCCACCGTTCAACTGGCGGCTGGGCATTACGTCATCTTTCTCTACCCCCGTTCAACCGGTGGCTGGGCATTACGTATCTTTCTCTACCACCGATAAAGCGGTGGTCAGAGTTCAAAGGTTTAAGAATTGCCGCAAAACATTGTTGATTTATTTTATTTAATGATCTATTATAACATGTCTCTAATTTGTATTTAGATACATTGTATTTATTTTCAGTTAAATTGTTCATCTATATTGCATATGATCCATTACTGTACATAATTAAGTTACAATAAAATTTGTATTTTATATGAATACTACCTTATGAAAATTGAGCTGTAGTTGAGTGTCGGGCCTTGTATCGTAGATTCGGGGGGTACACGTGACCTTTGAACCGACCCTGATTATTTATATATTCATTTTACAATGCGTCTATAATAAAGTGTTTACCCACTGTTCAACCGGTAGCTGGCCATTAAGTCATTTTTCTCTACCACTGTTCAATCAGTGGCTGGGCATTACGTCATTTTTCTCTACCACCGGTAAAGGAGTGGTCAAGGTTCAAAGGGTTAACGTAGGCTCCTATATATCCCATAACTTTCATCAGTCTTTCACTAATTGGTTTTCTTAATATTTCTACTGTTTCAAACTTAACATTACTTGTAGCAGTTTTTTTTATTGTTTCCTCGAAATCTCTCCTTGAATATTATTTTTCATTTTCATATTTATCTCTTTTAAAGATCGACCACGAACTTTTACTTAGGTTAATATCTAGACTAACTGGGAGGGAGCGTTCTATTAATTTGGTGCCTTTGTTTCTTATCTTGGCTAGGTGGGCAATATTAAGCTTTGCAGAATTTGTACATGCTTGGTCTTGCATGAATAAACTCTTTTGCTTAAAGCTTCTTGATTTTAGCTTGTAGCAATCAAAAACCGTATTATCCAAGAACTTAAAATAATTCTCTGTTTGTATTTTGACGCCATCATTGAAACTTGAAAGGATGTGTAATATTATTACAATACTAGCGCGAAACATTATTCTATCTTCCATCGTTGTCTTCTAAGTGGTGTTGCTTGACTGATTTAAAGAATAAGTCAACTTTTAGCGAAATCACCAGGTCCATCCAATGTAGTTCTACACACATCCCTAAAAATTACTATTGAGAAATCAGTTTTCATGTATTTGTTCACCCAATGATGAAGTAGAAGCCATTGTCAAAATTCAAGATAAATAACATGAACAGAATTGATAAAGTTTGCAATGAAAATAAAATAAAAGGTCAAAAAGGATGTAACATTCATGGAAGTAAGCAAACAATTTGGTTAAAGCAAATCAAACAGGTAAGAAGGCAAAAGAATCCAAAAACTATGAGTTGGTATTTGTACATAAAAGCAAAGATCGGACAAGCAAACGCAATAGATCTGTCTTGTAGTTAAGGCAGATCTGGACTGAGGTTTATTTTTACCTCACCTCCCCACAAGGCAGGATGTGGCACAAGGCCATTTTTATGTGGGACGATTCTGAGGCTTGGGCAAAGATTCCCCATAGGCCTTGCATATATGGGGCTGGGTTTGTCTACCTCCCCAGATGTGATTCTGCCCTTCAGCATAGCCTTATCTGGGTTCCTCTCTGCCCGAAGGCAGAAAGTTTGACAAGTCTGCTGTGAACTGCTTAATTCAGCAGATCTGGATTGAGTCATGTCAAAACACAAGCCGTCTCATTTTATTGGCTAAGAAAAATATCCCAGCATGCATTTAGTGTCCTTCTGACTATAAGAGAGGGAGGGGTGAAAACTGTTGCAATCATTCCGAATACTTTATGCAAATCAACCCCTAACTTCTCTTTCTCTTTATGACGTTTACTTAAAGTTTGGTTGTTTTAATATTTTCAGTCAATGTTCTTAATATTTTTTCTTTTTTCTTTCGGTTTCCATTTGCAACACCAATTTTTTGAAATATGTCTTTCTTGGTCGATTCACTTTTTTATTACTGCTTTAATTTTTCTCAAATCTTTTTCTTTGCAATATTTTTAGAATCAGTTTCTTTCCTTCTTGTCTTGCATATGTTTTCAATTTCCTTTTTGGATTCTTTTGAGATCTCTGTTAAACATTTTATGCAATTTTCTGAGATGAGGTATTTACACTATTTACACTATTTACATTGTTCTGAATGTTCTCCCCATCTTTATTGTCTCATTTGCGACGTTTCGGCCGCTGAACGCTCCGGTCTTCTTCAGGTGATTGGAATTTCGAACTGAACTAGAGAAATCTATAGTGTAACTATATCAATAGGTCCTGAATATTTTACCAGCATCGGTTGGTGACTTCTTATACTAGTGTGAAAATGCTGAGTTGCATGATAAGATCTGACATAGTGTGCGCGAATTGTTCAAGATGTTCGTCGTAGAAAGAAAAAAAGGAGGAAAAAAAAAGAAAAAGAAAAAGAAAAAGAAGTGATAATCTGAAAATGGTGTCTGTTAATTTGCTTACGTTCGCATTCCCTCTCTCTTACCCACTCTTTAATCTTGTTTGCCTCTTTCCTTCTCTTCAGGTTCCTTATAACGAAGTTGATTGGATCGTTGGATTTGCATCGTTTGGGAGGCGGGTGTGTGTGTGTGTGTGTGTATGGGGGGGGGGTAACGCTCATCCGGGTTCTTTCAGATAATTTGAATAATAGTTAGGTGATGAAAACACGCTTGTTGGGTCGTCGGCTGACTGCACTTGTAAAAAGCAAATAAAAAAAGCAGAAGCGAAGATGAAGAGAGGGAGACAGAGAGAGAGAGAGAGATGACTTAACTTATTGTGGACTTGCGAAACAAACAAAGAACTTGAAGAACGTCGTAAATACGACAAATAACGGCAAATGGATTGGAATGTCGAGTTAAAGAAAAATTAATGAAGAGAATGAAAAATGAAGGCTGCCTAAGTTTGGGAGGGGCTTCATGTTGTTCTTGTTTATTTTAAGATATTTTTCTGCAGAAAAGGCTTGTGTATGAGACATACTGTTTCTCAAAATGTACATACCTCGGAACACACGCGCGCACACACAAACACGCACACACGCACATATATATATATATGCGTACGCATGTGTCAAACACCATTTTACGTGATATAAACTAATGAATATATATATATATATATATATATATATATATATATATATATATTTGAAACACTAGCCTTTATGCTACCACTGTTCCTAGACACAATGGTTTCATAAGGCAATCAGTATTGATCACTCTCTTAATTTAGCCGTCTCTTTTTGATAAATATCAATGTTTGGCATAGATTGAATTTATAAAGTATATATATATATATATATATATATATATATATATATATATATATACACACACACACACACACACACACACACACACACACACACACACATATATATATATATATATATATATATTTAAAATTAAATTCATATGGCAAAAGTTATTAAAATTTGATATATTTATGAGGTAAGACTGTTTGTGTGGATATAGAATTAACACTGCATGGTTG
The DNA here is from genome assembly GCA_903632075.3 of Acanthosepion pharaonis. Taxonomy (NCBI): domain Eukaryota; kingdom Metazoa; phylum Mollusca; class Cephalopoda; order Sepiida; family Sepiidae; genus Acanthosepion; species Acanthosepion pharaonis. Next base: position 618,980 of record CAHIKZ030001304.1, on the reverse strand, counting down.
GTGTCAGTTTCATGCCTCAAACGACCCCAGACAGTGATCCATGATATATATATATGATAACGTTTGAAGTAATATATATATATATATATATATATATATATATATATATATATATATATATATATATATATATAACGGTATATAATTTTGTATATCAACAAACAGTATTTACAAAAATATGTCCGATGAAATCCTAACGGATGAAACTCATCATAAAAAATCCTTTCCAGTTTGTCATATATATATATATATATATATATATATATATACCTGAAGATTGACTTTATCACAAAACACACTCTGGATGTTGACTTCAATGTCCACTTTTATATTTATATACATTCTATCTCTGATATTGACCACATTAACCCGCAAATATGGCACACCTTAAATCTATATTTCATTATTATATATATATATATATATATATATATATATATATATAAGCACACGCACATACTACAAATATCATTAAATATAAACATATTTTACTTTTATGATTGATTTGATACATAGATATACATATATATATATATATATATATATATATATATATATACATGTATGTACGTATGTATGTTTGTGTGTGTGTTTGTTATGTGCAAATATCGGAAGACGTTTTTCCGTTGAATTTTTAATTAATGAAAATATTTCGTAAACAACGATTTGTCATGCAGCGTTTTTAGATGAAAAAAAAATAAGCTGACTTTTCGGATTGAGAACTCGTCGATTGAGTTTTTTTCTTGGTTCTATTTAAATTCTCCTCCTCCACCGACCTTCCTTTTCTTTATCTATTTATCAACTTTATTTATCTAACGTTGGGCAGATATTCTGTGTCTATTTTCACTCCCTCATCATTCATTAATTTCATTTCAAATGACCCCACACAGAAGATCGTCTGCTTACTATTTTGACTGATAGTGTTACTTGGACGCTATTGTTCTCTCTAGAAGTAAAATGCAGCGTGTTGTACTGACCTACTTGGTTTTAAGAAAATGGAGAAACGTTTGAGTTCATACCTTACCCAAAGTACTAATTTCATCTCGGAATTAATTTCAACTCTGAACTATTTTCAACTACTTCATTCATTTGCAACAAAAAAGATTGAAAGTTTAAGAAAAGATGAATTCTAAATTATCTACTAAAGATTTTTAATGCTAAATTAAAAGAAATTAACACCAACTGTTTGCATTTTGTTTAGGAATTCACGGAAGTTGATAGCTTTGATTTTAAAACGAGTTGAAATTATATCCTAGTTGAAATTAGTTCCTAGTTGAAATTAGTTCCGAGTTGAAATTAGTTCCGAGCTGAAATTAAATCCCAGTTGAAATTAGTTCTGAGTTGAAATTAATTCCGTGTTGAAATTAGTTCCGAGTTGAAATTAGTTCCGAGTTGAAATTAGTTCCGAGGTGAAATTAGTTCCGAGGTGAAATTAATTCCAAGGAGAAATTAGTTTGGAATTGAAATAAATGAAAAAGAGGAAAAATTTGCTATGAGAAGAGTTGATCAATGGGGATCTCGATATATATTGGATTTACCCTAAGAAAAAAGTAAGTTTTACATTCAGCGTCACATCAGAAGGACAAAAGAGTTTTGCAAGTATGTGCTTCATGACAAGAAATACCAGATATCTGAATCTTTGATATAAGTACAGTTAATCTGTGGTGGTTCCAATATGTACTAAGAGATACAAAAATCATTTTTGTATTCATTGTCATCTGTCATTCATTGTCACCTAAACGTCTCATCGGTTCACATAGAAGGTGGCCTCAAAGCCAACAAGTGCGATATGCCCCTACATAAACAAGGAAGCGAACCCAGCTGAAGTTATACAGACACAAGACAATCGGGCAACTGGAAGTTATATAAACGCACAACCTAGACGATAGAAGAGATATATTTTTCATATTTAAAGATCGAAGATTTGAAGAAAGCCCCGAAAACTCATACCTCTGATTTAGCTTGTTGATATATGCGGTAAAATAGGTTAGATTATCTCCAAAGGTAGAAGTCCGAAAGTTGATAATTAAAAAATGAATCTGTAAATTAGTTGGCCCTTGTTCATTTTACTGCTACACGGGGGAATTAAATATTCTTCAACAACGTATTAAATGAAACATTGTTAAATACCTTGATGAATTGAATACCTGTAGGCCTTTAAAAAAGGCAAGATTTCATTAAGACTTCATTTAGATCGGCCATAGAGAAACACAAAGGATTTTAGCATTTAATAAATTCTACATTATACACATTATTATTATTATTTAATCATTTCACTTGAAGCAAAACAGTAATGCCACTAGTATGCAGAGAATTACAGGGAGTAAAAGTGAAAGAGAAGACTGATTATAGGGAGGATTCAGGAAAGGACAAAAGATGAACGGGATTCAAGAAGGCAAGATGGCGATGGACGTTGCATTTAAAATTTTGAAGATTGTAGTTATCAGGGGTGAAGGAAACTGAAGAAAAGCGCGAGAAAACAAAGTGTTGGTATAGAAGTGGCTGTTGCATTAACTGTTTCAATAGCAAAACGGTGGGACCTAATTGCCAATCTAGTAGCACGCTTAAATTCATGTAGTCGGGGCACCAGGGGAAAAAAGCTGGTCAGAGCAGTAGCCATGGAAATATTTGTAGAAAAGACAGAAGGAAGCCACGCCACGTCGGCGGTGAGAAAATGACTGAAATCGTGAAGTCAGGTCAGGATCGATTACATTACAGCAGAAGTACCAGATCAGATATGGCAATATTATTCAAAGCACAGATGAATGGTAGATTTGCAAATGTGAAAGATGTATTCCGAGTTGAAAAGTTTTTTTAGCGCGACAAAGTGACCCAATTTTACTTGTAGTAGATGAAGTTATAGATTCGATATAGTCGCTCATCTTCAAGTCAGTGGAAAACGTGACGCCAAGAAGGCGTAGTGTGTTGCTCCCTTTGAGTCTAGCCATCGGCCATGCTGATGGCAGACAATTTTAAATAGCCTCGTTAGACTGAGACTTTCACATGACAAATGTCTCAGCTCTCAACTCCATACAACTGATTTCTCAGATCAATGAATAAAAATGGCTTCAAGTGAATGAATCATTTAGTTCTTAAAGGATACAATACTTCATCAGATCTTATAGACTGTCGCCACAAAGTCATAAAGAATTTCACCAAATGACAGAACCACATCACTTTACCAAATTCCCAAAGTAGAAACGGCGAAATAATGGGTTGCAGATATACCTAGAAAGGAAAATAAATAGAAGATGACTTTCTATGTCCTACTTCTACGTGCTGTGTCTTTCCAGGGCTTTGGCGATAACGTCTCTCCACAGTGTCCCGTCCTTTCTAGCTTTTAAAAAATTTGTCTTTTTGTTATCTTTCTTGCTCCGCCACAAGTTCGTTAGGTAGGTCATGAGTTGTTTTCCTCTGACCCTCTTTCCTCATTATGTTCACGAGAAATTTCAACTATCCCTTTTTGATTCTAAGTAAAGGCTGTTCCAATAACTTGGGCCGACTTTAAATTTGAATTAAGTTTAAGCGTCGTCTAATGATTATTTTCTTTTTCTTTCAGATTTGGCGGACATTTGGGCAATATTATTTTTCATATATAATTGCCATGACTTTAATAACATGATCCAATAGAGAAATAAATAATTTTTCACCAATGACACTGATTTATTTACTGCTGACTTTGATCCGTCTTAAGGAAACATCCTTATATATAGCGTCCTTGGTAAGACGTTAAACTACATCCGCGTCCTGGGTAAGACGTTAAGCTATGTCCAGCAGCAACGCCTCTGATCAGGAGGTTTTGAGGAACGTGAAACCACCTCTTAATTGGTGGTGTTCCCAGGTCCACCTTGAACCGGGATGGTAGCACCTGTTAGGGTCCCAGCTATGGGCAAAGAGTTAACTATTACCAGCAATACTTTTTTGAAAAAAAAATATTGCCAGCACTACAATTTTGAAGAAAATATATTACCAGAAACAGATTTTTGACAAAACAAATTATTACCAGCAATAAAAAAATTTTGTCGGCATTAAATAACCCATATGAGGTTGATATCCCGTAAAACAAAATAAACCAAACCAATCTAAACCAAAGAATACATACTCTATTCATACGAATCTACCCTAAAAATTTTGTCGGCATTAAATAACCCATTGAGGTTGATATGCCGTAAAACAAAATAAACCAAACCAAACCAAATATATAATACGTCTTTCTTATATGTCCATTTTGTTTCCATTTTCTCTAGAACTTTGTTGTTGTTCAAATATTCCGTCCATTGTATTCTCACCAGAAATCAAGAGAGGTAAGGCCAAAAATTAGGGCTAATATGAATTTGTTTATTGATTGATTTGTCTTATCAGCCGTTTGCAGGTTATTTAAAGGTAGAAAACATTTTTAGATTGTAAGATTTTTTGAGGTAATAATAGTTTTAGTGAGATAATTCTTACTGATTAACCCATAGATGGGAAGAGGAGAGTTGGATTCATACCCTTCCCAAGGGTACTTGCGAGCAAGCGAATATAAAGAAACCAACTGGAATTGAAACTTGGCTCTCCGATTAACATTTCCGAGCCACTATGCATTAAATCACCTGCATATCTCAAATTACAGCACCTGGTATTACCAATCAGTCACCCATCTAGGTACTGACCAGGTTCGAAGTTGCTTAACTACGGTGATTGTATGAGATCCGGTGTTTCTATACGATGTGACAGTAAGCCGATTTTGTTTAATAAGGACATCGACCGGATCACACTGTTCTCTCGGGAACTAGTGGTCATAAACTACGCGTTCTCCATAACGGAAGATTTTTTAAAATCATTTCACACCAACCAAGGCGATAATGCCACTAAGACGCAAGCGATTATAGGGAGTGGAAGAGAATGAGAAGACTTTAGTGAAGAGAAAGGTCAACGAAAAAACATGGTTCGGGAAAACACAAAATGGCGACTGAAGTTGGAGTTAGATTTTTAATTTTTTAATGATTGTAGATAGCAGGGAAGAAAGAAACAGAAGAGGATTCTTTACAGGTGTTAGAAATGATTAGAATAGAACGTACGGCTATGTGTATCTATTTAAACAGCCAAACTATGAGACCTAGTTGCCAATCCAGCAGTATGCTTCAAATTCTGCGGTTGAGGTACCAAAGAGGAAAGCTCATTAGAACAACTTCCATAAAAATATTTATAGAAAAGACAGAGGTAAACCATTTCACGGGGATGGAAAAGTGACTTAAGACGAGATGTCAGGTCAGGACCGATAACATTACAGACCCTTCTTTGGATTTTGTCCATATTCTCGAGATATATAGTCGACGCACCAGACAAGATCAGATATGGTATCAATATTCGATGCAAGGATGAATGGTAGATTTATAAATGTGCAAGATGAATATATTTAATATTTTCGAGCACTAGACGCCTGATTGTTCATCCAACACATGGAGCTTATTGATAATGGCCCACACTGTTTATCCGGGTTTCTCGTTGATAATACCATGAACAAATTCAAAATTCCCGACAATGTCTGACCATCAAGTATGCTTTTGTTTCTAAAAAAAAAAAGGCTTAATTTAAATTTAACGATTGGTTGATCTGAGTAAAGCCCACAAGCCTTATAACCCCCACTTTTTTCTTTTTCTTTTGTAAAAGAGATTTTATTTTGTTTTTAAATCTAAATAAATCGTTCACTTGGAAGTAATTTACAATCGCCTGATGAGATGCATTGACATGCATCGAAACACGACTGCAATTGTGTATCGATTTTGACATGTTCTCGATATAATACCTTAACTAATTTAAAAGTGAACATTGAAGTTAACACTCAGAAGCGACGGTTTTTTTTTCATGCTAGACGCAGTCGTCAGACCACCGATTGCGTCTCGCATGAAACAGCCTGTCGCCTCTGAGTGTTGACTTCAATGTTCACTTTTATATTTACATACGCTCTAGCTTTGGTATTGAGCACTTTATCCCATAAATATAGCACATCTTAAAACAATATTTCTCTCTCTCTCTCGCTATATATATATATATATATATATATATATATAAAGTTGCTTACATTTGACTATTAAACGATTTATTTAGCAATTGAGTTTTGTTTCTTTTATGGAAACTTGATTCACTTATCACGTTACCTAACTTGTCACCAATCCGATACGAAATCGCTGATCATGGAAAAAGAAACTTTATTCGGTTGTATGATAATAAATTCGATCCAAATCCAATATTTCGAAGAATTTCGAATCTGTTTGCCATGATGTTGTGTATCATGCTATAAGTTTCTTCTTCATATGATTTCTTTTCATTGGTTAGCGCAGAATAGACAATCAGGTAAAAGAAAAAGAAAAATGGATTCACAAATATTGTTTCTTTAACAGGGGACAACGGAGGTGGTTGTGACATCGGGCAGGCTGAACGATTGGCTTTCATTTTACTCTCCGCCATTATTAGCTGCATATTTATCAAATAACATCTCGACATTTTTCTTCTAAGTAAATAGAAAAAAAATGCATGAAAACTCTCTGTATCACTCTTATTTAGTTATGCTAAGTAACTTCTTTTTTTATTTTGACAAACCTACATCTTGTTTAGACAGTGCTTTGCAGTTGTTTAGATCTGCAGATATTTAGACTGTGATGTGCAGCCAGTGCTACTCGAGTTTCGCGTTTATTCACGTCGTTGGGATCAAAGTGTAATATCTGTTCTCCTCATCTCTAAGAGTAATATTAATAATGACATTTTTAGAAATGGTAATATTAGCATATATATTGCCGAATATTCTTCTTCTATGTACCTTGTTCCTTCAAGTCGTGTCCGATGAGGCTCTCCACAACTTCCTGTCCTTTGTAGCGCTTAGCAGTGTTTGTCTTTTTATTTTTCTCCTTGTCACCGTTCTGGTAACTATTTAGACCTTCTCACTAGGTTGGTTATACACCATTTTCCTCTGCCCGTCTTGCTGTTAATATGTCCCGTGAGTGTTAAATTTTCTCTTTCCTCAGTATATATCATGTGTATATATCTGAGATGAGGTATTATGTGTTAGACATTTTCATGACGGTCGTCCTAGAGGTTGGCAGTGAATATTTCGGAGACAGTAGGAAAGCGTAGTGGAGGTTCGCAGTGGATATCACAGCAGAGTGTAGTTCATCCTTCTCCTGGTCGCCTTTGGTCCTTCCGGTAGGAGGAAAACAAGATGGCCGCCTTTATACACTATGAATACAGTGTTGGGCGGCTTCTGATTGGTCAACCTTCTATTGGTCGACTATAAAGGGAAATAAGTCATTCTGACTCGCTCACTAGTTATACGCTATATACCCAAAAAACCGTAACATTATGTACACTATTTACATTATTCGGACTATTGTCCTCATCTTTGTCGCCATATTTATTACAACGTTTCGGCCGTTGTATGCTCCGCCCTTCTTCAGGTGGTTGGAATGTCGAACTGAAACCTTTATTTCGCTCACTGGGGTAGACTGTTCTAGTTGCACACGTGCCATGTCTAATGGATCTCAGTTATCTCCTGTTAATTCCCCTCTGCAAGTTCTCCATTGCCTTAATCGGGTATTGAACTCACACTCTTTGGGCCCTGTCACTGGATCTAACCAACGCCTTTATCCACTGTGCCATGTGTCCTCAAGGAAGGAAAAGCGAAAGGCGAAACGAATGGTCAGTGGATTGCATCATTGATATCATTGAGGTGAATGTGCCAAATCTGTAAAAAAAGAACAGATTTTCGGTCGGTTGCATACTGTCGTCACGTGACTTTGCTTGCAGTGTATATGCGTATGTTTGTACTGTGCGTGAGCAACATATATATGTTTCTGTTATCTAATGCACACACATACAAACAGTTCCACGTAAAATGCTTGATAAAGTTATCTATGACCACACTGGAACTGCTACTCTTGTTCTGTCTTACATATGCGTGAATATCAGGAGAACTGCCATTGCTTCTACAAGCTGGGCCAATCCCGTCATTAGTGAGAGAATATTAAAAAGGCCTGTCTGGACAACTCCAATTCGGGACTGGAAATAAAAATATAATTGGATAAAAATATTAAAACCCTAAAAATAAAAGATAATTATAAGATTCTATTGAAGTTTTGAGAAATTATTCGGTAATTGTCATATAGGAAGAAAATGAGTAACTACTGGCCCCGAGGTTCGATCATGATATTCTGGACTTGAATATATGTTTTTCCCCCAGCTGTATAAATAGCGGTGTCAGGCTACTGACTGCAGTGATTATATAGAGTGGAACTATCCAGTCGAATTAGTGTGAATTATTGTGCGTCGATGATTTTGATTTTGATTTAGGATTTGCGGGACGTTAAGCCGAGCCGCGCTACTAAACAAGGTATTCGCTGAAATGGTTAATTATCTCTGGTTGACTTTTACTTCTTTGTTCTTGTTAAGTATTTATTTGCGGTTGTCATTAAATACTGTTTTATCTTAACATTGAAGTCTTGTGTTATACTAAATTATTAGCAGTAACCGTAAGTCACAAAAGTAATAAAACATAAATTTTAAAAGTTTTTTTTTTTTTAAAGGTAGAAATATATTAGATCTGTCCTTGCATTAAAATACACATGCCTACACGCAAACGTGCATGCACACAAAATTTGAATGAAATAGAAACGGGTATCTGAGTCGCGAAGGTTAATTTCCCTTTTTGTCTAGCAACAACCCATGGGTAACAGGAAAAGATTACTCCTATATTCAAACTGAATATATTTTCTAATAAATGTATTTTAAATGAAAAATTTAGATTTGAAATTTGATCATTTTTCTGTCGACGGCGATCGAACTTCTTATTTTGGAAGAGGGTGCATTATATCTACCTATTTTTGGCACGGAAAGCAGAATTGGTATATCAAATTCCAGCCTACTTCGGTAGGGTTCGCTTTTTCGCAGATTAATTTAAATGCAATGCCAATCGTTATCTACTGTATTCTGGATTCCTCTTCTTTTATTATGCTCTCTATTTAATAATGTTTCTATTTTTTTATTCTTTCACACTTAATAACTCCTTTTGTCTTAGTGGCTTTATTGCCTTGTTTGGGGTGAAATAATAAAAAAAATGTATGAATGGGAGATATATGATATATAAACTCTATATATCAGATTAATGGTGGGGATTGACAAAATCGTAAAAGTTCTATGAAACGCATTTCGGTCTTCAAAAGGACTTCATCAGACTAAAATTATATTCTTATTCATGGAATTATTTATATGTAGGGGGTAGGAGGCGAAAATACAAACAAAACCCTAGGTTACGATTATACATCGAGAGGAATTTTTTTTTTTAAGCTTTCAGGGAAACAGTAATTGGGGAGGGTGCTATCGGAGTAGAAGAGACGGCTACATTTGAAAGTTCCTACGGTGTAAGGGTGGGAGCGGGATGCCAGCCTCGTAGGGCGCTTGAATTCATGGAGTCTGGGAACCAGTGAAAGCAGCTCATCGGAGCAATTACCATGGAAGTATTTGTAGAAAAGACAGAGAGAGGCGACGGCGTGTCTGTGAGAGAGTGACTGCAGACGAGACGCTACATCAGGGCCAATTAGATTACATATCCGTCTCTGGATCTTGTCAAGAACTCCGAGGTAAGCAGAAGGTGCTCCAACCCATATATGACAGCAATACTCCATGCAAGGGCAAATGGTTGATTTGTATATTTGAAGTATCGATTCAGGGGAGAAAAATTTCCTGGCGCGGTACAGAGAGCCAACTTTCCTCGCGGTGGAAGAAGCAAGCTGAAGATGTAACGTTGCTAAAATTGTAATTCACCTTTGACATTTCGGGCGTGCAATATGTCTACACGAGCAGATGGGCCGATTTTACTCAGTTCCTTAACGATTTTGTTTTGTTTTTATTGTGGATGGTTTATATTAAATACACCCTATTGGGACAGCAGTAGATTTGTTAACGCCCTAGCTATATAACAATTGGAAAGTCGAGCGAGCTCTTAATCTTGGTTTGAAACCAAGTCTTGGAGAAGGATAAATTCAAAGCCAGTTGGGCGCGTGACTAGCAAATCCATCTCGTAAAACCCGCTTTCTACAGAAGCCATAACAGCAATACATAGTGTAATGGACCCTTCACTACTTATGGGGGTGTACAGATAAAAGCCAGTTCTAATCTGACTTTAAAACCACATGATTCGCCATGACGTTAAAATAGGAGAGGTTTTGTTCTACTTTTTATTGTTTCCATAACACTCTAAAAAAATGGTCCCTGCATCAAAGACATACAGATGAGAAGTAATCATAGCATACCCGTGATAATTTATGACCTTTCAATTGTAAAAGATTTCCGTTCCTGAGCGGATGTTCTGTAAATATCATAAAATGTTTCAAAGTACTAAGAACTGTCCCTTAGCAATTTAACATTTTCACTGTCACTGATTGGCATCCGCTGTGATTACAGACGAGCAAATTCTGCTAGAATAATACCAAATTCCATACCGAGAAAGATACCAGTCTATCGTAGTCAAGCTCACCTACCTGATAACCACACTGGCCTTTCTTATGAGCTCTCCACCCCGCCAATGACAAGCTTACCCTCCGATAACAGAAGCAATGGCAGTTGTCATGATATTCACGCATATGTAAGACAGCAAGATTGGGGGAGATTGGTAATGTGAACAATGTTAGAAGTTCCATTGTGGTTATAGATAACCAGTTTCATCAATCAGTTTTTGTGGAAGGAAAAAAATATTTCCATTGATCTGAAAATATACACTAAACCAAAAGGTTGCAAGATATTTGGATCCGATTTTAAATGCTTTTTGTAATGCTACGAAAATGACAGCGAATTTATATCAATTTCGTAACGGAATCATCACATTTTTATATGACCAACCTGGTAGACATGGAATCTTTTTTTCTGCAATATATTTTAGTGGAAACAGATATCACAGTGCTCTTATTAAGGTCAAAGATTTAGAGTTTGGTTTTCTTCCCACCAAGAAACATTCACCAGCCGACGAATTCTCCCTTGAAAATGTTGGCCTTGTACCCAAAGTAACTTCTAATGTCGATCGAGGTAAAAAAGAAAGATCAGCTGTTCTCTTTCACATCCCTGTAAAATTTCTAATTGAGGGAAACATGCGAACAATGTAAGACTTCCACAGAAAAAAATGAAATTCAAACAAGTCTGAACATTATTTATACGACACGAGGACGTTGCGCTCTCTGGCCTGCATAAGGGGTATGTTAATGCGGGTAGCCTACAAGGGTTTCCGAACTGAAAGTGGCAATAACATAGTGCATCGAAGCAGTCCCATGAGACAATAGCTTCATGAATTAAAACGTTGTTTCCTGAATTTTGTTTCACAATAACTGTGAGATCAATCCCTGGGCCGGGCAGTGTGTTCTTGGACTCAGTAAAAGCAGGACACGCTATTAAAAAAAAAAGTCAGAAATAAACGAGATATTCTGAGGCATGCGCAGTGGAACAAGAAAACGCTACACTTGTAGATTAAATAAAAGTTTCATTTCGGAATTCCCTATAGGTTAACCGCATCGACATACATCTGATGAAGGCTAGAGGGCAAAACAGTCGAAACGATGAAGACAGTAGTCCGCCCGTAGTGTAATTAATGCTCGGACTTGTTTGAGTTTGAGATTTTTTTTCATGCAGGAGGTTTTACATTGTTTAAATTTTTCCATTGACTGCACATTTTACAGCCTGACACAGGAGGACAATCGCCCGCGTGTAAATAATGTGAATAATGATAACACCTCGTCTAAGAAATTCAGGCAGTTTGAATTGGAAAAATACTGACAGCGACGAATGCACAAGGAATGAAAACCTTGTGTGCTTATATCCTCATTATTAAAATGATGTTGTTGTAAGAACGTACAAGTAGGGAGCAAAGGGTGCATATTTTGAGGATATGTAGAACAAATAACTCTCGATCTTAGACTGGAAGAGGTTAAGATTATGGTGATCGGTGAAGCATCCTCTTGGGAGTCTATTCCAGAGTCCAGACCCAATTTAAGTACATTTCAGAAAACCACGGGCATATCTGTACACTCGATCATTCTAAACTTGACTATTGTCTCGCACAAACATTCAAATAACTAATTTGCATTTTGGTCACTAAGATTCGTTACTGATGTTTTTATTCCAGTTTCATTAGAGAACGATTAACAATAAAGATCTGCTCCATGCTCCTCAAAACCTCTTGATCAGAAGCCTTGCTGCCTGATGTAGTTTATCGTCATACCCAGGATGAAACCACATCAGTCTGTATCATATAACTCACTGTCACCACTCTTGAAACACTTAAAGCAGTTTTGGGCAGAATGACCCGATATTGTTTCATTTCCTTCCATTTACCAATTTCTGCAAATTTAATATCTTTGAGGCACAATTTAAAAAGGTGTCAGTATCTCTGTATTTGTGGCTGTCATTATAACATCTGAAACTAAATGTCCACTTGAATAATAATAATAATAATAATAATGATAATAATGATGATAATAATATACAGAGACAGAACAATCAAAGCTAATCGCCCTGACATCGTGATTAGAGACCACAAACAAACAAAAAAATGCCTCCTTATTGCTATGGCAGTCCCTGCAGACTGCAATGTATCTTTGAAGATCTTCAAAATGCTATCAATATACAAGGTCCTTAAAATCGAAATCTCAAAAATGTGGCACATGGGAACGTCAACAATCCCTGTTGTAGTTGGAGCCCTCGGATTGATTGGAAAAGATTCCAGTAGACTAATTGAAGGGATTCATGGAAGCCCAAGCCTTAAGGAAATACAAAAAATTGTTCTCATGAGCACAGCCCACATCTTAAGATGGGCTTTGTCTAAATCTCTATATAAAAGGCAGGATGTATGGTGTGTGTGTGTGTATGTGTGTGTGTATGTGTGTGTGTGTGTGTGTGTGTGTAACGAATGCACGGCCTCAATTTTCGACGGATTTGCACCAAAATTTACATGCACATGCTCCAAGTTAGCGTGAAGGCCAACACCGACTTTCCATTTCCCAACTCCCATCGATAGTGGAAATAATCGATTTTTTCATGCTTCTACGGCAGTTTTCATGTAGTTTGCGGCCATTTTGTACTGGCCAGAGCCTATAGCTGGCTGCCATGAAAAGGCAGGAAGATTCTATTGGCCAGCGTGAGAGCCAACAGCTGACTGACACAAATGTTAACTAGCATGCTAGCATGCAAAAAAATCGATAGCTGCATTCGTCACAAGTGGGAAAAATTTAAATCTGCATGGCACTTTACTCCAATTGGCCCATTCGCTTGCTTAAACTCAACGTTGATTCTGATTCCGCAGAACTGGGTTGGGTGTGAAAAAATATTTGTTGTTAACATTCTTTTTTCATTCGGTTTTTCCAGTTACGAGTCCTTTTTTAAAGCTGATCGTTTTGTGTTCATTTTGTTTAGTTCTTTTTTCGTAAAAGATTTAATGTTTAGTATAGAGCTTAGAAAAATTTCGCAGTGTGAGATATGCAGGAAGTAAGGCATGTAGCAACATCAGCACGGCAAAGTGCACTTCTTTAAAGGCAAGGAAGGTCAAAAATATTTTAAGTCAAGGGATAGCGATTGCTGTATGAGTCGTACGATTTTTGAATCAAGCACGGGCAACGCCGGGCCATGCTGCTAGTTGGTAAATATGTCTGTTATTTATGATTTTTTTAATTTCTGACTTTGGGTCTCTGGACGGAACCCGCAAAGAAATGAGTACACACCAGAAAGGAAATAATAATAATAATAATAATTATGAAAGAGATACCTAACTTTATTCATTAATAAAAGAAGCCAACAAATTCAAAATGGAATTTCAAGTGAATTAGAGAAAGTAAACCTTACTTCAGCGACAAAGAAACTGAAAAAGAAGGCAAAAATAAATGCAATGGATGAAATGCAGAAACGATAGGATGGCACATGGTCAGTACTCTGCCTGTACCAAACAAGCTGATATAGACAAGCCCCACACCCATCTGTAGTTGCGTAGTGCTGGATTGAAACCTGAAAATGTAAGTTTTATTCTTGCTGCAAAGAACTGATGCTTGCTAACTAGAAATTGTCAAGTCAATGTACTGAAAAATTATCTTAAGCCGAAATGCAGATTCTGTGATGAACATCCAGAAACAATTGACCAACTTGTATCAAGTTTCGCGGTATTAGCATCCACCGATTATAAAAGTCACCATGATAGCGTGGACCAATATTCTTATGAACAAACACCCAGACGTGGTTACCGACATAGGACCTATAACAATTTCATGAGACTTTACAATACACACAAACAGATCTAGTGACATAGACATCGTGATCGAAGAGCAAAGAATGAAAAGATGTTTTCTTATTAAAAAAAAAACAAACCAAAAAACAAACTATAAAATACAAACAACTTGTAGAGAAATCTAATAAATGACGCACATGAAGAGATCAATAAATCCAGTTGTGTTGGCGTTCGAGGTTTGATTGTAAAAGGTCCTGATAGACGTTGAAAGGATCTCTGGTAACTTAAGCCTTAAAGAAATACAAAAAAATGTTCCCTCAAGTACAGCTCACACGAAGGGCTTTATCTATGTAAAATGTATTTGATCTTAGGTTGCTGTTATTTAAATGTACATTGGAAAATATCATGATACCTTTTCTGAACTTAGGTTTCTAGTTGGGACTCGGAAGGAAATGAGTATACAAAAGCAATCAAAAGAAAATAATAATAATAATAATAATAATTGTTATGGTCCGTTTCCTTGCACCACAGTGATAGTCCAAGGTAGAACCAATAAAGAAGAACTCGAACACAGGTATGGAATAACACAGATATATTACAAACAGGAATATATACAGAGAAGTAGAAAGTGTTAGTACGAACAACCAGGTTTAGTATAGAGAACAATGTAGTCTCGACCAGTATCACTATTCCACGCGACTCTGTTTCGGACAGCCTCTGACTCGACTCTTGACTCGACTTAAACTACGGACTCGACTTGAACTACTCCTGAGGCGCAGTATTTATTAAGTATGGAATAGTACATTATTATTATTATGGGTAAGATCCCATAACACCCCCCCCCTTCCGAAGCTTTTGCGTAGCAGGTTTTTTTTTAATATCTTTTTTTCTTTGGATCTCTTTTCAAAGGTTCAGTGAATTTTCTTTTTCTAGACGATTTTTTTGGTTCTGGCATTATTTGCTGTCTTTTTATATCGAATGTGTCGAAAATCGTGTCCAATACCTCTTCTTGAGGTGGACCGTTAGCATCCTGTAACGATCTCGTCCTTATTTGGTTTACGTGTCTTCTGTTTGAGAATTTTTTTCCTTGTCCTATGTGCATTACATTACCAATTCTTTTCTCAATTATGCCTTGCTCCCAGTAAGAGGTATTATTTTTATGTGCCTTAAAAAAAAAAAAAACTTTTTCTCCTGGGAGGAATTTTCTTTTCGGTGCGTAGGACTGTGTTACTTGTTTTGTTTTACTTGGTAGTAATTTATCGAACGTTGATCTGATTTTCGTCATTCCGTTAAATGTTACGTTTGTAATTATTTCACCCTCGAATTTTATCTTTGTCCCCGTAACTGATCTAGCAATTTTATCCGTTTTTAACATGACCGGTTTGTTCAGTTTTCTTCATGTTTGTAGGTTTATGATAGTTAAGTCTGAGCCAGAATCCAACTGTAACCTAACTTTTCTGTTTTGCATTTCAACTTGTACATATTTTCTTATATTAGTCTCATCTGCTTGATCAGTCCTCGTAATTTTATTCTTCTTTTGCTTTTTTTCTATACGAACAATGAGAACTTTTGTGGCCAATTTTTTTACATGATAGACAAGTTTTAAAACGATATGTACAGTCTTTAACCCAATGCCAAGACCCACAACGATAGCATGGACTGGGTGGTAGTTTTTTTTTTGTTGTTTATTATAATTAGAAAATTTTGTTTTAAATGTTCTTGAGGCGGGAAAATCGGTTCGGTTTGTTTGTGAGGAGGGAAAATTTGTTTGCCTTCGTACTTTGCGTACGCCAGTGCTATGCCAGCTTGTTCTATGTCTTTTGAGTCTTTTTTTCACACTGATGCATCTCTGATAGTCTTCGGCTAGTTTTTGAAATGTCAGATCTTGTTCACTCTCCAATTTAGTAAGTATTCTGCGTCTCATTTCCGCGTCTTTGGTTGAAACCAAACCTTGGACGTAAATTAAGCATTTGAAATTGTCCGCGCTGAGTTCCGATAATTTGAAGTCGTCATAATATTTGTTAACAATGGATGCAAAAGTTATGTAATGTTCGCTGTCCTTTTTTGTAAGGTTCAAGCATTTCCATCTTTTATGGAATAGTGAAGTATTATGGCTGAAAAGTTCCGTTAGTAATTTTATAGATTCTTTGAACGTTAACTCGCTTGTTTTTCTGGGAAGGATATAATCTACGAATTTGGTATATTCGCCTGTGCCTAATTTTCTTAGTAATAGGCGTACTTTACGTGCGTCTGGCCAATCTTTGCAGTCAAAATCATATAGATCTTCGTACCTTCGGAAGTAATTTGCAAAAGTTTTATCTTCGTCGGGTGCGTACTTGAAATCTTCGATATTACTCCAAATAGCGTCATGTGAGAGAACAGTTTCGTTCTCGGATTTTTGCTTCTTATTTGTCATTGCACGTAACAATAATTCTTGTTATTTCAGATGTTTCTTTTCGTACCTTTGTTGTTGTTCAAATTGGATTTTGATAAGTTTCATAATGTTTGACTTCAAATCTTCGATGTTAACGTATTTTTTTTGTGTAACCTGATATTATGTTGCCTGTGCACGCAAAAAAAAAAAAAAAAAAGGCTTTCCTTTGTTGTCAGTGAAAATTTGATATCAAAGAAATTTTTTCTTTTTTTTTTTTTTTTTATTAGAATTACTTTCGTGAGTTACCTCGTCGCCACTTGGTATGCGCGAAGGATAGCAAAAAAAAAAGAAAAGAAAAAAAGTTATGTCCTCCGCGTAGAGAGTTGGTTTCCTCATCGCCACTTGTTATACTGTGGCGAACGAAATTTTTTTTCTTCCACCGAATGAATTCGAATCTTCGTTGCCACTTGTTATGGTCCGGTTCCTTGTAACACGGTGATAGTCCAAGGTAGAACCAATAAAGAAGAACTAGAACACAGGTATGAAATAACACAGATATATTACAAACAGGAATATATACAGAGAAGTAGAAGTGTTAGTATGAACAATCAGGCTTAGTATAGAGAACAATGCAGTCTCGACCAGTATCACTATTCCAATGTCTTGCAGTAATTGTCTGAACACGACACTGTTTCGGAGTGCCTCTGACTCGACTCTTGACTCGACTTGAACTAATGACTCCTTGCCTACTCCTGAGGCGCAGTATTTATTAAGTATGGAATAGTCCATTATTATTATTATGGGTAAGATCCCATAACAATAATAATAATAATAATGCTTGTTAGAAATTATCAAGCACACATGCTAAAATATTGTGTTAGCCCAAAATGCAGATTCTGTGATAAATATCCAGAAACAATTGATCATCTTGTATCAAGTTGCATGGTATTAGCACCCATTGAATATAAAACACGGCATGACAGAGTGGGCCAATATCTGCACTGGAAAAATATGCAACTTCTATGGAAAGGAAACTGAAAGAAAATGGTATGAACACCACCCAGACCGGGTTACGGAGATAGGACCTGTTATAATATTATGGGACTACACAATACACACTGACAGAACAATCAAATCTAACCGCCCAGACATTGTTATTAGAGACCGCAAACAAAAAAAATAAAGTACCTTCTTATGTATATGGCAGTCCCTGCAGACTGCAGTGTATCTTTTAAGATTTTCAAAAAGTACCAAAATACAAGGTATTACGTATAGGTTGGAAAATATATACGTATTTGTTGGAAAAGATTCCAATCGACTCATTGAAGGGATTCTTGGAAGCCCATATTTTAAAGAAATATAAAAATAGTTCTCACAAGTACAGCTCACACCTTACGAAGGGCTTTATCTATGTAAAATATGTCTTTCTTTAATTGGTCAGTGGAAAATGTCATGATACCATATCTAACCTTAGGTCACTGGATGGGACCCGGATAGAAATGTGTACACAGCAGAAATCAAAGGATATAAAATAAAAATAATAATAATAATTGGAGTATTCATAACTAGTGTCTTCAAATCAGAAATTACCAATATAATTTTCTGGGACTTTGCAGGATCTAATCCTATCGCGTTTGTGGAGAACATCCACAGATTTCAGCCTCGTATCCCATCGCTTCAGAAATCTTCATTGCTTGCCTTTGAAACTATTCTGCGAAAGGTGCTTTATGTTTGAGGCCGTAAGACTTAATGGAAAACGCCCATAATGCAGAGAAACAGAAAAAAAAAAAAAAAACTAATAATACTGATAATAATTAGCACCCACTAAATAGGCATGATGGAGTGGGCCAATTATCTGCACTGGAAAATGTTATACACATCACCCAGACCCGTTTAGATAGATAGAATCTGTAGCAATTTTATGGACTTATACACACCGACAGAACAATTAAAACCCCAGACATCACAATCAAAGACGACAAGAACAGAATGTACTTTCTTATTGATACGGCAGTTCCTCTAGATTGTGATGTATATTCGAAGATCTTAAAAAACTGTTGTAATTTTGGCTAATCTTCGTCGCCAAAATGTTGTAATCTATCGAAAGTTACTGAAAAGAATAATTACACGAAGGTTGGCAATGAACGATAATACTTAGGACAAGACCAACACATATAAGATTCGTCAGTGGCGAGTAGAAGTACTTAACTGCTAGAAGTGAGTCAAATGAATTCCACAATGAATCTCCAACTGCAGGATATTTACCAACCATCCCACGCGGTCAGATGTGGCACAAGGCCGAATTTAATGTGGGGTAGCCGAGCCCGTAGGTTTGGCCAAAAATTCCCCGTAGACCCTGTATAAAACGGGGTCGGGTAGCTGTTTCCCGAGACAAGATTCTGCCGTTCGAGATAGCCTCGTCTGCTCGTAGGTAGAGAGTTGGACAGCACAGCTGGAGACGAATCTCCAACCGCAGACCAACATACAGTATTTACTACTGTATTTATGTGAATGGGTTTCATACACATCGTCGTCCGTAGGTATGCTACAACAAAAACCAAATATACAAGGATCTTGTAGTGGAATTCTAAATATGTGGCATATGAGGACATCAATAATTCAAGTTTTAATTGGAACTCTTGGATTGATTGGAAAAAGTTCCGATAGATTCATTGAACGGATTCTTGGTAGACCGAGATACAAAACCTTGTACTCACAAGAACAGCTAACACATTTCGAAAAGCTTTATCTATGAAAATGTGTGTGATCAGGGTAAAATGTCATGAAGCCATTTTTGATCTTAGGTGTCTGGTTGATGCCTATATGAAATAAACTTTAGACTAAAAAAGAAAATACATTTAATACAGCCCAATAATAACACCAATAATTACATCTTTTTATTAATTTATAATGAGTGATCTATGTTTTATAATTGCGTTTTGTATTTGTTGACATTACTTCTATTTCTTTGTTATTATTCTGATGTTTCGTAGATTAAATTTGTTTTATTCTAACCGGTTCAGGCAGAAGTCAAGCAAATCAAAAATTGGATGATTTCGCTCCACAATGCATTGCGTTTAAAGGCGGCCAAGTTATTTAACTTGTCTGTGTTCAACGATTTTCAACAGCCCATCATTTTTCAGTTTTGTTTATCTGCCACTACCACTTTTTAATCTTTGATTATAAGTGATTTGGCTTGTGTTAGTATGACTATTTCTTTTTCTTGTTTTAAGCATTCCTGTTGTGTTAGCGCATGCGTGCTTCAGCAAATCTTAACCTGTGTGTTTTGTTTGATCGCTGGATTTGTTTTTCGACTCGATTGTCGTCCTTCATGTTGATGTTTTTCTGCCATTTGTCTCAGGATTGACAAATTATTTCCTGTACCGTTCTGTTTGTGATTAAGCTGAATTTTACCACTGCCTAGCTACTTTCCTTTCTTTCTTTTTTTCTTTCTTTCTTTCTTTCTTTCTTTCTTTCTTTCTTTTTTCTTTCTTTCATTATTTCTTTCTTTCTTTTTTCACGCTCTCTCTCTCTCTCTTACAAGCGTTTTAGTTCTTCATTTCTTCCCCCCTTTACCTTAAGCATGTAAAATAGGGGACGCTTGACGCAGAATAATGGTTAGCATGCTCAGCTAGCAACTCAGAGTCAATAAGTTCGATTTCCATTGGTACCTTACAATGGTGGTCTTGTACGAGTTTAAAGTACCTATCAGTAATTACATTATTCCTTCTTCTTTTATGGGTCGTGTGCCTTCAGGATGTAGGTAATCATAGCTCTCCACAATTTCCTATGCTTTGTAGTTCCTAACAAAGATTCCTTAATATCCGTTCTACACCTTGTTCTGCCATCTATTTACACAAACTCGTTATGTAGATTAATCGTTGTTTTCCTTCAGAAGGTCTTTAAGAACTTGTACCAGTATAACCTGTGTGTATCAAAATCTCCAAGCCCACTTCCTCCATTATGCATCCTATAAATTTTTTCTTCTGAATCTAAGTTTAAAGTGGTCTTTTTGTTTCCATTTTTCTTTAAAGCTTTTCGCTAGCTACATGTTTCATCATTGATATTCTCAGCATCTTCCTGTACGACCATATTTCTGTTGCCTCCAGTTTCCTCTTCATCAGTCCTGAAATTTTCCAACATTCACAGCCATAAAAGAGAAACAATATTACAAAACTCAGCGCTTTGTCTTTTGTTTCTAACGACATTTCACTGTTTTCTCTTTCTTTCTACTTTACGTCATTAAAAAGAAAATATTTTTGATTTTTTACTTTACATGTTCTTTTTACTTTCTCGTCCTAGATGGGGTCTAATTTTACGTTAAAAGTTTTGATTTTAATTTTTCTATTGCAGTTACTTCCCCTTACCCTATTTTTTGCAATTTTATTTCCCCCTACTTCTCTTTATGTATTTTTTCTTCCTCCTTCTTCACTAACCTTTTCTTCTCCTCCAAATTTTCTTCGTCTTCATATTCAGTTATTATTATTATTATTATTATTATTATTATTATTATTATTATTTCCTTTGATTTCTGGTGTGTACATATTTCTTTCCTGGTCCCGCCAAGAGACCTAAGGTTAGAAATGGCATCATGACAAGTTCCATTGAAAAAAACCCAACATTTTGCATAGATAAATCTGTGGGCTGTGCTCATGAGAACAATGTTTTGTATTTCTTTTAGGTATGGACTTCCAGGAATCCCTTCAATGAATCTATTGGAATCTTTTCCAACCAATCCTAGGGTTCCAACTACAACAGGGATTGTTGATATTTCCATGTGCCATATTTTTGAGATTTCTATTTCAAGGTCCTTGTATTTTGATAGCTTTTTGAAGATCACCAATGATATATTACAGTCTGCAGGGACTGCAGTATCAATAAGGAGGTACATTTTTTGTTTGCCGTCTCTAATAACAATGTCTGGGCGGTTAGCTTTGATTGTTCTGTCTGTGTGTATTGTGTAGTCCGTTTGTAGTTATTGTTGAGTTATTATTATTATTATTATTATTATTATTATTATTATTATTTCCTTTGATTTATGGTGTATACTCATTTCTTTCCGTTTGCCAGCTAGAGACCTAAGGTCAGAAATAGCATTTTTCATTAAGCATAAAAAAAACCCTAAGATCACACATATTTTGCATAGATAAAGCCCTTCGTAAAGTGAGGGCTAAACTTGTGAGTACATTTTTGTACTTCGTTAAGTCTTGGGTTATCAAGAATCCCTTCAATGAGCCTGTTGGAGCCTTTTTATATTAATCCGTGGACTCCAACTACAACTAGATTTTTTGATGTCCTCAGATGCCACATTTTTGAGATTTCAATCTCAAGGTCTTTTTATTTTGATAGTTTTTTTTTTTTTTAAAGATTTCATAAGTCTCAATTGTTACAAATCTTATTTCTGAAAGCGGGTCTGGAGCGTATTCATACTAATGTCTTGCAGTTGCCCTTACCGTAAAAGATATTGGCCCACTCTCTCATGCCGGGTCTTATGGGTTCAAATACCGTGCAATCGGATACAAGATGATCAGTTGTTTCTGGATATTTATCACACAATCTGCATTTTGCCCTGACAAAATTTTTCAGTATGTATGCTTTGTAATTTATATTGAACAAGCAAGAATAAAGCCTTTGGCTTCAGCTTATCCCTAAATCACACCAAATAAAACCTTCGGTTTCAGCTTTTAACTCTCCATTATGTAACCATTGATGGGTTCCAAGTTTGCCTACATCAGCTTGTTTGGTACGGGCAGAGTATTGACCATGAAGAGGCTTGTCTTGCCATTTTTTCTTAGTTTAGTTCATTGCATTTACATTTACTTTCTTTTTTATAGGTTCTTTGCGCGACAGTAGGTGTACTATATTTTGCTTACTTTTTTTTTCACCCGCCCGTAATTCACTTTTGAATCGATTGGCTTCCTTTATGACTGAATAAAGCTTCTTATTTCTTTCATGCTCTTTGACACAGATCATACAATCTTCTGTAGTTTCCAGGTATCCTTGAAGATTGTTGTAGTTTTGTAAGACAGTTCTAGTTGAACTAATCCTCTTCCTCCTTCGGATCTGGCTATATAAAGACGATCAACAGGATGATGAGTGAGAAGCTTTCCCGTTTTGGCGTCCATTCGCTTAATGTCAGCTATGGTAAAGTTAAGTATGTTGAAAATTGAATTGCACCCCAGGCACTGGTGTTTATAGCTGATATATATATATATATATATATATATATATATATATATATATATATATATATGTAAATTCGACTCGGCATTGAATACCAAACGCATACACATGTAATTTTCTTTTCTTACTTTCTCCTTCGTTTGTGTCTGTTGTCTTCCATCTTCTTCGCTTATTCCTAGGTATTTATAGGTTTCTTCTCGTTCCAGTTACCTAATCTTTGTGACAAAATCTAGATCTATTGAGTGTGTTTCTGTAATTCTTCCTTTCTTGAATATTACTGTTGCATATTTATCTAAACCGAAATCCATAGCTATGTCGTTACTGAAACATTTTAGAGTATTGAGGAGACCCTTGAACTCAATGTCGTCTCTGGCAAAGAGTTTGAGATCATCTATGTGTTTACTTTGTATCCATAGCTATTATTGTTTAGTTGATGCCTAAGGGGGATTAAGGACAGGAAAAACAGAAGGGGTATCAGGGAGTTTCCTTGAAAGATTACTGGTCGGATATTCAGGCTGTTGGAAGTGGCAGCGCCTTTGGTGTGATATAGGGATAATGTGGATTTCCACATTTCCATGGTGTGTACAAAGAATTTTACTGGCACCGAGGAGACTTTGTAAATTTTCAAAACCTTAAGGATCCAAGAGTGTAGCACATTTCCAAAACCTTAAGGATCTAAGAATGTGGAACATTATCAAAGCCTTAAAGATCCAAGAATGTGGCACATTATCAAAGCCTTAAGGATCCAAGAGTGTGGCACATTTTCAAAACCTTAGGTATCCAAGGATGTGGCACATTTTCAAAGCCTCAAGGATCCAAGAATGTGGCACATTATCAAAGCCTTAAGGATCCAAGAATGTGGCACATTATCAAAGCCTTAAGGATCCAAGAATGTGGCACATTATCAAAGCCTTAAGGATCCAAGAATGTGGCACATTATCAAAACCTTAAGGATCCAAGAATGTGGAACATTATCAAAGACTTAAGGATCCAAGAATGTGGCACATTTTCAAAGCCTTAAGGATCCTAGAATGTGGCACATTTTCAAAGCCTTAAGTATCCAAGAGTGTCGCACATTATCAAAGCCTTTACTCCATTCTCTCCATACTCTGCTGAGATTTCTACCTCTTTTCTTGCAATATGAACCTCAACGATATGCCTTCTATTTCAGGGATGAATGTTCTAAGTAAGCAAAGCTCTTCGGGACAGACGTAATCAATTTATATGTAGTTTACAGACAATATTATTGGCTTATAATTTTCGGTTCATCTCTTTCACCCGTTTTAGGTCGGAGATATATAATATCTTGTGTTATCCATTCATTGGAATTATTAATCAGCAAGTTTGTACAAGGTGTTTATGGATTGATGATAGATGATAAAACCAAAAATTGGCTACCTTGTCATTTCTTGGGGATTTCCATTTTTGGAATTTCGTTAGAACTTACCTAACATCAGTCTTAGTTATAATTTCCAATTCTTGTACAGGTTTATCCATCATTCTCTCTTCTTCTCGCGAGATCCATTCTGCATTGGGATTATATTCGTTTGGGATACTCCAAATATTCTCTTTTTGCACTTTTTCAGTAAATGGTAACTTTTTGACTTATATAACTGCCCTTATAATTTCCATATAAACTTTCTTAAGGTCCATTTGAAACAATTTTTTTTGTCGATAGAACCTACAACGCTTTTCCTATCGTCTTGTATGTGTCCATAACTGTTTAAGTATTTCCTTGATTAGTGGAATTTCATTTAGTGATTTAATTTTATAACTCCGCTTGATCTTCCTAAATATGCATGTCGTAACATTTGGGTTTCTTGAGATCTCAATTCGTATCGATAATTCACATCCGATTTTCTCTATTTTTTGCTTTAGTTTTGCCTTTCAACCTTGCTCCTTTTGTCCGTTGTTTGATCTTTTGTTTGTCTTGATACCAAGCTTCCCAGTAGCTGATAAAACTGTTGCGTATGTGACATTATTAACTTCTGTGATGTTACCCAGTGTTTTTTTCGTTAACACTGTTTGCAGTGCAGCGTTATATATTTGCACAATATGTTTACTCGACTTTGTTATATGAATTTTTGGGAGCTGGGGGCCTGGCGTTTGTGTGCGAATTATATTAGTTTTTACCTCATAATCTGTCATTATTATTTCCACGCTCACCTCATTATTGTTGGAGTGATGGAGTATTTTATCTTATATTTACTTTTATCTGATCTACTTCTGCATTTGAAAGACTTCTATTTCTCACGATGTCCCTACGTACATTTTCAAGTATATTTGGGTTGAGATAGGGTCTTCTTCCATTTCCTACGACATTTCTCTATATTTGGTATATCTGATCCGTGATGTTCTTTTGTCTATTTTCGAGTGAAAAAGGATTTTTTGGGCGCAGACTGGTTACTCTCTTGGGGACCCGGCCCTTGTTGACCTGGGTGACGGCCGATCTGTTATGAGTATTTGTTTGTAAGCACTGTTGATTTCATTGTTTTTTTATGCATTTTATCTTTGACCGCCAAGGGGGAATTTTGTTCGTTACCAGCTCTAGGACGACTGTCGACCAAGGCTAAAGAGCTCCATAGTGACTTCGACCAAAAATGGAAGACGTGATCAACTTGTTGACGGCAATAAGAGATATAATGATCAATCAGTATTGGGTATATCACCTCCATCCAATAGAGCAGCGTTTCTCAACCTTTTTACCCCTGCGTAACCCTTAAAATAAATTACATGTCTCAAAGAACCCCTGCGCAAAAACAAAATTATAAACCATTTCGTTCTCATTTTACTTTCAACGTGGTTCACGTGGTAAATATCATAGTTTATATTTTTGAATAATTGATTTAAGGAAAAATTAATACTTCTTTGTCAAATTTTTAGATATTGCTGAATAAAATTCATACTTTTCGTTTATAATATTTCATCAGGGAATTTTCATTCACAAAAAAAAAAAAAATTCTAAACTCAAACGTAAAAACTAAAACTAAGTAACTAATATCATATAACTGTAATATCATATAACTAATATAAATGTAAACAAAACGAAAACAGATAATTAATGCATCATTTTTTTCTTTTTATTTCCTTTACTGGCAATGTCGAAAAGACATAAGGTAATCAGGTAACAGCTGTTGTCGATGAACACTTGGGCACCTTTTGTGGAACCTGAGGTGTCCGGGGAACCCCTGTTGAGAAACGCTGCATTGGAGCATAGCGAAATGGTCAATAAGAAATTCATTAAACAAAAAAAAGTAACTCCTCATAATACAGGATCCTAAAAAGTAAAATAGATTTTCTCACCATCCTCATAATACAGAATCCTAAAAATTAAAATAGATTTTCTCACCCTCCTCAAAATAGAGGACCCTAACAAGTAAAATAGATTTTCTCATCCTCCACATAATTCAGGACCCTAAAAAATAAAATCCCCAGTCAAAAAAAAAAAAAAAAAAAATCGTCAAAAATAACATGGCCAGATCAGCACACAAAGATTCCAACTGCAGTCATCTGTGAACCAAAGGAAAAAATAGCACTACAGATAACCAGACAATATAATAATTACCCATGTGCATATATGTACATATTATTATCATTATTGTTACTATTACTATCATTATCATTATTATTACTGCTGTTATTATTATTATTATTATTATTATTATTATTATTATTATTATTATTATTTTTTTTTGATTTCTGGCGTTTACATTTCTTTCCGGGTCCCGCCCAGGGACCTAAGGTTAGAAATGGCGTCATGACAATTTCCACTGACAAAAAAAAAAAAAAAAAAATAAATTACATAGATAAAGCCCTTCGTAAGGTGTGGGCTGTACTTGTCAGAACAATTTTTGTATCTCCTTGAGGCATGGACTTCCAGGAATCCCTTCAATTAGTCTACTGCAATCTTTTTCCAACCAGTCCTAGGGCTCCAACTACAACAGGGATTGTTGATGTTCCCATATGCCACATTTTCGAGATTTCTATTTCAAGGTCCTTGTATTTTGACAACTTTTTTTGAATATCTTCAAAGATACATTGCAGTCAGCAGGGACTGCCATATCAATAAGGAGGCACCGTTTTTTGATTGTTTTTAATAACAATATATATGTTGGCTTTGATTGTTATTCTGTGTAGTCCCATAGAATTGTAACAGGTCCTATCTCCGTAACCGGGTCTGGGTGGTGTTCATACCATTCTCTTTCAGTTTGCTTCCCGTAGAAGTTGCAGATTTTCCAGTGCAGATATTGGCCCACTCTGTCATGTCGGGTTTTATATTCAGTGGGTGCCAACACCGTACAACCTGATACAAGATGATCAATCGTTTCTGGATATTTATCACAGATTCTGCATTTTGGGCTGACACAATATTTTAGTATATGTGCTTGATAATTCCTAGTTAGCAAGCATTGGTCCTGCGCAGCAAGGATAAAACCTTCAGTTTCCGCTTTCAACCCTGCACTACGTAGCCACTGATGGGTACG
This sequence comes from Acanthosepion pharaonis, assembly GCA_903632075.3. Lineage (NCBI taxonomy): Eukaryota > Metazoa > Mollusca > Cephalopoda > Sepiida > Sepiidae > Acanthosepion > Acanthosepion pharaonis. Next base: position 591,709 of record CAHIKZ030001304.1, on the reverse strand, counting down.
GGTTTTGTCTACGTCAGCTTGTTTGGTACGGGCAGAGTAATGGCCATGAAGCGGTTTATCTTGCCATCGCTTCTGTAACTGGTCGGTTGCATTCGTCTTAGCTATCTTTTTTAGGTATTTTGCAGTTTCAGCCGGTGTATTTTGCTGTAGTTGCATCTCTACGCCCATTTGGAACTTCATTTTGAATTATTATTATTATTATTATTATTATTATTATTATTATTATCTGTGTATGTTATGGTTCCAGCTTTGTATCATGTAGAGCCGGGTTCAAACTATGGTCCTTAGGCCCTATAGGAGAATTGTCATTTAATTGATAGCACTTTTATTAATATATTGGGTGTTCCTAGTAGGGTGATCTTCTGGGAAGCCTGTATGTTGATGTGGTTTCTTCGTAAAATTGTCCATTCCTTTTCTCATGAGACCAAGCGCTCCAATTACTATTGGTACAGTCTCAGTCTTCATTACCCACATTCTGTTAATGTTGATCTCCAGGTCATTTTATTTGGACAATTTCTGTTGGTCCACATCTGCTACTTTCATTCTTTTTAGATATTTGCCATGCAACACCTTGTCCTCCCAGTTTTTTTTGTAATTTCATTTTTTCCTAAGGTGTTTTGCTTTCTGTTTTTAAATGTTTGGCATAGATGGTATTTTATAATATTTTGCAGGTAGGGTTTCAGGTATATTAAGCTGTTTCTTGAAGAATACAGCTTCTTTGTTGATGGAGTGAATTTGGTATTTTACTATTTGTAGAAGAGGGTCATTGGTTTTTGTGAGGTATGCTTCCAATCCGATTGTTGCAGTTTTTAGAGTTAGTTCAAGTTAGATTAAACCTCGGCCTCCTAAATCTCTTGGTACGTACAGCTTATCAACATCCGATTTTGGGTGGTGCATCCTCATTTGGGTAAGCATTTTTCTGGTCTTGGCGTCCAATCTTTTAATATCATTCAACTTCCATTTAATAATGCTGAAGCTGTATTTTACTACGCGTATAGCTAAGGTGTTGATAGTTTTCATTTTATTGGTCCCATTAAGTCCGCTTTCTAGTATTGAAAGCACTCTCCTATAATATTCTTTTCGGATCTTTTTCTTCATAATTCAATGTTGTATTCCGTCTCTTTCATTAATTCCTAAGTATTTGCATGTACCATTTTGGTCTAGTTCATTAATGTTGTTGTTGATACAAAGGTCTATTACTATCATTTATTACTCTTATTTTTTTCAACAAGCCAATTCTTTTAAAAAGTCCTATGTCATTAGAAGGCTTGTTTGTTATTTTTTTAAATTTTGGTTCTGTGGTTGGAAAATCTTGTCAGTCTTATCGTAGATATGGACTGTGACGGCAGTGCTTCTTAAATATAAATCCCTGAAAAGTAGAATTTTTTTTTTGTTTTTGGTAGGTTTTTCTTTGACATTCTGTAAACATGTAAAATATTTAAAAACACTGTAAAGTTTTCTGACATCCTCCAAAACATTTAAGAAAAGCAAGCAAAAATAAGAAAATTATTGAAGTGGAATCGGAAAAGATTATAATTTAATAGCATTGTATAAGTGGCGATTAAGTTTGTTTTATAATATGGAAATGCTGGCATCTTCTATTTAAGAATCAAATCCAAATGTTGTGTCTGGTTTTGTAATTTAAAAAGGTGGGAATTCGATTTTCTAAATTGCCACAACGGAAACTAACTGCGTTTCTAGATTTGGATAATTTTATTTTCCTTGAAGCTTGGATAGGATATTTCAAAATCGATAAGTCGACTGAACTGAGGATTTCGTATGCCACAAAACTAAAAGTTCTCTCTATCTCATTCTGTTGGTATCTATCTATCTATCTATCTATCTATCTATCTATCTATCTGTCTATCAAATTCTGTTGGTATCTATCTCATCCTGTTCATATCTATCTATCTATCTATCTATCTATCTATCTATCTATCTATCTATCTATCTATCTAAATCTACGAAAATATTAGGTCCCCAAAAAAGTAAATACAAGGAAGTCTTCATTCCTCGATTATTCTGGGATCAGGTATAAATTTGAAACTCAACTATGTTTAACTACCATTATCCAAGATTTGCTTTCCTACCAAGAGACCCGAGTTCGAATCTTACCATGGTTGATTTGTCAGGAAGGTGACTTCTTGATGTTATCCGCCTGGGGAGGGGCGACCTCAACGTGCGGCACCTTTGGATATGTGCCTGAAAACCATAGCACGGGTTGACCTAAGTCTTGTGATTGAAATTGGTTCGACGGAATTATTTGGCACCCGTTGATGGTTGTACTAGCATGAATCCCAAGTCATAGTGACCTAGAATTTGAGTGTGTGCTGTCAGCGGACACTTGATCACGCCAGATAATGCGTTGTCTCCCAGAAACTGTAACTATCCGCCTAGGATAGTTGCAGTATAAACCACAGCTGGATACTGTCGGTGTTAAACTCACATGTGCCTGATTAGGCGTCTGCAACTGGGATTGGCTAGCTACGCTGGCAGACTGGCATACTTGGACACGAGCGGCCAGCCCCCAGTTACCATTAGGTACCCCAGCAATATGTTTTCTCCACTTGCAAACATGAATACCGATTATATCTTAGGGTAGGTATTTCATTTTTCATTGGATTCCCATAGAAATAACGTTGCACTGAAATGATTCCCAAAAGGAATTATTGGTTTTAGATTGTCAGTTCAGGTTAAAATATAAAGACTATTTAGAGAAATTATATACAAAGATACACCCTTGTGCAAATTAATTATACAAGAAGATGTGGAGGTCCATGATCATCTACACCCTTGTGAAAATTAATTGTAACAAAACGAATTCCGTTGTTATTTACTTTTTTTTCGTATTTTTCCATGTTAGTACTTCGTATGTATGTCCATTCCATGAAATCGTTCCTTGGAGATTCTTGATTGGATTTGAATCAGGAGAGTTTCTGTAGTGCTTTGATTTGCTCATTGGTAAGGCTTGCCATTGTGTTCGTGCAGCGTTATAATTTTCGTACGCTTCCTTGGAGTAACGTCCATCGCAGAAAATGGCCGTAGGACAACTAATCGACAGTCAAAACATTAATGCCCGGGCGAAACTAAAATCACTGAATACGCAATATTCTTCAAGGCCAATCAAATTTCATCATACACCCCAAAAATAGATTCATATTACTGCATACCACTGCAAATGACTTAATTTGAGAAAAATAGAAATCGATAACATCCTGACACTTCAGTGGGTCTAAAACAAACCGTATGTTGAAAGAAAGGAAACTAAAGCCGTTGTTTCAATCAATTTGCACAACGGCGTACATCATTTTTGATTATGAAATATGAGACATGCATGTAAGTTAGTAAAAACTTAAACCAAAAGTTAAATTAATATGTGAATGGGAATATAAGTTTATTTTGTTTTACTATTACAGAGTTCTACCTAGAAATAGGAAATCTTCATTGGAAAGAGTGCTGAACGGCCCAATAATATCAATTTCCGTATACGGCAGGGAATGCTGGGAAATGTCCTAGCTGATGAAGAAGAGGCTTGAAACAAAGAAGGACGCTGAGAATAGCCTGGACGGAGCATGCATTGTTTGATTCATGAATTTATTTTTTACGGTCTATCAACCGTTTGTAGGTTATTTAAAGCCAGAAAATATCTTTGGATTGTAAGAATTTTTTGTGCGATAATAATGATTTTTACTGAGACAAGTGTGACTAATTAACCCATAGATGGGGAGAGAAGAGGTGGATTGATTGCTTTTCCAAGTGTATTTGCGATTATGTGAATATAATAAAGGAGACACTGGAGTTATAACTCGGCTCTCCGATCTTCAAATCCGAGCCTTTATCTATTAGACCACCCGCACATCCAAGCTAACAGCATCTGGTATTCCAAAGCGGTCACTCATCATACTGATCAGGCTCGATGTTGCTTAACTTCCGTAATTGTACGAGAACCAGTTTTCAACGTGATCTGTCCGTAAGCCGACGGAACATGCAAGCAACGAGAAAGTTTTAAGGAAAATGCGAACGAAAAAGAACCTTTTACTTAGAACCAGAAGCAAAAAAACACTTGAAATATACAATGGCGGCCAAAATGTCCAGAACGGCATTCGAGTTCACCGGTTAAATAGACTAAAATATGGAGTAAAAGCAACCGTACTGATCATTTTGGTCGCCATGGGTTTTGCAGTAAATCACTAAATCATCCATAACTTTTGTATTATCCTCTCAAATTACACCAAAATCTCAGACAATAACAATTAATATCGTATTTATTGTTTGTGAAAATTATAGAATATAAAAAAACTTTGATAAAAACTTATACCTATTTTTTCGACGAAAACTATGCCGTTCTGAACATTTGGGCCGCAGTATATGGAGAATTTGATACCCACAGGATATTTAAAGCAATAGGGACAGAGGAAAACTGCAAGTAAGAATATAAACATTACTAAGAACCACAAAGATTAAGAAATCGTGGAGAGCCATGATCACCCGAATCCTGAGGGGACATGGTACAAAAAAGTTTATTACACCGGTTTTCAAAATCTTTTTGCTTTGATGCAAACATGTGCAATAGGTGATTTTTTTTTTTTTACTAATTTTGTGCGGTGAATTTAAACTTTCAAACAATTATATTCATAATACAAAATGTTTATTTCATACACTATTAAAATGGCATATAACAGAAAAAAAAACATAACATAGATACAAAGGACTGAGAGAACCAAAAAATACTAATTTTTGTATAATACAATATTGTTAAATTTCTCAGGAAAACTCTGAAGATAAAACAAATTGAATATAAAGACAATTAGAAAATAGTTCTTAGTTCTTGCCGACGGGTTTCGGCATTCGACTTTATTAAAGCAAGTGATGATAAATAAAAGCGAAATGTTGTGTAGTTACATCAAATTCAAAAATTTAAAAGAAAACGCTTCCGTGTGAGCCTCTTTCTGGATATTGGTAACTATTTTTTTTTTCTAAGAGTTTGATTTTGTTATCAATGTCAAAAATATTGTTAATTGTCTCCGATTTGTTAATTTGTCTTATATTTAGAATTACTCTGAGAAATTTAACAATATTGATGAGAAAAAGAATAATGTTTATAGTTACTTTGTTCTGGAATTGTCATCAATGGTCAACTGAACTTGCTTTGTTTCAATAATGTCGCAAATATTCTTTTTAACGTAAGAGTCCACACCCTTAAATGTATATAAAAATAAAACACACACATACGTCAACAACAAAAAAAAATTCTTCAAAATTAATCCACACACACACACATACGTCTATATACAAAAAATTTGTTGACATTGAAAACGAAAACAAACTCTTAGTAAAAAAAAAAGAAAATAGTTACCAATATCCAGAAAGAGTCTCACACAGGAGCGTTTTTTTTTTTTAAACTTTTGAATTTGATGTAACTACACAACATTTCGCTTTTATTTGTCATCACTTGCCTTGATAAACTCGAATGACGAAACCCTTCGGGAAGAACTAAGAACTAACATAGTACAGCAGAGAGACAGAAGTGAGATTTTGGGATGATCTTGTCAACGTTCTCTCCGGGATGTCGCTCTGAAGAATCCATTAAATGCTGGGGTTGCACTTGCCTTGGAAATAGGTTTCCATTTTCGTAATATCTTGGTGGAACCTTTCTACATGTTCCTCGGTCACTGCTGTGAGCTTCGGAGGGAAGAATTTGACGTGGGGAGTTGAAAAAGTGAACCATGATTGACATTCGGCATCTGTAACAACTCGACACACTGTTGGCAATCTAGTATATATATATATGTTACGAAGGACTCCATGGTAGACTGACATAAATGTTTCCCATATTCTCAGTTACTTGAGGGTAAGATTTATTTCAAATTCCTTATCTTTCACCGTCTTTCTGAGTTGAGATTCGACGAAGATGCGCCCCCATGAAGCTTAGCAGAACTGGGACCTGGTAACAGAGATGCACAGGCGTTGAAAAGCTACAACATTCTTCTCCAAATTTTCCTCTATCCTTTCTGTTTATCGAGCTCGGGGTGGGGCAGAGAGCAATATTACTTCATGGTGATTTTCTAAGCGTAGTATGGCGCGCCACTGAAGATCGAACTCACTACTCAGTAGTAATTTTTCTAGTGAGCAAAGTTGTCTATCCATTACACCACTTTGAGGTGTTCAGCAATAGTACTTCATGATTTGATTTGGTCTGATGTCGAAAATTTATTTTCTTGTGAGCTTCCGTATTTTTTTCATATAATGTATTACTGGTAATTTTTGTTTATTCTTTTACTATGAAATTTTTCTAATGTCTTTTTATATTTTCATGTTTTGAGCCTAGTTTGGGTGTCCACTATTCGTCCATAGCTGTGAAATCTAACAGGTTCTAACACCCCGAGTCAAGGTGGACCTGTGAATAACAGTAATTAGAAGGTGGCACCAAGTTTCTCAAAACTACCCGATCAGAGGTCTTGTTGCCGGATGTAGTTTATCATCTTACTCAGGACAAAATAATTCATGAAGCCCGTCTTCATACTCATAAAGACCTCAATCACTTTGAGGTCTCCACAGTGAAGAAGTCTCATATATTCATACGACTCTTTCGGATAAACCGAGTTTCCAGGGTGGATGCTGGGTTATTTATCCTCATTGCGAAGGAGCACAACTTTCAATCCTCGTTTGGAAGAGTCGATAAAAAGTCGCTAATCTGAGAGGTTGTGTGACAAGCGAAGGGAGATGAACAAAGAAATTTCAGCTTTAGCACAGCCTTTCCTTCATTTTGAATAACGTGGCAAACGCATTGTTTTGTGCGTCAAAACTGCTGATCCTTACCTTTGACTTGACCAGGTTCCACTGATTCAGCCATGGTGCAGGGAGTACCAATTGCTACGTAGGTAAGTACAAACCACGGACAAGGTCATTCAAGTCTTCCGTTGGTGATCCGATGGAGTTCATTAACATGGAGAGGGTTAGGGTTAGGGTTAAGCTGAATCTAAGAAAAACTGTTCTTTTCATTCACATTTTCTCGCATATTTTTTGTTGTTCCATCCATGGTATTCTCAGCATCCTTCTGTAGAACTATATCTGTCTCAAGTCCTCGCATTTAAATCTCACAAGGATTTCGAGAAATATTGTGAAGAGAAGGACTGTATCATTGAAAATGAACATCATAATCATCATCATCATCGCGGATTAACTATAAGTAGTAAATACAACAATTTGGACATACCGAGTGTAACAGCAAAACTGTCCAAATAATGTAACAGCATAATTGTCCATCCCACAAAATTTTTAATATCTAAAAAAACCACTAAACTAATTGATTTTATTTTTCACAGGATTTCAGATAAGATATTTAGCCATCTTGACACCATTTGTCGCAAGAATCACTGAAAAAAACCCTTTGGTTTATTCAGCTAGAAAGAGAAAAAGTTAAAATCGTTCTGTGCCAGCTCCACTGTCTTCCCGAATGACTAATGGTGAGGAGAAAAATCCGAGGTTTTACAAGTTCTTGTTCTATTTATTATTTTCCATTTTCACTTTTGGTGTTTTATTTGTTTCTTTTAAATGCCAAAAATATAGGGATGTCTAATTTCTATTACTAATATTATTGAAAGAGCTTTTGTTTTGTCTCCATCTAATTTTAAATTCATTTTTCGTGGACCTATATATATCATTTCAGTGTTAGGACTCTCAATCGGTGAGATAGTGCATTGATATACCACAGATTTTATGCAGAATTTATTTTCTAACGTGCAGTCTTCAGGGCTTCTACAATCACATAATTTTTCATTATTTTTGTCTAATTTTACTTTAGGGCTTTTATTAATACTATTTTGGCATGCGTGTTTTTCCAGGATTTTATGTTTTTTATGATTCTTTCTAGATTTTCAGTGCAACTGTAGCTTAAGTTTTAAGGTGTTTTTATTTAAGATCTTGCTAAGTCTGCTATTAGTAGAAAAGTGCTTTTCAATTAAAGCTAGGAATTTTTGTCCTAACTTAATACTAACTATTTGGTTGAACGGAGGGGTATACCGAATGATTTTTCTTTTCACGTTTTTCTTCTGGTTAGTACTAATGTTTCTATATAGAAGAATAAAAAAATAATAAACTGACACCAGGTGCATATTATATTTTTGTAATTTTATCCCATGTTAGGCAATAAAACCACACAGTTCTAGAATGTGAATTTGTTAAAACCAGAGAGAATCATATAATTTAGAACGCTCAGATTAAATTCTGTTATTCTTAAGTTGTAAATACATACAGAGGAAAAAGAAAAAGAAAAAAATGACAAAAGAAAACATATTTCTAAAATACAACGTCAAATCGACGAATACATCAATATAATTCGATTTCTATTTGCGACGAATGATTTGTCCCAATGTTCGACCGTATTATTTAGATTTCGATTCTGTTAGCTTATTTACGTAGGATGCTAGTTTTAACCCTTTGCCATAAATTCAGGAAAGAACGAAAATGCATCTCGACAAATCATAGTTGTTATACGTTCTGACAATTCTGGTGGTAAATTTTAAATCGTTATCGTGTTGCAAGACTCAACCTTTTAATTTGGGTGTAAGGTAACGTCACCTTATCCAAAATATTTAGAGAAGCTTTCCATAAGTATCCCCAGTTCATAAAACAAACCAATTTCGTTTCCAGAAGAAAACATCGACCATGACCCTCCCACGGCAGTTTTTCAATGTTTATCCAATCAAATTGTAGGTTATTAACAGATAATTTAATATTAATTATTTTATACTTATTTATTATATGAAATTATGTGATATATATATATATATATATATATATATATATATATATATATATATATATATTTTAATATAGGTTTAAGGTATACTATATTTATGGGATAAAGTGCTTAATATCAGAGATAGAGCATGTGTAAATATAAAAGTGAACATTGAAGTCAACATTTAGAGGCGACAAATCTCATGTGCTGTTGTCGGGCTGTCGATTTCATAGGAACTGATCTGCTTGACCCTCATACGTCGAATTCGACGGGATAGCCGAGAGTATACACACGCACACACACACACACACACACACACACATATATATATATACATATATATAATGTATAAGTATATAATATATATATTATAATATTATATATTATAATATATATATTATAATATATATGTAATGTAGAAGTACCCAGGTTGGTGTCTGGGGGCGCGGATAAACCACTGGGAGAGATGCCCCCCTCAGTCTTTGTTAAGACAGGCATCTAGGAGAAGGTCACTCTGATGAAAAACTCTGTTGTTCATGGTGTGCGTGGCAAACTTTTGCACCGACGTCATGTTATCAGCAGTTCCAAGAAGTGTGGATGGTGCTACACAAGCCTTCGCCACTATAATCAAAGCATGTGTGGGTTTCTGACAACTTAATTCACGTTAAAATAACTTATGTGTGTTATCATTAAGTCCTACACGCAAAACAAGTCCATTAGCGATAGTGTGAAAGCGATGGGGGCAGGCAAAGGATATTGCTGGGAGACTCTAGCTGGATAACTGCACAATGGCAGGCCGATGGGTGATGGCCGTTCTCGCACAAAACCTCTGAGCAATTTGTGCGGTTCGTGTCCTCCATCGTTGACAAAACAGGCCCATTTACGATTAGTACTGCTTTCCCCTTAGTTGGGGAGGGGTTGAGAAAAGGAGCCCTAAAAAAATTGCATGTTCACTTTAACCTTTGCAGCGAACTGCAGTTGTCTGGGTATCCAATCACGCAGTCAAAACAATTTGAAATACAATAAATTTTTCTTTGGATCTTCGAACGTACGAACGCTTCAGGATGATGGCTCTTCACCAGAGCGCAAAACAGCCCTTGTATGTCTTGAACTGAGAAAGTATAATATCGACATAGCGGCACTCAGTGAAACTCGACTTGCGGGTACATCACAATTGACCGAAATTAAAGGGGGATATCATTTTTATTGGAGCGGGAAAAGCGAAACAGCCACAGCATTCAAGTGTTGGCTTTGTCATAAGATCCGACTTGGCTCGTATTCTTCCGTCGCTTCCAAAGGGTTTATCTGACCGCATTATGACACTAATTCTTGAGCTGGAGCAGGACACTCGTGCAGTTCTTGTTAGCTGTTATGCGCCGACTTTGTCCAGCCCTGAGCAAGAGAAGGATAACTTCTACAACCAACTTCGGAGTGTTATCTCTGGTATTCGCCACAAGGATAAAATCATCCTTATGGGTGATTTCAATGTTCGGGTGGGAAGTGATTTTCAATCTTGGGAAGGGGTTTTAGGTCATCATGGTATTGGGTAAATGAAATCGAACGAACTCAGACTTCTTTCTTTCTGCAATGAGTTTGATATGTGTATCACAAAAACATTGTTTCAACAGAAAAATTGCTGTAAGACGACATGGATACATTCGCGCTCCAAAGACTGGCACATGATTGATTATGTGATAACAAAAAGACGGCATCGAAACGAATTCAAATTGACGAGATCTTTTCACACCACCTGCTATCTCTCGGATCATGCTCTGCTTCGTAGTAAAGCCTCACTCGTCTAGATTGCAGAAGAGGGAAAAATCCTCTGTTCCAAAGCGTATTAACACCTTGTCGTTGAAATCTGTTGATCAGCGAGCCCTTCTCTCAGAACAGCTTGATAAAGCACTGGAATCTGTAGAAATCAGTAATGACAGCGAATCATCCTGGAAATCCTTGCATGAAGCTACCCACTCAACATCACTCGAAGTGTCCGGGTTGCCCATTTGCAAGCATCAGGATTGGTTTGATGAGAACAATGAAGAAGTGCAGAATCTAATCCAGAAAATGCATAGTTCACACAAAGCCTGGATTGAGGATAAAAACTCTCCGGACAAAAAGAAAGCTTATCACAAGCTGTAAAGCACAAGTTCAAAAAGCCCTGTGTGCAATGGAAGAGGCATGGTGGTCTGCACAGGCTACCCATCTTCAGGAAGCATTCGACAGAAAGGACTCAAAGGCATTTTACGAATGAGTGAAGAAAGTGTTCGGTCCGCAGGATAACGGTGTCTCACCAATTACTGATTACTTGACGGACAAGGCTGAAATCTTGAAAAGGTGGAAGGAACATTTTGATATTGTTCTCAACAACACATCTACCACTGACGAAGGTGTTCTTGAATCAATCCCTCAGCACCCAGAAATACCAGAGCTATCATTTTTACCAACCTTTCAGGAGGTTTTGGCAGTTATTAAACAATTAATGTCTGAGACAGTTTGCCGAGAAGGTTCGTGAAAAGAATCAGGAAATGTATGTGGTGTTTGTTGATCTGGCAAGGGCATTTGACACTGTGAACCGAACTGCTTTGTGGAAGGTTTTGCGAAAGCTCGGTATACCCGAGAACATGCTACAAGTCATAGTATCGTTCCATGAGGGAATGAAGGCGAATGTTGTTTCTAATGGTGAAACGTCTGATTCCTTTGGCGTTACTAATGGCACTAAACAAGGGTGTGTTATGGCCCCTGTACTATTTGCCCTCTACTTTTCTGTAATGCTGAAACACACATTTGCTGAAACTGAGGATAGTGTTACAATTCAATTTAGGACAAGCGGTGGCCTTTTCAACTACCAGAGGTTTAAAGCCAAAACTCAAACTCGAACTAGCATAATTCGCGACTTATTGTTTGCCGATGACGTTTCCCTTGTTGCTACTTCATTTGAAGAAGCTCAGCGCCTGACGGACCGATTCTCTGCCGCTTGAAAAGCATTCGGATTAACCATTAGCATTACACAAACTGAAGTTGTTCAAACAGCCTGCCCCAGTACCTAAGCAGATCAGAGGCGTCAAGCAGAACCCTCCGGTTCATGCATTTCCTGAAATACCAATCCAATTCGACGGACATAATCTGAAGTATGTAAAGAACTTTAATTATCTTGGCAGCAAAGTAAATTCAAGTGGAACATTGGATGATGAGATAATCAATAGAGTAGCAAAAGCCTCTAGTGCCTTCGGAAAACTTCGTCATCGACTTTGGAAAGATCGTGGTATTAGGCTTGGAACCAAAATACAGGTGTAAAAGGCTGTAGTTCTCACAACCCTTTTGTATGGCTCAGAGTCCTGGACATTATACAGAAAGCAAATTCAGCAATTAGATATTTTTCACAAAGGCTGTCTTCAGGAAATCTGTGGGGTAAACCTAAGCAACAGAATGGCAAATTCAGACCTTTTCACCATGTGTGATATTGATGGGATTGAGTCCTTTCTCATGAAATCACAATTACGCTGGACAGGTCATGTGTTACGTATGCAAGACAACAGAATTCCAAAAATGCTCATGTATGGTCAACTTGACAATGGTCATCGAAACGTGGGTCGGGCTTTGCTTAGGTACAGGGACAGGCTGAAGAGTAACCTCTTAGTTGCGAATATAAATCACACTACCTTTGAGAACATCGTAATTGATCGTAATGAATGGAATATTACATGTTACAATGGCATCAAGAACAAGGCAGCATCAGACATTGTTAAGCTTCGTCAAACTAGGGAAAGGAATAAAATATCTGCTGCTGTTCCAGCCATATACTCCAAGAATCCACACTCTTGTACAATCTGTGGACTTCTTTGCAAATCACTAGCAGGACTGAAATGTCACTTGCGACTCACACACAAGGTTAAATAGACAAAGTTGTCGGAACCCCATACGTTGAAACCGACGGGAGAGTCCATCATATATAATGTATGTATTATCCCCCGGCACAATGTGTACTGCAGCTGCAGTAAAAGTGGTGTTTCTTGTGCAAGATAGCCTGACGGAACCCAACCCTCTCCAGGCTGGTTTTGAATTCAGAGTTTTTCTTTCTCCTAGACCGGTTGCCAGTCAAGAATGCAGTATGTCCTGCAATTTACAGTAGCTGGTGGAAGAAGAAGAGGAATCATAACTTTTCCAAGGGCATTAGCAGGTAAGTGAATGTAATGGATCCAACTGGAATTTGAAATCGGCTCTCCGATTTCTCAATCCAAGCCACTAATATATATATATATATATATATATATATATATATATATATATATATATATATATAATGTATGTATGATTACAGTGAAATATGGTCCATGAGTACTTCTTATAAAATACAGAGACAGCTTTTAAAGTCAGAATTTTCGGACACGACTGTGTCCTTTTTCAACGAGAAGAAATAAACAAACAAGTGGGACTCATGTGGAAACTATATTCTCTTAATAAACCCAAGTCAATCAATGGATTAAACATAGATTTCATTAAGAGGCCTATTATATATATATATATATATATATATATATATATATATATATATATATATATAAGGAAAGAAAGAAAGAACAGTAAGATATATAATCCGGTGTTCTTGTTATGTTTTACTTTTATTTTTACAAAACAGTGCTCAGTGTAAATATAAATATATTAAAAAATATGATTCCATTGCGATACAGAAAATTCTATGTTTCGATCGAAACTGGTCATCCGGTAAACTGGTGTTTATTTATTTGTTTCTTGTTGATGAGTTCTTAAAGGGGCGTTAAGATTATGATTTTGTTGCATTTTTAAATCTATTGTTTTAATTGAATTTGCAAATAGATTTTTATGGTATTTTGTAATTTTTATATGGTATTGTTTAAATTATTATTATTATTATTATTATTATTATTATTAACTTTTTTATCAATTTATAAAATACTAATTATTTAAGACGAATATTTGGTGGTGTCTGCAAAAAACGTTATTTCATTTCTTTGATTTATTAATTTTTTGTTTTTTAGAAACTTTATAATGTGTGATTTTTCATGTAGTCATAAAGGACATTGGTCCTCCCAGGCTCTATAAATTCTTGTTCTATTTATTATTTTCCATTTTACTGTTGGTGCTTTATTTGTCTCTTTGAAATGGCAAAAATATTTACATAGGGATGTATGATTTCTGTTTCTAATATTATTGAAGGAGCTTTTGTGTAGTCTCCACCTTATATATATATTTTTCAATATCTGGATTCTCAATGGATGAGATTTTGCATTGGTATACTATAGATTCTATGCGGCATCTAATATTCAGAGGGCAATTTTCAGGGTTTCAACAATGACATAATTTTTAAAAATTATTTTTGTCTAATTTTATTTAGGATATGTATTTATTTGATTTTGGCATGCGTGATTTTTCAGGATTTTATTATGTCTTTTTTATAATTCTTACTAAATTTTTAGTACAGCTATAACTTAATTTTAGGTTGTTTTTATTAAAGATTTTGCTAAGTTTGCTGTTAGTAGGAAAATGTTTATCGATTATATATATATATATATATATATATATATATAATATTATTATATATAAATGTAAGAAAATTATATATATATATATATATATATATATATATATATATATATATATATATATATATATATAGGAGCATTATCGTCTTGGAAGATGCAGCCACCATCAGGAAATAAAGTCTTGGCCATTGGATGAACATGATCTCCCAAAATGTTCAGGTAATCTTTGCTGTTGATTCTACCATGCAGGGCAACCATTGGACTGAGACATTTCCATGATATGGAGGCCCAAACTATCATTTTTCCACCTCCATGCTTCACTGTTGGAAGAAGGCAGTCAGGGTTGTAAGCTTCTTTGGGCCGCCTCCACGCATAAACTCGCCCTGAAGTTGGGAAAAGAGAAAAACTGGACTTGTTTGAGAATATGACTTGCTTCCATTGCTATGCAGACCAGGCATTGTGATCTCTGCACCACTACAACCTCTTTTGAATGTTGCGAATGGAGAGAAGAGGTTTCCTCACAGTGGCTCTTCCATGATATGCAACCTTATGGAGCTCACGGTGAGAAACTGAACTATTCAGATGGTTATTCAATTCAGCAGTCACTTTGGCCGCATTTGTCCGATGATTTTTTGCCACATTGCGTTTCAATGCACATCAATCCCTGTCAGTAAGTTTGCAAGTCCGGCCCGAATTGCTACGGTTGCTAGAGGTCTTGCCCTGTTTCTCGAATTGAATCAGTGTTCTTGATATTGTAGCTCTTGAAAAACCAAACAGTTCAGCAACCTTAGTGATCGAGGCTCCTGCCATGCGAGCTCCAACAATTTGCTCTTTTTCGAACTCGGAGAGGTCACGCATTTAGCTTAAATTTTACTAAATTCTAAAAATAAATAAGACAAAGACAGTAAATTAGATAAATAAACGTATTTACAATAGATATAATCTGCAATTACGAAGTTATAGTTAAAGTTCTTAATATAATAGGTCTTTGAAATATAGGACTGGATTTTGCAACTGTTCCAATTATTTTGTCCAACCCTGTATATATATATATATATATATATATATATATATATATATATATATATATATATATTAAAACCATGTTATATATATATATATATATATATATATATATATATATATATATAATGTGTGTGTGTTTGTGTTGTATCTATATATATATATATATATATATATATATATATATATATATATATGTGTCTCTAATATATATATATATATATATATATATATATATATATATATATATATATATATATATATATATATATATATATATATATATATATATATATATATATATATATATAGGTTTTAGATCCGTTATTATATGATCCAGGTAGGTCCTACTAATATAAAATATTAAAACTGATCCACAAAAAGAGCTCAATGTATTGCACAGCAAAAACTAATACACAATAAAATCCAAAATCACCTCATATCAAATATTAATGCTTAAATCGACAGACGAAAAAATAAAATTCATCAGTCTTATTCAACCTCAGTGTAGGCTGAGTTCGTGTCGGAAATAGAAATTTAAATGTGAGAGCTACAAAAATTAAAATGAAATAAAATAAAAAATATGAAAAACCGTCGAAACTAATATAGAATATATCCGATTCAATGTTTTAGTCAGACGAAAGGCACAAGAGTGTGGTCAGAGGAGGGTGGAATATATTTCTCTCGAGGGGAAGAGATTTTATAAAATTAAACCCTTATGACATTAAATTGGGCTTATATGAAGACTGAAATATTAATCTAAGAGTAAGAAAGAAATAGAAAATAACAATTCCAATATATATATATATATATATATATATATATATATATATAAAAAATTTAATTTTTTTATTTTGAAATTTTTGGTAATTCTTGTATAGCGATGCAAATGTTTTGTTAAATTTATATTAGGAAATTTATAATATATATATATATATATATATATATATATATATAATATTATATATATATATATATATATATATTATAAATTTACTAATTTAAAACATGGTTCCATTAAAATAACAGTAAGAATTACCATGTTTCAAAAACAGAAACTAATTTTTTTAAAATTTAATTAGAGAGTTAAATTTAAAATCTTTATCTCGGATCCATTTTCAAGCGATTTTTGGAATAACTTGGCTGTAATGAGCTGAATTTTATTTTCTTCATTGGTATGGGAAAGAAAGGTAATATAAGTGGTATGTGGGTTTGAAACCGGCTTGGTCGCTTGTAGTCGACGGGAGAGATTTAGTATGTAAAAGAAACACCGATCTTCTAGGATATTAGTTCACACCTATCTATAGGACTTATGCAGAATGTTCTGCTAAAGACAAAAAATATTGGCCAATGACATATCTTTTGGTGGAAATGCCTACTTGGTTTCACAGTAGAATGGCCACTAATAGCGTAACACTGTGTGTCATGTAGCGGAGAATAAGTTAATTTTAGGGATTATGCAAAGGAAAAAAAATCCCCTAATTTGTAGGCGGACCCGCGTGTAGGTGATATGATAGATAAATATATAATCAAGTATTTATAAACAGAAGTAAAAAATATCGTTAGCTTTTCAAAATTAATAAAAAAAAAAAATTAAGAACGCTCATAAATGTTTTTCAGGCTAACTGTGAAAAATAAGGTCAACTATGGAAGGTGCCAAGTGATATAATTTAATGTTTAATAAAAGAAAGTGAGTAAATGTTCTTAAATTTCTTTTGTAAATATAACGATATGTTTACGTGTTTATAAATACATGCTGCAAAATAAAATCTTTACATTTGTCTTGATAAAGTCCACCAGAGGATGAAACGAGTCGGTAAAGAATAGTTTTTCCTTTTGTCTTTATTCATGTCTTTTTACAGATATATTTTTATTTACAGAATTTTAACACACAAACAATTACACACACGCGCACCCCCCACATATATATATATATTACTTCAAATATTATTTTAGTGGATACACGTGTTTGAAATAGAAGCCCCATTTTTTAAAACAGCCTGCACCATTGAAAACACCTAATAAAGGAAATATACATTTCTGGCAGGGATCGAACCTACACTTTTTAAGATAAGCCATCGTCTGATTCGGAATACTTGAGACGGCTCGATCATGGAGAACGTCACAACCCAGTAAGCTTCTATTTATAGACTTTTAAGGTGAGATTTTCTTAAAAGCTCATAACTTCTCGATTTCCTATTCGAGACGTAAAGAAAGCAATTTCTAAATTGTTAATCGAATTATTTTTAACCCGATATTTTTATTGCCTGATTATTTTTAACGTTTTTTTAATTTTATTTTAAACGTCTACCGGCCGAGAAAACTTAATAAAAAGAAAAAAAAATAAAGGAGACGACTTTTTAAAAAAATGTTTTTTCGAGTTTTGCAGGCTTGTAGATTTAATATACACTATTTAAAAAAAACGGAGATTATATATATATATATATATATATATATATATATATTGTGTGTGTGTGTGTGTGTGTGTGTTTGAATATATATATATATATATATATATATATATATATATATATATATATATATTATATATTATATATATTATATTGAAAGCGGTATAAAAATTTGTCGCTCAAGCAAAAGCATTTTTAAATTATATATATCTGCAACAATATATATATATATATAAATATATATAATATATATATATATATACCAGTAAAAGCAAAATTTTGCAAATCCAGTTGTTTAAATAAGCTTTGAACCGTTGTATCTTAGAAATGATTAAAGATAAAGTACTGGAATTCTCCGAGTTTTTCATAACACTCCCGGACTCTACTTTGAGCAATAAGAATGTATTTAGCTCTATGTTGAAATGATGATCTCTCTTCTTGTTTTGACCTCCTGATCCAGTTTTTCTCACTACTGTTCCCTCTTTTTTAAACTTGAAGATGGAAGGGAGAGTATGAATGTTGGTACTTTTACTGCAGGCCCGAATCATCGTTTTCGTTTACCATTGTTCAGTTAGAAAGACATAGTGGGGCTGACACAAAATGATTTTAACCTTTTCTTTTTCTAGCCGAATAACTGAAAGGGTTTTTCAGTGATTCTTACGGCAAATGGTGTCAAGATGAATACATAAAGGACTTCAAGTATTTTTTAGTTTTTGCTTATTATTGTTTTTATGTAATATAGATGCATTTTCACCTAATATCCGTCTAATCTGTGAGTGTGGGGATGCGTGTTGCTTTAAATGCCGAGTTATGGAACTATGCTCAGCTAAATAAATGTAAGCCCTTTTGTTAGCATCGTCGTAGTAAATCCAACGTACGTATTGACATTTTTATGAGAGATACAATCTCTTAAATGAGATTTAAATTGATATATAATGTTGTCCTTTTGCAAGATGTTAGTTTGCGAAGAAGAATTGTTTTGGACAACTAGGATGGTTGTATTAAATTTAGTATACTATACAATTAATTTTAGCTGAATAACTCGAACGGTTTTTCAGTGATTCTTACGACAAATGGGGTCAAAATGGTTTTATATGAAAACCCGCAAAAAGAAATTGAATTTGTTTTTTTTAGATAATAACCATTTGAGCCCTGCGTTTCTGAACAATTTTAACCTTTCCGTCTGAGCTCCTGAGTCAAAATTCGTAAATATTGTATGCAATGTTGCATGGCAAATATAACAATAATTACAAGTGTTTACCCACCGTTCAACCGGTGGCTGGGCATTAAATCATCTTTCTCTACCTCTGTTCAGCTGGTGGCTGGGCATTACGTCATTTTTCTCTACCACCGGTAAAGTCAAGGCGCAAAGGATTAAACATTTTGTGGTATGGACAATTATTCCATGGTGTTAAACGATTTGGAACATTTTACTGTTTCATATAGCTGTGTGTGTGTGTGTGTGTGTGTGTGTGTGTGTGTGTGTGTGTGAGAGAGAGAGGGCGCTCTCATGTAGCGTAAATATTTTCAGCACTGGAGGTAGAATCGACATGGCGAGTTCAATCCCGCGCAAATACCCTTGGCAAAGATGTGAATTCATCTTTTCTATCGTCTGTAGCTCTAATCTTAGATGGCAAACAAGCATAAAGGGCAGACAGCTATCATCCATCTTTTCTTTCACTAACATTGGATGCCATGTCTCTTCTTTTTACTTCTAATCTTGTCTTGATGTTCAAAACCCATTTATCGTGCCATGGCTTCCCTCTGTCTCTTCTACAAGTATTTTCACGGCAACTGTTCCGACGAGCTATTTTCGCTGGTTCCCAGACTGCATGAATTTAAGCGAGCTACTAGGCTGGCATCTCGGTCCCACCCATTCATTGTCGAAACTTAAAAGTAAAGGTCTATTCCACTCAAACAGCTTCTTCTCTCGCACTTCGCGCCTGTGGAACTCCTTTCCGTTGGCTGGTTTCTTGATATAATCTTCAAATATTTAAGTGTAATGTCAATCGACATCTTCTGATACCTTGATCTTGTTCCCCGCCCTTCTCTGTATTCTTTCCTCAAACACGCCTCGTTACTCTTGTTCTCAATCCTCTGTAAGCTCTTGCGTGCTAGTGGCACTCCTGCCTTACTTGGGGTGCTTAAAAAAATCATCACGTAGAAGAATACGAAGCAAAAATGAAAGGTTGGCATGGCCCAGTGGATAAAAGTGTTGGTTGGAACATTTGATTGACCCGAAGGGTTGTGTGTTTAATAACTGGCTACGGTAGTTGTGAACAAAAACTTAAAGATTTGAGTTAACTGAGACGTCCGGAAGAGGCAAGGCACGTGGAACTAGAATAATCAACGCGGCGAACGAAATAAAGGGTTCAGTTCAAAATTCCAATCACCTGAAGCAGGTAGAAGCTTACGACCACCAAAACATGGTGGACATGACAATAAATATGAGGACAACAGTCCGAACAGTGTAAATAATGTGAATAAAACTATCGATTGCAAACAGATAAAATATATGCATAGAAATGATAAAGCTAGATTTTATAAGCATATTCTTATTACATCCATGATAGCTCCAGCTACCCCACCAGCATAAATAAGCAATTTAAAGATCATGACCGTAAATAATCCCCAGAATTAACCCTAAAAAACAACAACAAAACTGGAAAGAGTCTGTTTCCTATAATCCCAACTTCCCACAATCCCCTCGTGACCTACATACATAACCTGAATTCACGTCAGTATTTCTGACTTGCTAAAGGAGTAGCACTTGGCTGTGAAGATCACCTGAAGCGTGAAACTGAATCACCATGGCGATGAAATACGTAATTACACCGCGAACACACTAATGCTATATTATTTCGTGAATAGTACATTAATGGTAACTCGGAATCGCTTGAAGAACTCTGTAGTTTTCAGAAGGGATTCTGATCAATAATAGTTACCATTTCCTGGATTGAGATATGTCTTATGTTAGCTGCGAATTCTTCAATTTACGAATATAAATATAAATATCTACATGTGAGCGTGTACCTTGTAATTGTGTATGAAGTTATATAAAAGACTGTTTCGTCTTTTATTATATTTCGAACATTCCCGATGTCGACTTATTCAGTTGTTTCGATAAACCCGTCTGGCAACTGCATGGGACCAATGCGTAGTCATTGGGGCCGTAATTTTTTCACTCACAATCAAATCTTTCCTTTCCAACACATCCTAACGCCATAGTGGAAAATATGGCGGACGACATGAAAGTTCGTTTTACTGGCAATCGGTTTAATTTGCGTAAACAACTTGCATTTCCTTACTCTCGTATTTATACTTAATCGAATTCGGAGAAATCGAATAAAATCAGATATAATCTGTTTATTCGTCAGAAATCTTATCTTCTTGGCTAGCTGTGTCCAGTGACAGCGCCCTCAGGGGGAAAAAGTATAGAGTTCATTGTAGACAACGATTCAGAATTACTGATTTGCATTCAAATATTTGCTTCCGCATTCGGAGAAGAAGGGTGGTAGGGTTAGTAGCTCATCTTGAAAAGACGTCGTAAATCTTCAGCTTACTGCTTTCTCTTAGTCTCGTTCAGCAAAGAGCGACAAGTAAGACGACAATGCCACTAAGACGGAAAGAGTCACTGGGAAGGAAAGAGAATGAACATATTTAAGAAGGAACCGGAAAACCGATCTTGTACAAGGAACAAGGGATAAACCCCGACTTCTGTCCAAAAGACCAGGGGAGGAGTGTGTACCGGTCGATTAGTGAACTTAGTTACCTGTTTTGAAAAATTTCAGAGTTTAGAGGAAATATTAGAAGTATAGAGTTAAAGTAGACTTTAGAAGGAACCGGAAAATGAATCCTAAACAGGAAACAAGGAGTAAACCTCTACTCCTATTCAAAAACTTATTTACTCCTACTGAAGGACGTAAATAAATAAATGAATAACATTGCAGAGTTTAGGGGGAAACATTAGAAGTATAGAGTTGAAGTAGACTTTAGAAGGAACCGGAAACCGAATCCTAAACAGGAAACAAGGAGTAAACCTCTACTCCTATTCAAAAACTTATTTACTCCTACTGAAGGACGTAAATAAATAAATGAATAACATTGCAGAGTTTAGGGGGAAACATTAGAAGTATAGAGTTGAAGTAGACTTTAGAAGGAACCGGAAACTGAATCCTAAACAGGAAACAAGGAGTAAACCTCTACTCCTATTCAAAAACTTATTTACTCCTACTGAAGGACGTAAATAAATAAATGAATAACATTGCAGAGTTTAGGGGAAACATTAGAAGTATAGAGTTGAAGTAGATTTTAGAATGAACCGAAACCGAATCCTAAACAGGAAACAAGGAGTAAACCTCTACTCCTATTCAAAAAACTTATTTACCCTACTGAAGGACGTAAATAAATAAATGAATAACATTGCAGAGTTTAGGGGGAAACATTAGAAGTATAGAGTTGAAGTAGACTTTAGAATGAACCGAAACTTTTTTCCTAAACAGGAAACAAGGAGTAAACCTCAGATTATTCAAAAACTTATTTACTCCCTACTGAAGGACGTAAATAAATAAATGAATAACATTGCAGAGTTTAGGGGAAACATTAGAAGTATAGAGTTGAAGTAGACTTTAGAATGAACCGGAAACCGAATCCTAAACAGGAAACAAGGAGTAAACTACCTCAACTATTCAAAAACTTATTTACCCCACTGAAGGACGTAAATAAATAAATGAATAACATTGCAGAGTTTAGGGGAAACATTAGAAGTATAGAGTTGAAGTAGACTTTAGAAGGAACCGGAAACCGAATCCTAAACAGGAAAACAAGGAGTAAACCTCTACTTATTCAAAAAACTTATTTAATTTACGTAAATAAATGAAGGACATGTTATAAATAAATTTAGAATGAACCGGAAAACTGAATTGCAACAGTTTAGGGGAAACAAACATTATTCAAAAATTAGACCCTAAAAGAAGGAGTAGACTTTAAACCGGCAAAGTTTAGGGGAAATATTAGAAGTATAGAGTAAAGAAGTAGACTTTAGAATGAACTGGAAAAACCTCTAAACAGGAAATAAAAAAGAAAAACTTCTAATTTTCAAAACTTATTTAATTTAAGGACGTAAATAAATAAATGAATAACATTGCAGAGTTTAGGGAAACATTAGAAGTATAGAGTTGAAGTAGATTTTAAAGAACTGAAACAGAATCCTAAACAGGAAACAAGGAGTAAACCTCTACTCCTATTCAAAAAAACTTATTTACCCTACTGAAGGACGTAAATAAATAAATGAATAACATTGCAGAGTTTAGAGGGAAACATTAGAAGTATAGAGTTGAAGTAGACTTTTAAGGAACTGGAAACCGAATCCTAAACAGGAAACAAGGAGTAAACCTCTATATTATTCAAAAACTTATTTACTCCTACTGAAGGACGCAAATAAATAAATGAATAACATTGCAGAGTTTTTTAACATTAGAAGTATAGAGTTGAAGTTAGACTTTAGAATGAACTTAAACCGAATCCTAAACAGGAAACAAGGAGTAAACCATTTTAGTTTTATTCAAAACTTATTTATTCCTACTTAAGGACGCAAATAAATAAATGAATAACATTGCAGAGTTTGGGAAACATTAGAAGTTTATAGAGTTGAAGTAGACTTTAGAAGGAACCGGAAACCGAATCCCAAACAGAAACAAGGAGTAAACCGGTAATTTATTCAAAAAATAACATACACCCTACTGAAGGACGTAAATAAATAAATGAATAACATTGCAGAGTTTAGGGGGTTCACATTAGAAGCATAGAGTTGAAGTAAATTTTAGAAGGAACTCGAAACAGAAAAGTAAACAGGAAACAAATAGTAAACCCTTAACATTATTCAAAAACTTATTTACTCCTACTTTGAAGGACGTAAATAAAAAAAATGAATAACATTTTAGAGTTTAATGGGAAACATTAGAAGTATAGAGTTGAAGTAGACTTTAGAAGGAACCGGAAACCGAATCCTTAACAGGAAAAAGGAGTAAACCTTTATTTATTTTACTTATTTATTCCTACTGAAGGATTAATAAATAAATAAATGAATAACATTGCAGAGTTTATGGGAAACATTAGTTAGTATAGAGTTGAAGTAAATTGAATTTAAAAGGAACATGAAAATAAATTATAAAACAGGAAAAAGGAGTAAAAATAAATAAAAATCCTATTTTAAAAAAAACTTATTTACATTTAAAAACCGAAACTGAAGAAAATGTAAATAAACTATGAATTCAAAAACTTATTTGCAGAGTTTTTCAAAAAAATAAAAAATAAAAATTGAAATAGACTTTTAGAAGGAAAGTTGAAAACCGAATCCTAAAAAGGAAAAAAAACAATAAAAAATTTTAACATGTATTCAAAAAATTATTTAATCTTACTGAAAATTTTAAATAAATAAAATTTAATAACATTTAAGAGTTTAAAAAAAACATTTTAAGTATAGAACAAAAGAAAAAATTTTGAAGGAACCGAAAATCGAATCCTAAACAGGAAAAAAATGTAAATATCTCTCCTATTCAAAAATCATTTTATATTAAAAAGGAAATTAAATAAAATAAATGAATAACATTGCAAAGTTTAATAAATTGAAACATTAGAAGTATAGATTTGAAGTAAAAATTTAATTTGATAGAAAACCCAAATTCTATTTTTTTGAAAAAATTTAAACCTTTGATTTCTATTCAAAAACTTATTTTATTTGACATTTTTAAATAAATTTATGAATAACAAATTTTTTTTTTTTGAATAAAAATTTAATTTTTTAAATAATGAAGTAGAACTTTATGAAGGAACCGGAAAAATGAATTCTAAACAAAAACAAAAGGATCCCAAGGAGGAAATTTTTTAATTTTCACTTATATTTTAAAATGAGTTTTTTTTCAATTTAACATAAATTTAAACGTTTTATAAATAAATGAAAAACATTATAGATTTAGAGGGAAAAACATTGAAAAAATTGAAAAAAAGAATATAAACAAAAAAGGAAACTTAAAAATTGAAACAGGAAAATTTTAAAGTAAAAATTTCTTTAAGAACTATAATTGAAACCAAAAAAACTGAAATAAAACAAAACAATACTATACTTTCATCATACTAAATAAAACTAATAAATTTCAGTTTTAATATAAATTTTTGTGTTTAAAAATTAAACATTCGTATATGTATAAAGAAAAACTTTTTAAATTTTAGAATGTTAATTTTACTGTTTGAATAAACGATGAAATTCCTGTTGGATTTTTAAAAAAACAATTTTTTTATTGGAAAAATCAATTTCACTCGATAAATTAACCGAAAAAACATAAAGTTTCAAAGTGTACAAATATAATTATATATCTTACCATGAAAAGGAAAACAAATAAACACACAAACAAAATAAAAACCTGACAATTTCCGCATGTCATCTAAATAATATATAATTTTAAGATTTAATTTTACAAAATTTTTGATACGAAAAAAATGGAAGACATAAAAATAAGAAATTAACGATATTAATATGATTAACAAAATTGCGAAAAATGTGGCATTTTAATTTGCAACAAAATGCCTTATAAATTCCAATATAAAAAAAACTAAAAAGCAGGAAAATTTCATTATAACAAGGAAAATTTATGTGAAATGATACGAATATCGATAAGTTCTATTGTGATATTGAATGCTGATGTTTATTTTACAAACAATGAATTGACAATTTTTTGTTTTATTAATTTTAATGAAAAAGAAACTTTTCTTAATTTAAATTTATATGAAAAACTTCCAACATTCAGATTTTCCAAAAATTTCCTTTTTCAATTTAATATTATATAATGTATATATATATATATAACAATGTCAAACATTTATATATATATTTATATATATATATGTTTTTATTTACTTGATTTGTTGCAAATAATTTTAAATCATGATGAATATTTTAACATATTAATTGGATAGGAATTTGTTTCACTGTTTGATCTCCCTTTTCACTATGAATTGAATGTCCGATTTGATTTCATAACTTTTTCAATTTTTAAATCGATAAGAAGATTTATCTGAATATTTTAACTAATTTCTATCCACGGAAAGGAAAACAATAAAATTTTATATTTATAATTTATTTATATACATAAATATGAATAACTTGTCCATACTTGAAGATTTTGCTTTTTTTTTTTTTTTAAATTTTTTTATTTATTTTTAAAAAAAAAAAAAAAAAATTACTTTCGAATTCAAATTATTTTCTCATAAATTTTGAAACATGACCAAGTTATTTAAATTGTACAAAGATCATGTAAAACATATCAATCAGTATTGAATGTTGAAAGTTTTATTTTTCAATGTATCTTTTATATATTAATACATGAACATATGCATTAATTGTGTTCATTATTAAATTTCATGATAAAAGCTCAAAAATAATATTTTGAGTATTTTTCTTTATGGTTTCCTATAAACCAAAATCAATATTCTGATGCGTCCCATCATATATTAAGTATCGGCATTACAATATACATTAACAAATATTATCGAAAAATTTTCATGTATTTATATTATATAAATCCTACAAAATAATTGATCCATTTTAAAAATTCCATTTATCATTGACCTATACATATATATATATATAGTAAAGGTAATAAATCAAAGAAGGTATAATGAATATCTTCCATTAATATAAAATATTTTTTTTCCAAATATAACAAAAGAGGTCAATTTATTATTATATTTTATTAATTCTAATAGGAAAAATAAAATTTGAAAACATCTCATATCAAAAAATAGAAAAGCATATGAAATTTGTTGGTTTGTTTTAATGTTCTTAATACATATATATATATATATATTATATATATTATATATATATATATATATAGAGATTTAAGAGAAGAGAGAAAAAATAATTATATTTTAATTTAAAACCTCAATTTTGATTTTCTTTAATATTCAAATTTTTAAAAAAGAAAAAATGTTTTAAAATTTTTTCAAATATCCAAAATCAAAATTTTTTTTTAAATTTAAAACGTTTATTGTGGTTTATTTTATTCAAACATATCTATTTGAATTTTACAAAAGATAAAATTTAACAAAAAAAAAACAAAAATTTTAGTGGAAATTTAAATTATAAAATATAAAATATATTATATAACCAATGTTCTGTCTATGAATTTTTCCAATCGACTGTTTCATAGAAAATATTTTCTGTCTCCACTGAATTTCAAATTAATTTAAAATAGATTGTTTTAAATTTATTTATAAAAAAATCCCAAATATGCAAAACATTAAAGTAACGCGAATTAACAGCGTCTAAGAATTTGAATGAAACCTGTCGTGTAATTGATTGGGGTTGTTGTAAAATCTTCCTTTAATGTCGTTCTTATCATTCACCCTTAGCCATCTATATCTAGAGACGAGACGCATTAAATTTGAGCAACATCCAGCCGACACACTGGGGTTAAAAATAGAAAACAAAAATGATACATATGACACACTCATATCCTCTCTCCCACCTCACTTCCTCACTTCGTTAACTTTTACGTATACTTGATGAGGTCCGTCAAAAACGTGTGAATTTCTTTTCATTTTCATTTCAGCTTTTGGAAGTAAAGTCTGATGATCCAGAACCCTGTTAAATATATTATGGTGAAATAGATTTATTAATGGAATCTTAACGTGGTCTGTTTTTATTCAAACATATCTGCTCTGAATTTTATATTGAATGCTCTCTGATATCATCCTCCTCAGGTCTAATATATACGGATTACATAAATTTGCATAAACTATATATATATATATATATATATATATATATATATATATATATATATATATATATAACTATATTAAATCGAAAAACCCTAAATTTTTGATTTGCCAATAATCAAATCAATCTCAAGGGAAAAAATTTTTAAAAAAAAAAGAGCTAGAAACATGAAAGTCTGTTGAAAAAAAATCGCATAGATACAGGTTTAAAGCCCAAAGAAAAAACCCGACGAGTAAACAACTAACTAACAAAAGAGCTCAATACAACTGTAGAGCAGACCTAGATAAACCTAGTGAGCCAGACAAAAAACGATCGTCAGATAATACTGATTTCCTAATATATATTTAAAGGTCAAACATATTTATAGGCATATATTTTTGTATATATATATATATATATATATATATATATATATATATATATATATATATATATATATAAGATATTTAAAATAATATATTTTTACAAGTTTTGTTAAAGATGACTGAGAAGGTATTTAAATTTTAACACAGAAAAATTTAAACTTTTTGTTTTATTTTAAAAGTGTTTTTATTTTCTGATTAGAAAATGTGCAAAAAAATGTCCAAATGTTCTGCATATCCGAGCATTTTTTAAGATCCTTCTTTAAAATTGTATAAACAATTCAAAACACAAGACAATATTATAAATATATATATATATATATATATAAATATATAATAGATTCTATTTAATGAATTTCTTTTTATAAATTGTTTATATAAATATATTATATTATTTATATATATTTATTTTTATTTATTGATTCTAAAATTAAAAGATAAAAAAAGATTCTGAGAAATTGTAAATTTTAATAAATTTGTATTTATTTAATTTTTTATGGATTTCATAAACATTTAAAATATTAAAACTGAGTTCAATCAAAGAGTTCTTTCTGGTATTTAATATTACAGAACAAATTGTTAAATTTTTAAATGAAAAATTAATTTTAGTGGGGAATATATAATAATTTTTGGGACCCTTTAAAAAATGACATTCTCTTATTCAAATAATTTGAATTCAAAAAGTTCGTGTCTTTTTAAAATTTAATTGTTTCACCTGTCGAAAATTATTTTCAAAATGATCCATTTTTGTTGTTTCAGTCAGACGAAAAAAACGAGAATTTTGGTTGAAAGGTGGAAAGTATTAGTTTTAAATAGAAGAACGTTTTATATAATTAAATATTGAATATTAAATTTTTCATTAAATTGGGGTTATATAAATAAAAAAGAAAAAATAATGTTGAAAATTTTTTGAAAGGATCGAAAAGGTTTTTATTTTTTAAATTTATAAAGATAAAAATTGGATTAAAATAATAAATTCCTAAGTAAAAATATTTTTTTAAAATAAAGAAATTTAAAAAAGAAGATATATAAAAAATAAATTAAAAATAAGTTATATTTATATAATTGATATTAAATATTAACATAAATATTATATATATATGTTTGTGTCCATAAAGTTCGTGTGCACTTTAAAAAATTTATAACTTTATTTGTATTTGCGATAGAAATAATTTGTAAAAAGGATTAGAAAGAAGTAAATCTATATTTTTTAAGGTTTTATTGAAATTTTATTTAAGTTTCCACATGTCCTCCATCATTAGCAATACAAAGGGTAATACGATTTTGCAGTTCACGGAAAACATTTGCCAACTGATTTACAGTAATGCCTGAAATCACATTAGTTATTTTAGCTATACTTAAAACTAGGTACATTAAACTTTATAACATTTTCATAGATTATTTCTATCCCAAATACAAATAAAGTTATAATTTTTTAAAGTGCACACAAACTTTATGGACACCCTGTATTATATATATATAATATCAACCTACCTTATTTAAAAAATAAATAGTGTTTTGAAAGATTATTATTTTTTTTAAATAGAAATTATAGCTTGAATTCCAGTCATGCTCAACACCCAAAAAATTAAAATTACTTGTATAGTAATCAAAAATTTGAACATTTTACACACACACACACACATCAAAAAAACAGTTTCCTTATGAAGAGAAACTAGCAACACCTAAACAAACCTCTTTGAATATGGCTAAAGAATTGGCCGAAATCGCTTAAGACAATAAACAATATGGACATTTTTTTATTTCTACTTTATACAAACCAAACGGAAAAAAAGTATTAAAAATGAAAAAAAACTAAATAAAAAATTCATTAAATTATCCTTATCTGTTATATTCAACGAAATATATTTAAAAGAAAGGTTGTTTCCAATATATATATATATATATATATATATATATATAAATATAACTTAGATATATATATATATATGTGTGTGTGTGTGTGTGTGTGTTTCACTATTAAAATGAATCTAGAAAATCATCAAATTCCATTTTTAACCAAACATTCATATTTCAGTTAATCATTTCACATCTAGAAGGGAAAAAATTCTCGATGGCTCGGAAAAAAAAAGAAGAAAACAAAAAAAAAACGCCAAATTTCAAAGAGATTTTCATCGTAATTTTGGCATTCAAAACATTTTTTGCAGATTATCAAAGCGTTGTTTTGTTGGATATTTTTCTGTTTTAACAAAGATGCAGATAATTTGAGGCCGAATAAAAGGTTAGATAGTGACAAGATCGTGATTGGAATTTTTCTAATTAAAATATCATTAAACGAAATACATTTTTTTTAAAATTTTTTAAAAGCAAAATGGTTATGAAATTTTATTAAGACAATTTGAATAAGTGCCGCATCTGACTAAAAAACATTGTAACGTATTTTTTAATTTCATACGTATTCTTAGATTTCTTTCGATTTTTTTGTTATCTTGATCTATCTATCATCATATCTATCTATTTATATCTATCTCAAACTCTTCATCAATCTATATTTTTTTTTCTTTTCATTATCTATTGATTTATCTATCTCATTCTGTTCGTATCTATCTTTCTCATTCTGTTCATATCTATCTATTTTTATCTATCTATCTATCTATCTATTCAATTTTATTATATATAATATATTAAAACCGATATATGATTGTTTTTTTTTATCACACACGCGTGCACAAACATTTCAAAAATAACATATGTTTATCTATTTTAGATGTAAAACTTCTTTTTAGTTTATATTGTATTCATCTATCTATCACAGTTTATTTATCACAGTTTTTAATATCTATCTATGTATATATATATGTATCCTATTTATAATTTATTTATATGTGAATCCATTTTTTTTATTTATTGTGGCACCTGACTGTGTATATAAATCAGGTATGTCGGTAGCCGGCCTTATAGTCAATTTTGGAATCATGCATTGGAAAAGTGCGAGGTGAGGATTTATCGTGATTAATTGAATTAATCTGTGAAGATGCGGTCCTGACATTATTTCATCATCATTTTCATCATCATCATCATCATATTTTCTGTTTATCTTTTCTGATTTCTTTACTATTAGAATTTTCATTTATCTATCTATCTATCTATTGTATATATATATTATCTATCTTGGATATCTATCTCAAGTTTATCAAAAATCTGTTTTCATTCTTCATGTATTTATCTAAAAATTTATCAAAATTTGATATGTAAACATCTATATGTATGCATGTATCTGTTTATCTCAGACTGTTCATCATCTTGTCTCTCTATTATCTATCTATTATCATCTATCTATCTATCATCTTGTTTTATCTATTTTATCTATGATTTTTGTATGTTAAAAAATGTTATTGATATTTTGTATAAATCATAAATAACGTTTTATATAAAATTTTTTGACTGTCTGTCGAAAATATTATTAAAATAATAAGTTAGTTAAATAACCGTTTACAATTCTTTCTTTTTAATGATTAAATAAAAAACCTTTTGAAAGGAACAATTTTAAACATCTGATATATATTTATATAATTTTAATACGAATTTTTGATATTTTTTCCTCATTTAACAATTTTATTGATGGCAAATTTATTTATAAAAACCTTGTATTTAGGCCCGAATTGAATATGACGATAAAATACATCCGCATCATGGGTAAGACGTTAAAATACGTCCAGCAGCATTGGCCTTATTTTTCAGGAAAATCCATTGAGGAGCGTCGAACCACCTTAAATTTTTGATGTCATGTTTTCAGGTCCATCGGGACTCAAATCTAAAACAGGTTTGATTTCCAGCCCCATCTATTAACAAAATAGTTAACCCCTGATCATGATGAACGTAGCACTTTTTTAGGGTCCCAAAGAATGGGCAAATAGTTAACCCCTACCCAACAAAAGCACCTTCTTTCCCAGCTATTTTGTTAACCACGAAGCTTTTAAAAAACAATATTTAAATATATAAAAATAGGTTTATATACCAGAAATACTTTGTTCAAATAATTATCAATAAAATTTTTTTAAAAAAATACTATTACCAATAATACATTTTGAAAAAAATATTACCAAATCAGTGAAAATATTTTGTTAGTAACTGAAATTTGATTCTTTGAACAAAAATATTACCATTGAGTAATTAAAAAAAAATTTTTTACAGGAATAAAACCATCCAAGATTGTAAATTTCCTAAAAGTTGGATTGTACTTAAAAATATGAGTAATTGAAAAATGGTTCAAATATATATGTACACATACACACCCTTGTTTTTTTTTTTTACCAAACTATCACTATGAATCTATTTCAAAAATTTTGTTGGCATTAAATGACCCACTGAGGTTTTGATATGCCATAAAACAAAACAACCAACCAACTTGTATTTAGGCCAACATAAGTATTATCGATAATGCCTCAGTTATAAGATGTGTCTACCTATATCTTCGAGATGAGATATTATGATTATTTATATTATTTATATTATTCAGACTATTCTTCTATTATTCAGTTATTAACCACATCTTCATTGCCATATTTTCTAACTTTCGGCCGTTGTACGCTCCGGCCTTCTTCAGATGATTGAAATTTCGAATCGAACTCTTTATTTCGTCCACAGTTCTAGTTTCAGCTGCCATGCCTCTTCCGGATGTCTCAGTTATTTCTCTTTAACTCAATTCTCCACGATTTTTCGTTCATCACTGCTGTGGCCTGGCATTGAACTCACAACTCTTTAAGTCTAGTCACTGGATTTAACCAACGTCTAAAGCAATAACTGGGATGGGACGACAGCAAGCAGTGGAGTTTGACCAGATTGGTAACGTTTTCTGTACTTGTTGCCCAAGTTAAATTCAAAATAAAAAAACCCACGGATATCTATAAAACGATTACATTTTAATCATTTATTTTAAATCATATTAATTAATATTAAATAGTGATAAATAATATTATATAATATTTTCCATGATGAATGAACATAAATTCTAATGAATTTATTTCAGCGCCATTTTTAAGGACGAAGAAAGAGAGAATGACAGAGAGATAGAATAGACGCCATCTTCGCCTCTGCATTTTTCGTAAAAGAGTGAAAAGTGAGAGAACGAGGAAGAAAGAGGGAGTGAGACAGAGAAATGAGAAAAGAAGACAAAGAAATAAAAAGATCGTCTGTCTGAAGAGGTTTTCAAATGTAAATGACAGAAATCTATATAAATAAAGAAAGTGTACGTGTGTCCGTCTGTCAAATGAATGTTTTTTTCTCAGTGAACCATAAACAATTTCCAAAGTAACAGAATAAGTAACTACTGTTGTTACAATTGATTAAAATTAGATCAATAACTCATTTAAATTTAAATTTAAATATAGAAAAGATAAAAAATCAATTCTTTATTAAAATATGTTTAACTTTAATTTCGCTTTCGTCGCAATTGCAATTGATATCGGCTAATTAAACCGTAATTAAAAAACTAAGTTTAACGGTACGTTGCTTTTATGTTGAGTTTCTTTTTTTAAGCACGCGTACTGTGACATATTCGAAATATTACATAGTTTGGAAACTAAAATGTCTTTTAAGACTTTATTTTGATCAAAAAGAATGGTGATTTTAAAAAAAATAAAATTGCGCGCAAAATAAAAGTAAACTACATGAATTGTTGCGTATACGAAGAAAGATTTTTTTTTATTAAACGTCGAATAAAGATAAAATTTCCGATTCAATAACACATAAAACCAGTGGATAATGACGCTGGTTAGATTTAAAAAACTATATTTGTAATTTTGAGTTCAATACCAGGCTGCAAAATGAATAAAAAAAAAACTTGAGAGTTGAATAAATTTTTTTTTTGGAATCTCCGGAAGAGGATGACAATAAACTAGTATTTTTTCTACCTTTATACACGAAATAAAGGGTTAAATCAAATTTCCAATCACCTTTGAATAAGGAGATTACAACGATGGCGAAAACTTTGAATTGGCAATGAAGATGACATTTAACAAAGTGAATAATGTAAAAAATTATTTATATGACTTTTCCTAAATATCTCAAATATACTGAAATTATTTTTTCTTTGTTTCCAAAAATTGTCCTTTTGTTCTTCATCAAAAAGTAATTTTCCCGCCTTACAAGAAAGGCTTATCATTAAAGCATGTTATTTTGGAATAAAATATCCCCAAATATGGAGGATCTATAAATAAAGAGAATTTATTTCTGTAAAAAAATAGGCCATTGAAATGATTCTTTACATGGCATAGTGGATAAAAACAATTTAAATCCAATGACAGGATTTAAATATGTCATGAGTTAAAATACCCGGTTAAGGCAGTGGAGAACTTTTAACAATTTTAACAAAAAAATAAAAGATAACAAAAATCCATTAAACACTTGGCATGTGGAACTAGAAATTCAGTCTAAAACAGTGAGCAAAATAAAGTTTCAGTTCGAAATTCCAACCACCTGAAGAATTGGGCATACAACGGCCGAAACGTTGTAATTTATGGCGACAAAGATGAGGACAATAGTTTTAATATAAATATATGTATATAATAAATCATCTCATATAATATAGACAGATATATGAAAGGCCGAAACTTGTAATTGTTATAACTATACAAAGATGAGGACATATAATTAATAATTGTATATGGTGTTTATAATAATAATCATATCAAAATTTTCAATAGACAGATACTGAAGGGCCGAAACGTTTGATAGATATGGCGACAAAGATATTTTATAATCGAATAATGTAAATAAACGATAATGCCTCATCTCAGAATTATAGATAGATACTGAATGAAATCAGAATCTGTTGTTTTTTTTTTTTTCATTTTTTTAAATTTTTTATACAGAATTGTACAGCTGGAGAAGGTTGTAGAATGGAACGGACGAATCATTCTAGCTTTAATATAAACGATTTATTTATATATATAAAATATATTAAAATAATATAAAATGATCAATAAAATATCTAAATTCTCTTACCTTGGAGACCAAATCTATTCAATATTCCAAACTTTTGCTTTGAAAAGTTCATTTGAAAATAAAAAAAAAAATAATTCAACATTTTATTTATAACACAGAAATTTTTTTTGTAAAAATTTTTTTTTTAGGATTAATCGGACTGTACTTTTTTTTGTTCAATGCCATGAACTATATGCGCATGAAAATCAGAACATATCCGTTGTATTTTCGTCAAAAATTTGAAAGTATATTTTTCAAAAATTTATTCAATCAAGCCCGTAAAAAAATTATTTTTTTTTGCAGTTTTTGTTCACCTTAAATTTCTATCCCATATTGTGACAACAGACAATCTAAAGATTTTTGATATATTTTCTGTAAAAGCCTGGAAGCAAATTTATTGTGTTATGACAAACAAATAAATACACATTAAACAAAATATTCTCGTATATATATATATATATATATATATTATAAGTTCATTGTTATGTTTATTTCGTCATAATTTTGTTTTTCTCAAATTTTAGAGTATCAGCCTTTTCGAAACCATTTAAAAATAAATTTTTAAATTTAACTTTAGAAGGGTAGGAGCAAACATATAAGGAGACATAATCAGGTTCAAATTAATGTGATGAAAAATTATCATTAAAAATATATATTCAGTTTTAAAAATTATTTTTAAAAATTTTCAATCTTACAATAAGGAATATTGAGGAAGAAAAACCAAAATTTCAGACCTTAGACCTATTTAAAGACCGGAGATGAAGTGTGGGAAAAAGGTAAATGAAAAAAGATAAAAAAAAAGGAAAAAAAATATAACAACAAATTATTGAATCGAAATAAGAAATGGACGTAGGGTTTTTTAAGGAAGGAAAAAACATATATTCTTTTGGGCAATTTAGTTTAAAAATATCTTAAATATTTGATAGTAAAACAAAAATGTTTAAAACCCACAACATAAACTATATTTAAATGCTTGATAGGAATTCATATATAATTTAAATTTCTCCAAAAATAAATTATGGAATTAGTATAAACTGAATATTATATTAATAAATCGAATATTAAGATAAAATGTTTTCCAAAATTCAAGGATTAAATTGTCTGAGAAAGAAAGAGACCTAATGCATCATGAATTAAAAGAGAAGGATAAAATTTTACTGATAAAAAATTTTTATAAAATTTCTTTATAATATATATGCAAATGTATACTGGTTTAAATAATCATTTTATTTATTCTTATATTTTAAAATATTCAAATAGGTATCCATTTTCACAATTATAGATTTGTAAAAAGTATACAAATTCCAATTTTATATATATATATATATATATATATATATATATATATATATAAATTATATTTATATAATGGTAAATATAAATTAAATTTTGATGTGAGGATGCTTATTTTGACACATGTGTGTTAACAAACATAAAAAATGTATAAATATATATATATATATGGGCACTATAATTGATATGTGGATATATGTATATAACCATCATGTATATAAACGTAAATATGTATATATATTTGTGGAAATTTCATGAATGAAAGTAGCATATGAATATTTAATTTTTCATGTAAAATTTGGTTATATATATATATATATATATATATATATATATTATATATATATATATTATTTTTTTGTTTTATGATCATATTTTAAATAAATAATTCTAAAATTAATATTTTTTTAAATAAATAATTATATTGAATAAATAATTATTTTTTTCGTTACTTTTGTATCGAGAAAATTTTTAAAAATTATTTAAAAAATATAAAAGAACTTTTTGATTTTTTTTAAATAGTCGTAAATTTTTTATTTTCTCTTATTTTTCAAACACACACATACACACACATATATATATATATAAAAATTATATTTACAAACATTTTATATATATTATATAAATGGTATATATATATATATTTGTGTGTGTGTGTGTGTGTATCAGTAAAAATAATATTTAATTAAAAAAGAACTATTATTTAATTAATCCAAAGTTCTTTAACATTTTTTATTATTATTTTTAAAAAAATAGTGCTCGATACAAAAGTATACATATTAGATAAATATAATTATTTATTGAATTCATATTTTTATAAATAAATAATATATATATATATATATATAGAATCCATATATAAGACTTTGTATATGAATATATGTATAATTTATTGTTTTGAATATTTATTTTATATATGCGTTTTATAAATAATATTTAATGTAAAGACAAAATTTTAAATATTAATTTTCTAATTTTGATATTATTTTAAATATATACTATCTTGAAATAATTCCTCTTTAAAAAACTTTAGAAATTTTATTCATCTGTGTCATAATTTCAATTTAAATTGATCACTTAGATTTAAATTAAAAAAATATTACTCTTTGACAATTATTCATTTATTAAAAAAAATTAAAATTAAAAAATTTTTTTTGAAAAATAAACACTTAATTCACTATCTAACGTTAACTATTTAAATTTAAGAATCTAATTTAAATATGTATAAAGATGGAAAGCATGATGGAAATATGTTATATGTAAATATTTGTGTATCCAATATGTAATATATACCTTAAATGTATCGAACTAAAAATATTTGTATGTGTTTATATATGTAATTGTACATGTATAGAAATAAATGTGTATGTATAAATTTACCTAAATATGTATTGGTGTGTGTAAAAAAACAGTAAATTCTTTTTATTATTACCTTCAAATGATACTTCATCTTTATTTTGTAACTTTTGAAACTTTTGATTAAAAATATTACTTATCTAAAAATAGCTTTTTTTACATTAAATTGAAGAATTATTTTTTATTTTTTTCAACCGAAAACTCATTCAAATAAAAAATTTACTTTTTTTCTTTTTTTTAATTATATTTGTTTATTTTATAATAAAATTGAAGTTTTAAGATCCATAGAAAAATAAAATCTTAATGAAATAAATTATTTCTTTATGGAAAATAAATTGGTCTGTTTTTTTTATAAATATAAGGTCATCCCATAAGTTCTGTCTGAATTTTAACTTTTTGTTAAAATGAACGAAATTTATAGAGTATTTTATAATGTCTAATGGAGCTGAACATTATTTTTATGTTTAGATGCATTTAAACTGATCAAATTTTTATTTCAGAGAACAATAAAATTAAATTTTGTTTGATTAAAACCCTGCTAACATGGAAGTACCCAAGAATCATTTGAGGCACATAATGCTTTATGAGTTCAAGAAAGGAAACTCAGCAGCCGAAGCGGCTAGAAACATTCACTCAGTTTATGGAGAGGAATGTGTGAATGAAAGAACTTGCAGAAGATGGTTTGCAAAATTCAGAGGTGGAGATTTCACCCTTGAAGATGAAGATCGAACCGGACGTCCAGTTGAGTTTGATGAAAAGCTTCTTGAAGCAGCCCTTGAAGAAAATCCTGCTTTATCAGTTGAGGAATTGGCAGTGGTTCTCAGTTCAAACCATACAACTGTTCATCGTCATCTTCAACAACTTGGAAAAGTTCCTAAACTTGGAAAATGGGTGCCTCATGAATTGTCTGAAAACAACCTCAAATCCCGAGTTGACATCTGCTCTTCTCTCCATTCTCGCCAACTTGTTTCACCTTTTTTGGATAGACTTGTGACTGGCGACGAAAAATGGATCTTTTATCGAAATGTTAAGCGTCGTAGACAGTGGCTTGGTAAAGGGAAGGACCCCAGCCACAGCCGAGAAGGGAACTTCATGGGCAAAAGGTTCTTCTTTCAATCTGGTGGGATCGCCAAGGAATAATCCACTTTGAATTCTTACCACCTAATGCAACAATTAATGCTCAAATATACTGTCAGCAATTAGAGCGTTTGAACCAAGCTTTGAGGAAAAAAAAGACCTGCTCTAGTGAATCGAAAAGAGGTGATGTTTCATCAGGACAATGCGCGACCCCACACAGCAAGAATCACGTCACAAAAAGATCGAAGAACTTGGTTGGGAGAAAATTCCTCATCCACCTTATTCTCCCGATCTTGCTCCTTCAGACTACCATTTGTTTCGTAGCTTACAGAATCATTTGGTAGAAACAGCTTTTGTAACACAGGAAGACGTTAAAACTGACATTTGTGAGTTCTTCGAATCAAAGCCAAAAGAATTTTGCAGTAATGGAATTAGTAAGCTTGTTAATAAATGGAAGGAAGTCATAGATAATCAGGGAAAATACATTGTTGATTGAATCTGTAATTAAATGTAACATTTGGTCACTTGTTTTCTTTATTCAAAATTCGGACAGAACTTATGGGATGACCTGATAAATATATATATATATATATATATATATATAAATATATATATTTGATTATTTATATTCTTATATATTTTTTTTTTTTATATATATATATATAAATATATATATATATATATATATATATTTATATATATATATAAATATCCCTAAATTTATTATCCAGATACCAAAAAAAAATTTTATTTTATATATAATAAATATTTTTTTAAATATTGTATATTCTATATATATATATATTATTCATATATATATTTTATATTATTATATATATATATATATATATATATTTATTTATATAAGTTTTTCATATAAATGTTAAATATTTTTTATAATTGCCGTTTTGTATATATATATATTTTATATATATATATATATATATATTTTATTATATATATTGAATAAAATATGTTTGAAAAATATTTTGAAAAAATTTTTTAAACTCTTTTTGGTTGATATATATAAAAGAAAACAAATAAAACAAAATTCCATCATTATTTTTCTCTATATTCAAATTTCTTCATTAAAAAATTTTAAAAATTTTAAAGATTATTTTTGAAAAGAATTTTTTTTATTATTATATATTTATAATCTCAAAGTATTTATTCTGGGTTTTCTTTTAATTTTATTCCATTTGAATTTTCATAATTTTAATAATAACAATCTGTTAATTATAAATATTATATTTTCAATTTCCTATATATATATTAGTGGGAAGGCATATAAACTTTAATATAACAATTATTTTAAGGTTAATTTATTAAAAAGGAATTTATTAATTATATCAAATATTAAGAAAATTTATAAAATATTTAGAATAAACATATATATATAATTTAATTAATTAATAAATACATTTTTAAAAAAATCTGTTAAATTGATCTTTTAAATATTTCTTAATCTTGTCTTTATTTAACATTTCAAAGATGATTTAGCATTAGATCTTATCAATATATATTTGTTTTAATACCATTTATATATAAATATTCTTCTTCGTTTATTTATTCACCTTTTTAAAATAAATTCTATAAAATATATTAAATAATTTGAAAATTTAAGATCTAACCTTTCATTTTTACGAAGTGCCATTTAATTTAAGTGATCATATATATTGACGCATAGATATTTAATGTTTACATTGGGATTTGAAAAATTTCTTCATTTAAAAAATTTTATGAAAAGTAAATTTGACGAATGAGTTTAAACAAGTTAAAAGAGGAAATTTAATGTGTGTGTGTGTGAAAATTTGATCAAAAATAAGAAACAGTGAAAAGAGGAGGGGAAATAAAAATTGAATATATGAAAAAAAATTTAAACTTTCTATATATCTAATATGGATAAGAAAATTTAGAAAACGATTATATAATATTAGGAGAGATATTATATATATGAGAAAGATAGATATATAGAGAAAATATATAAATAAAACAGATAATAAGTTTGATTTCAGATATTATCATTATTCTATTTACATTTTTTATGCACTTTTCTAGATTTTCATATATAATTTGGAAATTTGACCAAAAAAGAGAAAAAAAATTATTAGAGATGATATAGATATTATATATATAGATAGATGGTATATATATTATTCTAAAAATTATGAAATTGAAACAGTTATTTGAAAATAAAGGATATATAAAATGAAATTATAGAAAAAAAAAATTTAAAAGAATATATCTAACTTTATATTCATTTTTATTCAATAGATGAAAAATCTTCAACAAAGATGAAGAAAAAATGTTATTTATTTAAGTTTGATAAAAATTTAAATTTGAAAAAATTAAAATAGAAATTTTAATATAAAAAAGAGTGAAAAATAAATAAAAAAAAAGAGATAGAGAGAAAGTAAGAAGAAAATGAATATAAATATAGATGTCCAAATAATTTAAAATTTATTATATAAAAATATATATTTATATATATATATTTTTTTTATATATATATAAAATCATTTCATATAATTATAAAAAATTTATATTATATAATATATAAATATATTATATAAATAATCTTTATATGTGCATAAATTTTGGAAGTATTCAAAACATTTTAAAGAAATTCTTTTTTTCTAATTCTTGATTATTTATCTTTAAGCTATTCGACTGATTTTTTAAAATGGTTTTTTTCTAGAATTCATAAAAAAACTTAAAAAAATATTTTTATTATTAAAAGCCTATATTTTATTTTTATATAATTGTTGTTATTTTTCAATTTATTAAAGTATTGATGAAAAACAGTTTGGTTTATTAATAATGGCATTTAAATTAATTTAGAATTTATTAAAATTTCCATTGAATTCCATAAATTTATATTTATTAATTTTTATAATAATTTACTATATTAAAACGATTTCCCCCTAACTAAATATAATTTTCATATCAATTTGGTTTGGCAAATAAATATTATAAGAAAATCAAAAATTTTTTTCAAAAAAAATATTTAATTTATATTGCAATTAATATAAGAAATTACTTTAATTAATGATTATTATCCAAATTAAAATTTCCCCTGTAAGTTTTAAATTTTGCAATTTTCGCTATTCTAGTGCGCAGGTGATTACTTACTCTGCTGAGATAATTGGAGAAATGACAATCAATCAGTCAAATAAATGAAGAAAAAGAATATTTTTGGAGATAAAATAAAAAGTAATTAAAAAAAAAAAAAAGGAATTTTGGAACAAGAGAGAAAAATAATAAATTTTTAGATAATGTAAAAGAAAATTAAAATGGAAAGATTGATTGGTTGATTTGTTTGAAAAATTAGCATATAACATCCTTATGGGTCAAAAAAGCCGAAATTATAAAACTTCATTAGAGCTTGAAAGTTTTAAAAAAATATGATATATATTATTCTTAAATTCAAATTTAATAAATGGTAGATGAAATATAGCTTTTTGTCATATAATATTTGTAAATAATTAAATATGGTTATATGTGTTTTTTTGATGTAGTAGTTTTATTGAAACAATTTTTTTTTTTACAGGTTGAGTTTTTAATAAATATATATATTATTTATATAAAAAAATGTTGTAAAAGTTTGAATTTCGGTGCATATCAAACTCTATATAGATTTAATATTAAATCTAAATATAAAAGTAAAAGCGTGTTTTTTAGATATATATTTTGTAGATCATAAAAAGTATTGTTGATAATTTTATTACAAAAAAATGTATTCTGATTTTGTTTTTTTATTACTTTTACAATTTATTTTAGAATATTATAGGTGCTACCAACATTCAACAATCAGGAAGGTCAGGGTTATATTATTTTTTAAAGTGGCTATATTTCCTCAAAATTCCAATCTCTGATATAGGCTTTATTTTGCTATTTTGTAAAAATGTGTGTGTGTGTGTTATGTTATTTTATATATTTATATATATATATTATTATATATATTATATATATATCCCAATATATACGCTTATCTAACCCCAAAAACATGGACCTGAGAACATTTTCAAATTTATTGATTCCATTAAAAACATCCTGATCAAAGGCTTTATGTTTATGTTTTTAAATATTTTCATACCCAGGACAAATATATAGATTAGAGATATATATATATATATAATATGAAACATTAGATATAAGTTTTCAGCAACATTTTTAGATAAAAATCATTTCTTCATAATCAAAAAAATATTAAAAAAAAAAAAAGAGCTTGTATATAAATTAAGTCGACTAAATTTTTTAAGGCTTCTAAATACAATGGATGGCAAATTTTTGAAGATAAGAATTCCTAAATTTTTATTTCTTCTCAATATGAAATTGTATCAGGTTAGAATGAAAGTTCTGTTCAATTTTTTAGTTGAAAAATTTATTAAAGTATTGTGTCTATATGTTGTTTAACAATGCCACTGAATAATTTATATCTTTGTCTTTCAGATTATTATTCATAATATAGTTTGGAACTTGCCCCTATGTTCGCTCCAATTAATGAACGCATGAAAAATACTGTTGTTCCCAACTGTTAAATAAGAAATAGTTTGTTGTATGTATGTTTTATAAAATGTGTTCATTCTTCAAAACACGGTCAAGATATTGTGTCCATGTTCAAAATACTTAATCCTTGAAAATGGCTAAATGTATAGCCGAAAGTGCTCGGATAAAAATAACATTCGGACAGTTTTTATATAATTTATCATCCGAAAAGAAAAAAAATATTATATCGCATGAGAAATTGTATAAAAACTAAATAAAACCATTCTGTCTGTCGTATTCAATTGAAATATATATATATATATATATATATATATATATATATATGTTGTATACGTGATAAATTCCAATAACCAACAAGTAACCAAAAATACTATTCTTAAAAGAGTGCTCAATATTTCGACGACGTGTCTTAATACAATTATTTATTCGAAATTATAACATAAATATGTTTTATAAAATCACAATAAAAAAAATTAGCTTATCAGATTTGAATGTAGAAACAAAAAGTTTTAAAAGAATATATTATTCTATATTATATATATATCATCACTTGATAAGACACCAAGAAGTGTTTTAAACAAAATTAGACTATTTTTGTAGTTATTTTATAATATATTTATATTATAATTTTCGAATAAATAATTTTATATATATATATATATATATATATATATATATATATATATATATATATATATATATATGGCAAAAAAATCTAAATAACTCATTTTTAATATGTCCAAAAAAAACAAAACAATTAACAAGGACAATCCTCTCTAAGATCTGCAGCCTTTATTCGCTTGTAGTCTCCTTTAACCATCCATCTGAGAAAGCGGTTGTATATAGCTGACTGTCTTGATGTTCCTGAAGGAATTTAGCACCAATGCATGAAAAAAATGTAGAATCTTTTAATCTGACACTAATTATATAAAAAATATTGAAAATGATATCTGTTATCTTTAATTTTCCAACGCGAGGTTTTATGAAATATATTTACTATTAAATCGTTGGCAACATTTTGTAATTTTCAATAGTGCTTCGTCACATCCCGATTCCGAAAACGCATTAGGATTGTAACGGTAGCATATGTAGTGTAGCCATAACACTATGGTGTGACTTGCGTAATATAAGCTGGCAGTGCTCAGCCCGCCTCACGTTTGTTTTGGTTTCAGACTTTTCCGTCGTTTAGATTGGTTGCAAGGATTGAGTCAAGTTCACCTTCCAATTTAATATATATAGATTGAACTCTGCACGAAATAAATTTTCATCAAATTTCTAACAATTATTTTTGAATCGAAATTGTGCTCTTAAGGACCTTGTATCATAAAAAATTTTAACAGTTTTATTTCAATTCTTTAACAATTAATGGAAAGTAAATCCCTTCACGTCGTTATCTGTAATATTTATATTGCTTGTTGTGATGATTGTTATATATATATATATATATATTGCCTCCTATATGTATTTTTATTGATAAAGTCATTGCCTGATCAACCCATTAACTGTCAAATTTTCTTAATGCGCATTTTTGGCCTAGACAGGAGTTTATTTATTCCTTATGTTTAATTTCAGTAGTTACTATTGTCGTTTTTATAGAACCTAGAATATCAAATACATATGTATATAAAACATCAAAAAATAATATTGATTAGAAATAATAAAAAATACTTTTTAAAATAGTCATTATTTTTGAAGTACCCGTGAATAAATGTAAAAATACGACAGAAAAGTGAAAATCATGATTATTACGGATAATAATAAAAACTTTTTGGCTAAGTTTAATTGTAAAATATGCCTTATGTAAATGCAATGTATGTAAGCAAGTCAATGTAACATGTAATGAGTTTAACAGATCCCCAAATTTATATATGGCAGGTAATCTACAAAAATCCTATTCTCCTATAGTGTTGATACCCCCTATTCGCACCAAACGATATATAGG
Organism: Acanthosepion pharaonis; assembly: GCA_903632075.3. Lineage (NCBI taxonomy): Eukaryota > Metazoa > Mollusca > Cephalopoda > Sepiida > Sepiidae > Acanthosepion > Acanthosepion pharaonis. Next base: position 546,748 of record CAHIKZ030001304.1, on the reverse strand, counting down.
AGCTATATAAGTTGTTTCTTGAAAAAGAAATAACACACGTATAATTACAATCAGAAAGAGACATCTGAAATTTCTTGAAAACCTGATGTAGAATAAAATTTGGAGAATATTTTGTTTTAATATATCGAATCGAAAATGGACAAGAGGGAGGGAAGCAACAGGCAACATATCTGACGACCCTATCAATTGCGGAACGAGTGGTGGTAGAAAAAGAAACGATAACTACAAAGGATAGGAAGTTGTGGAGTGCCATGACCCACGTCCTGGAGGTACGCGGCATACAGAAGACCAAAAAAAATCATAAAAGAGATAAATATTTGTTGGATAGAATAGATAGCCTTAAGCAGGCAGATATCATTTGGATAAATGGATAAAAAAAAAACCCACAGAGAATTCCCATTTCGCAAGCATCTAGCACTATTTGCCTTTTTTTCATATTTTTTTTAATAAAATAAATTACTAATTTTGTCGTCTTTAGTGCCGACGACATTTTTATTTTTCTGATTCCTCCCCGAACACCGCACCAACCAATTATATATATTATATATATATATATTGAATCACTATAAGTTCATATAATAATAACTGGGTCGCTGGAACAGGTAGAGAAGAAGAAATAAGATTGGAATGCCCAAACAAGTCCAGTGCGTACCTCAATCTGGCGCAGATCATGCAATGGGTGAGAGACGCCATCATTAAATTCCGCAGTGGTGCGAAATGTGCATTTGGTCCATCTTGTTAAATATTCCTTATATTTCACATTTTTTCTGCTTCCTTTTACTTGTTTCTCAATTTTTCCCCTCCACATCAACATTTACTCATTCTTTTGCCACTTCGCCAGGATATTTCTTTTGATTTGGCTATTTTCAGATTCCTCGGCGTTCCATCATCATATTCTCTGGGTATTTTCTTCATTTGATGACCAGATTCCTTTCCCGGCTTGGCTGTTTTCCTTTGACTAAAAACTAGGCTACGATCCTTCATTTTTAAAAAATATTGTTGAGTTTACAGTCTGTTTATTATATATCTATTTTTATCTATCTATATATTCTAATTATCTATTTAATCTATCTATCTCTGTCGTCTTTCTCAGTTTGTTCATTATCTATCTATCATCTTTCAATCTATCTATATATATATATATCTATCTGTGTGTGTGTCTGTGTGTGTGTGATTCCGAGATGAAATTCGGTCTCCAATGAATGACAAAAGCTTATTATGAAATATAACAAATAAATGTATTTACACAATAATACAATTGGTTTTACGGTTTAGTAGATTCAGAAACGCGGTTAGTAGCAATAATAATATATATATATACAGTCTGTAAATTCAGTCTCGAAAATAGGACTTCCTTAGAATCTACGTGCTCGCAACTGTGATTCCTAAAACAAATTACCTCATATTTGAATTATTTTATTATTTGAAACTCAATCACAATTGATATGACTATCTTCTTACTCTATGTATTTAACGGCAGCATTACATAAGTACACACTGGTCGAGTCCAAAAATGTATTTTTAAAAAAGGTGGATTAGTAACAGTCTGTTTAGATTATCTATCTATCTATCTATCTATTTCTATCTATCTATCTATCTATCTATTTATTGAATATGCTGTTAATATAAATATATCCGGGCAGAAAGTTGTATATGCATGCTGAGTTCAAATTTCGAAAATACAAACTAACAAGATCCTTTTCTATTTTTTAACGTTCGTATTCAAATAAAATTTAGATATTTTTTAAAATAAGTTTTAAAAAAAACAAAAACTATGTATATATATATTTGTATATATATATAATCAGTGTATTTAAATTAACAATCCCTCTTTTATACATGTTTCGTTAATGACGACTGTCAAGTTACTGCGAGTAATCTTTTTATTTAATTTTTCTTGTGTTCGTACAAGTCTTTTTTTCGGTAAAAACTGTCCAAATGTTCTGTAATTCCGAGCGCTTTTGGCTATACTTTTAGCCATTATCAAAGATGATTTCATTTTCACTTTTTAACTTAATGTATGGGTTGTGTGTATGTATCTAGAGTTATAGGAAATGTGTTATTTTCTAAAAACGGTCAGCACATTGTGGCCGTGTTCGAAAGTTAATGTTATTGAGTGTTGGCATTTCTTTTTTTTTTTTAAAGATTACATTAATTTTATCTTTACTTTTTCACATTTTTACATGTGTATGAGGTTATTATGCTTCAACTTTCTTCTCTGTTTCGTATAGAGTCTGGTATGGATTTTTTTATGGGTTTAAATGAGTTCTAATGGAAATGTGGTCGGATGTAATAGTGTGACCAATGTAATTATCTATGAGTGTGGTTTGATCAAGAACACAGTTAACTTATGAGGCATTTGAACCCGAACTTGGACAGTTTTAGCACACTTTGTGTTTAGAAAAGGAAGCATTTGTACGGACATTTAATCTCAGTACATAGTCAGTGGTCTTTAATGAAGCAACACACATACACACACTGCACACACACACACACACACACACACACACACACACACACACACACACACACATATATATATAATTAATAGCTACTAGTAACCTCGGATAGCTCAGCATGCAGATATGTTTCAGGACAAATCGGTACCTGTAAAAAAATTGTTCCGAAAAAAGAAAGAAACAAATCTATCTATCTTTAAGTCCTCATAAACCTAGGTATATTTGCCTGGCTATATATAGGATTTATTCTAGTATATATATATATATTTCTTCAAATATTTAAGTATATCTCTTCACGGGACAACACCGACAAAATGACACTTTGTCACAATGAAAAGTAGCCTGTCTGCAGCATATATAACAGAGTTAATTTATTTTTTCCCTCAAAATAACTCAAAATATAGCCATTAAAAGCTAAATCTCTGGCAACAAAAGTGAGTACACTCCTTAGGAAAAGTTGTCAATATTAACATACGACATGTCAACTATCAATATTTTGTGTGGCCACCATCATTATCCAAAACTGCCTTTACTCTCCTGGGCATGGGGTTACCAGAGCTTCACAGGTAGCCACTGGAATCCTATTCCACTCCTCAATGACGACGTCGCGGACCTGGCAGATATTTGAGACTCTGCGCACCTCCACCTTCTGCTTGAGGATGGCCCAAAGATGTTCTATTGGGTTCAAGTCTGGAGACATGCTTGGCCAGCCCATCACCTTTACCCTCAGCCTCTTCAGTAAAGCAGTGGTTGTCTTGGATGTGTGTTTGGGGTCATTGTCATGCTGGAAAACTGCTTTGCGACCCAGTTTCTGGAGGGAGGGGATCATGCTCTTCTGCAGTATTTTACAGTACATGTTGGAGTTCATGAAATGTAACTCTCCAATACCTGCAGCACTCATGCAGCCCCAGACCATGACATTCCCACCACCATGCTTGACTGTAGGCATGACACACTTATCTTTGTACTCCTCACCTGGTCGCCGCCACACATGCTTAAGGCCATCAGAACCAAACAAATTAAATTTCGTCTCATCAGACCATAGGACATGGTTCCAGTAATCTATAGGCTTTGTTGACATGTCTTCAGCAAACTGTTTGCGAGCTTTCTTGTGTATTGCCTTCAGAAGAAGCTTCCTCCTGGGGTGACAGCCATGCACACCAATTTGATGTAGTGTGCGGCATATGGTCTGAACACTAACAGGCTGAATCCCAATCTCTTTAATCTCTGCAGCAATGCTAACAGCACTCCTAAGCCGATCTTTCAAAGAAAGCATTTGGATGTGACGCTCAGCACGTGCGCTCAGCTTCTTTGGACGACCTACCCGAGGCCTGTTCTGAGTGGACCCTGCTCTTTTAAAATACTGGATGATCTTAGCCACTGTGCTGCAGCTCAGTTTCAGGGTGTTGACAATCTTCTTGTAGCCTTGGCCATCTTTATGTAGTGCAACAATACATTTTTTAAGATCCTCAGAGAGTTTTTTGCCATGTTGTGCCACGTTGGAACTTTCAGTGACCGGTTAGAGGAGTGTTAGAGCTGCACTACAAATTTGAATACACCTGCTCCCCATGAACACATGGGCATAGTTACACTAATGATTCACATGACATTTTGGAGGGAAAATGAAAAGCAGTACTCAATTTAGACATTTAGGGGTGTAGTTTCTTAGAGGTGTACTCACTTTTTAGGGGTGTAGTTTCTTAGGGGTGTACTCACATTTGCTGCCAGGGATTTAGGTTTTAATGGCTATATTTTGAGTTATTTTGAGGGGAAAAGAAATTAACTCTGTTATATATGCTACAGACAGACTACTTTTCATTGTGTCAAAAGGTAATTTTTTCAGTGCTGTCCCATGAAGAGATATACTTAAATATTTGAAGAAATGTGAGGGGTGTACTCACTTTTGTGATACACTATATATATATATATATATATATATATATATATATATATATATATTCAGTTGTATGGATATGAGTCTGAGACCCTGTGTTTTATGCTTTTGCGATCGTTGGATCTATTTATGGTCTTTGGCTATATTTGATGGTGTATATCCATACAATTAAATATGTTATCTAATACTGATTATATATATATATATATATATATATATATATATATATATATATATATTACAGGTAGTAGATCCTTTTGGTATAAAATCAAGGTGGATCCTGGTAATAACAAATATTAAAACTGATCCACAAAGAGCTGAATGTGTTTATCATAACAGAGCATATATATTTTTTGCAGCAAAAATCCAAAATGACCTCAACATGAGTATAGTCTATTTCAAGCTGGTCTGATACCAGGCGCCTTCAGCTCTTAAGTATTTGTCTGGAAGGGAGGGATTTGAATTTATTTTGAATATCAATCCTCCTAGAGATGCCTTGTTTATGATAAGGGGCTTGTGTTGGTGCCTGGAGGAGGGCGTGAGGTATCTCATGACGGGGAAGTGGCCTGAAATTTGAGTTTACTCAGGGCTTGAGCCTTTCATTGTTTGTAACTAAAATTCGGTTCCCATTATGGTGTGCTCCGTATGCTAGTGTGTTTTCCTGGAATTTACCGGAAATAGTATTTAGACAATAATGGTTTAATGTATATATAAATAAATCAGTGGAGTTCAAACCATGGGTCATGAGACACATAGAGATCTTTGACCTTTAATATGCAGCTCATGGAAAAGCCTTAGCCAGTAAGCACCAAAGTCAACCATCAGCTTGAGAACATTGAGATAAGCTATCAAATGAACCTAGAGTAAAAGGTTTAACCAATAAGCACCAAAGTCAACCATCACATTGAAAATATTAAGTTAAGCTATCAAACGAACCTAAAGTAAGAGGATTGTCCAATAAGCACCAAAGACAACCAGCAGATTGAAAAAATTAAGATAAGCTATAAAATAAACCTAGAGTAAGAGACTTAGACAGTAAGCACCAAAGTCAACTATTGCATTGAAAATATTGAGATAAGTTATCATAGGTACCTAGAGTAAGAGAATTAGCTAGTAAGCACCAAAATCAAACCTTCACATTGAAAACATTAAGATAAGCTATAAAATGAACCTTGTGTATGAGCTTTGGCCAATAAGCATCAATGTCAACCATCACATTGAAAACATTAACATTAGCTATAAAATGAACCTAGAGGAAGAGCCTTAACCAGTAAGCATCAAAGTCAACCATCACATTAAAAACATTAAGATAAGCGATCAAATGAACCTAGAGTAAGAGACTTAGCCAGGAAGCACTAAATACTACCATCATATTGAAAACTTTGAGAGAAGCTATATGTACCTAGAGTAAAAGCCTTAGCTAGAAAGCACCAAAGTTAACAATCGCATTGAAATCGTTGAAATAATCTATTAAATAAAAGCTGTTTTTCAGTAACATAATCATTGGCATTTCTTATAAAAATGAAAACAGTATTAACATTATTTTTCACTAATGCCTAAGTATTATTTTGCTATGAAAAATGAATGCAGTGTAATATTCTAATTTTAATTTTAAGGCGCTTGGATCCTTGACAAAAGTTTTATGCCCAAAGTGGGCAAAGTTTTTCACATAGAGTTGTTACACACATTTTTTTGTCTTTTTCACTTTTATACCTTCAATCACGAAAGTATTTCGCCTGGATTTTTAGAATTTCTTTCAAATCAATTGTACCTCCCATCGTAAAAGAATGGTGTTGTTTTTCGTTTAATAAATCCTTTGAGCTCAATATACTCAAGTTATTCAAGAGGAACAAAATTTTGTAAATTATTCCAAGACGAAAAATTGTTAATATTGCTGTTCCAAAATTCCAAACTGTTGTTAAAAATTGTCATTTTTGCCAAGTAATATCTACTGACAAATATATCATCCAGATGAGGTTTACTATAGGATTTATACAAAACAAAAAACTTGGCAGTTAATTTATGCGTTATATCCAAACAGTTAAGCTGGAGGTGCATCGAAAAGATCTGATTAGGGGCGAGACAGTGAAATCAGGCATGACTGATCATGTATGGAGGACAAAGGATAGTTTTCAAACCTTGTGGAATATTAAAAATACTAGACAGTCTTCAAATCTATCTATCTATCTATCTATCGCATTCTGTTAGTATCTATCTATCTAATTCTGTTCTTATCTATCTATCTATCTATCGCATTCTGTTCGTATTTATTTCAATCTGTTCGTATCTATCTATCTATCTATCTATCTATCTATCTATCTATCTATCTATCTAATTCTGTTCGTATCTATCTCATTCTGTTTGTGTCTATCTATCAAACTATCTATCTATCAATCGCATTATGTTCGTCTATCTATCTATCTATCTATCTATCTATCTATCTATCTATCTCAGTCTGTTAAGTATCTATCTATCTATCTATCTATCTATCTATCTATCTATCTATCTATCTATCTGTTCTTTTTGCCTGTAAATGTATTACGTTCTGACCTATGTCGGTTGTTTTGTCGATATCGTTACTGAAATATGAAACGTGCGCCGTTGGCTTCCTGTGCGTCTCTCTAATGAGAAGAAGGACAAGATGAAAGGGAACGACTTTCACTGTATTCGGTAAAGCTGGCGCAGTCGTCCGACTTTCTTCCTTTCAAAGTTTGAATTCAATTTGAAAAGCGTCGATCGCTCACCGCTTGTACTTTCGACTGGCGCTTTTGGGTTGCTGTTTTTGATGCTGATCTCTGCGAGACACCTCTCTTTCTCTCTCTCTCTCTTTATCACCGTGTGTGTGTTCCTTATATCCAAGAACACGAGTTTCAATTCACATGGTTCCCCACGCCAGCCTTCACATGAAAGGTAGTTCGATAGGCTTTGTTAACAGATATTAGCCAAGGTTGAAACGCGAGCGAAAATGTGCCAGCTCAACGCGGGAAAAGCGACGTCCGAGGCGGTAAATTAACGCACGTCAAGTGGTTCTGGATTTGAAGTTTGCGTACGTAAGCAGACAGTTATAAAGTGAAAGACATGCATAAATAATTGCGAAATTTCTGCAAACACTTACAGCTTCACTGATGCTTATGAGATTTATAGACATACGCTTATTTGTGCCAAAATATCTGTAGAAAATCCGATAAACGTATCAAAACGTGAATGTTTATTAAAACAGGTTTCATCGAAATATGCAAAACTCATATGTAGAAACGAAAAATATATATATATATATATATATATATATATATATATATATATATATATATATATATAATTGTATTGTTTAATAGTTGCTATGTTTACAGGAGAAAGTTGTTCATTAGGGAGACTGGGGATTTATAGACAGTGTGTACAGGAATCAACAGTGCATAGTAATTGTCGGTTTCATGCCTCATTGCCAAATTCCAGGCGGGAAAATAGCAAACACCTTGCAATATTAATTCTTATGTCCTCTGTATATATATATATATATATATATATATATATATATATATATATATATATATATATATATATATGTGTGTGTGTGTGTATATATGTATTATAATATTTTTAATATAATAAAGTCTAATAAAAACATTTTGATGTAAAATGTTTTTACTTTACTCTGTAGTAATAAAAATATTAATATATATATATATATATATATATATATATATATATATAGTGTATATTTATATCATAATATTTTTATTATAATAGATTCTAATAAAAACATTTGCGTGTAAAATGTTTTTAATATCCTCTATTGTAATAAAAATATTATCATATATATATATATATATATATATATATATATATATATATATATATATATATATATATGATCTACTTTTGTTAGCTCTGCATCTCTCAATTAGCTCCCGGTATTTCTCCAGCTTTCTTTAAAAGGCTTCTTCCAAATTTTCCTCCCAAGGTACCGTAAGTTCGATCATTATGACCAGCCTGGAGACAGTCGACCAGACCAATAAATCCGGGTGCAGGGACGATGTCGTTATCTGCTCCAGGATATTCAACTGATTCCCCAGGTCTACTCTTAGCTGCCAATCTCGGGCAGAGAAGAACATGCAGGTTGACGATTTACGCACTGCGTAGGAGTTTCCACCGGCCTTACAACTGCAATCGCTAATTGCTGCGGCCACTACTTCGGCTAATTTCTTAAGTACCTGATCATGTCCCCACCGGTACCTCCCTTCACCAAGTACGTTCGGGCCGACGTTTAGAATGTTTTCAGCGTACCTTTCCTGGCACAGAGTGGTCATGATGGTGACTCGCTCATCCCCCAAGTTTGTAAGTTTGTATGACTCGGTAGTACATCGTACACAGATTGCACAAGAAATGTAATGCGACTGGCATCGGAGTGCCAAATCTCCCACCAATTTATCTTCCGACGTAAAAGAATTTCCCATCGTGTCCATGCACCCCGCTGGCTTAGTGCCACCATCTTGCATATTCTTTTATCCTCAACATTGGCTCGTACTTCATCTTGAATTAGTTGTCGTCACTGTTTACCTCTATCTTTCTCGATTCGGGTACCAGGCAGAAAGCTCAAGCCTTCATGACCTGATGCCACTCTCCCCCATGTGAGCCTTCTGCCTCAAACTCTCCTCTGCAATACCCAATTCGCCCTCTGCATTCCATTTCCTTCCATTGCGGACTTCTGTGCCTGCTGCCGCCACTTTTGGGTCCTTAGAGTCCCTCTACTGTAGGAATTGTCTTGTTCGAGAGACTACGAATTCCTCCACCAACCCTTGAAGTGCATTTGATTTGCCATATAGTGCGACACTACTCAGACTATTCGTCAGCCACAGCCATCTGCGAAGGTAGCCGTTAATTCTCCTTTCCATGGCCTCCACTGATGTCATTGGGAAATCATAAATAAACAAAGGCCAGAAAATTCTTGGCAGTACCGCGTGCTGGTAAATCCACGCCTTGAAACGGCCCGGAAGTCCTGACTTGTCCACCTTGGCTAGCCATACTTCCAGTTCGGAGATCGTTATTCGGATGGATAAAGTATCCGTTAAGGAGCTGTTAAAAGTTTTTACCCAGGCTCTTCACGGATCTCTCTGTCAACGTCGGGATAGTAGTTCCCGATATCGAGAACCTGAAATTATCTGCTACTTTCCCCTTCTTTATCACTAACGATCTTGAATTTGCTGACTTGAAACTCATTCCGGCCCAAGCAATAAGCTTTTCAAGTCTACGAAGGATCAACCTACTCCCTGTAACCGAAGATGTAATGATCAGATCATCCATGTACGCTCTGATCGGTGGCTGACGCACTCCTGTCTTCATCATAGGGCCTCGACCCTCGACTTCGGCCGATTTGTCCACCATATTTATAGCGAGGTTAAATAGGCTGAGATCGTATAGCCTGTAATAATACCCCTTTTGAGTCTGTGCAAATCGGAAACTATAAACCTGGAACATTATTTACATTATTCGGACTATTGTCCTCATCTTTTTCGCCATATCTATCACAACGTTTCGGCCGTTGTACGCTCCGGCCTTCTTCAGGTGGTTGGAATGTCGACCGAACCCTTTATTTCGCTGACTGGGGTAGACTGTTCTAGTTTCACGTGCCATGTTTGATGGATGTCAGTTATCAGTTATCAGTTATCAGTTAATTACCCACTGAAAGTTCTCCACTGCCTTAACCGGGTATTGAACTCACACTCTTTGGGTCCTTCACTGGATCTAACAAACGCCTTTATCCACTGTGCCATATGTCCTTGAGGGTATGAATTTCTGGGTATTATAAACCTGTCTTCAGCAACCATTTTACCAGTGCTCATATTGCAATTTTGCTGTTATCATTACATGTTTTTACCAGACCTCATATTGCAACTATGTTGTTATCATTGCTTTTCTCTGGCACTCCTTATTACTGGTTCCCATATTGTATTTATCTCTATGCTTGGTCGGCTCAGGAGACTTTTGTGGCCTAGCATATGTGCTGATTCCTTAAGTTTACGAATTTTTCAATGGTGTTCCTTGTCAGTGATCTCAACATGATCCCACAGAGGGCGGTGATCTCCCTTCTCTCTCCATATGTGGTCAGCCACGCCTGATTTTTCTACTGTAATTATTAGCCAAAAGAAATCTTTGTCAGGCGATAAAATACTGACAAAGATCTTACTTTCGATGCACAATAAAGAGATACTCCTGAATTGGTCTAAATCTCTGGAGTTTTCTTCTTTGGGGATCCACACACCTTCTGCAAATCTCCATTGGTCTGCAACTCTACCTCTTTGCCATATTACCTTTAGGAGCTGGAGAAAATTAGGACAGCGTTTATAGACGCTGTATGAAACTCCACTTTATCCAGGAGCTGAGGCTGATCTAGCTGTCTTCACCATCTTCTCCTTCCAGCTTGGTTCGTCTAAAAAAAATCAGCCGTCGGCTGGGTTGAATTAATAACGGCTTCTGTATGGCCGAGATCTTTGTCTCTTACAGGATCATTCAATGTGTTCCGGAGATAGGTGTTAGGCTCATCTGCAGAGCATTCTAACTGACCAGATATATTATAATATTTTTATTATAATAGAGTAAAGTAAAAACATGCACACACACACACACACACACACACACACACATATATATATATATATATTTTACAATGATTCATTCATACTAAAAGTAGATTAATAAAGTTAATGATATAAAATGGCGAAAACTCTTCACAAACAAATTTATTAAAGTTGCATTAACCTACGAACCACTCGATGAATGTTGGTTATTATTACAACATAATGTCAATGTTTTAGGACGCCCTATATATATATATATATATATATATATATATATATATATATATATATATATATATATATATAGGACACCCTGTATTTTCCAACGAGAAAATTATTTCACTTTTACTACTTTTTGTTAAGTATTGTAATATATTATTTATATGCGGGATATTTTCCTCATCTTTGTTGTGATTATCACAACGTTTTGACCGCTGAGCCCTCAGGCGTCCTTCAGGTGCATGTGGATTTCGGTAATAGTTTTAACTGAACCCCTTATTTAATCTACGCCGGTAGATTGTTCTCATTTTCGTCTAGTTCTTATTTTGGGTTGGTATTTATTTGATGGTTATATCATAAATACTGGGTGTAACAGCAAAATTGTCTAAATCGTTTAACAGTAAAAGTGTCTACTGTTAGTTTTAGCTTTCAGCCGTTGTATCTTGGAAATGATTAAACACATCTTACTGAAATTATTCCGAGGTTTTTATAACACTATTGAACTCTACTTTCTATTTAGCTCTAAATTGAAACGATGATCCCTCTTCTTGTTGTGACCTCCTGATCCAGTTCTCCACTCTGTTGTTCCCTCTTTTTAAAACTCATTCACCGTTCTCTTGATGGTTCTTGAATGGACTTTGAAGATGGAAGCCAGAGTACCATCACTGAAAACCTGAATGGAAAAAAAAAATATTCCAGTTCTAATCTTGTCCTGGGTAAGACGATAAACTGCATCCAGCAGCAGGGCCTCTGGTCAAGAGGTTTTGAGGAGCGTGTGGCCGCCTCTTGGTTGCTGGTGTTCCCGGGTTCGTCCTGACCCGGGGTGGTGGCACCTGTTGCGGTCCCAGCTATGGGCAGGTAGTTGGCCCCCAAACTGGGGTCGGAGCACTGTGGGAGTGTGGAAACGGGTTTTAATACCAGAAATACTTTGTAGGAAGTAGTTGCCAGAAATAAATTTTTGAAGAAGGAAGCTGTTACCAGCAATATGTTTTTGAAGAAAAAATATTACTAGCAATACGTTTTTTTTTTTTTTTTAAAAAAAAACATTTTGGAAATAGTATTGCCGGCTATACATTTTTCAAGAAAAAAATATTACCAAAAATAGATTTTTGACAAACAAAATATTACCAGGAAAAGAAGTTGTCGGCATTAAATAACCCATTGAGGTTGATATACCGTAAAACAAAATAAACTAAACAAACCAAAACCCAGTTCTAATCGGTCATCTTCGGTTATCAAACATGAATTTTGTCTCTTTACAGGACTTGATCACAAGTTATTTTAGGTTTGCCTTGTCTTCGTGTCAAATGATTCTGGTTGATTTTATGAAAAAATCTTGAAATTTTAACGGGATAGGGTAGAATTTATACCTTTCCTTAAGTCGCAAGTTAAAATTTATACCTTTCCTATAGTCGCAAGCTAAAATTTATACCTTTCCTATAGTCGCAAGTTAAAATTCCAGCACAGTTCCATGTTTATATTTTTCAACGAGAAATTTAATTAATTTTACTTTTGTTAATTATTTTAATATTTATACCAATTACATGCGGATTATTTTCCTCATCTTTGCTATTATTATTACAATATTTCGACCGTTCTGCACTCCGGCCTTCTTCAGGTGCATGAGTAACTTGAGGTAATTTTAACTGAACCCTTTATTTAATCTACGCATGTAGATTGTTGTTATTCTCGTCTAGTTCTTATTTTAGGACCCCTATTTATTAGATAGTTATATACAATATAATTATTGATCCCCACGTTACTACTGAGTCTAGGTCCGCACTTCCCGGTCCCGAGATTGAAGTGACAGTTTCTATCGCATCAATTTCACGGAGCAGCACTTTAACCCATTAGGCTATTGTGGTAGTAACAACAGAGACGCGAACAAGAGTCCACATGTAAATAACGTGAATAAAAAATATCTTTTGAAAATCAGCATTCGAAGTTCAGGCTTTTGTCTCGACTTGAACCACTGACATTTGAGTCAGAAAAGTTATTTATTCGTCACTGTTTTTTTAAATGATGAGCAGATATATTTTAAAAAGGCTAATCACGAAATTAGCGTAAGGCGAAAAATCGGAAACATTATTGAAGCAACAAAGCAAAACAGCACGTGACATTTTTAGCGGGAATATTTGGAGCACGTCTACAATGTCGATAAGACGATATTAAAAACATAAGTTGGGAATGATAACCTCTATTAAACAAACGATACTAAATAAGTGTTTTTTTGTTTTTCTTTTTAATAATGTTTATTTTATATAAGGACCCAAGAGCCACTCAAGGGAGAGGGTTACTGATGGAGGTTGTTGCATGAACGGCAAGAGTAAAAGAACTGCAGGATATGCGGGAAAGGTAACAGCTAAACCTACACTTGAGGAGATTAATATTGTAGTGGTCAGGAAAGCATTCTGTCGGGAGTCTGTTTCACAAATAGGCAGTTAATGGATAGAAACCATTTCCAGAGAAACTTCCTCCTTACTAGTGGAATACAAAGGAGATAGGGATAATCCATCTTAGTGTATGTAGCATAGGGTTAGGGTTAGGGTTTGCATAACGTGTCTTCATTGTGAATGTTAGAACTGGTGGACCTACATAATCTAGCTCCTCGGAATATTTTCCAAGGAGGTAGCGATAGAGTAACGAGAGATTTGAGTCCCTTCGTCTGGGGGTGGGGATGGGGTTTGTAGGGTGGGCAATAGTTAATCCTAAATGGTCTTTTATTACTATGGTCGTTTCATCTGCAGGGAAGGTGATGATCAGTGTTTTGTACGATGCACAAATCATTGTATTTATTGACTTCAAAAGGGCCCCACCATCAATGGAGAGTACCATGCCAACTTGTTGAGGTAGTTACGAAAGGCTATCAAGACCAAACGCCCAGGAAAACTGACGAAAGGGTTTCATCATGACAATGCTCCAGCACACAAGTCCTTGCTTTCAATGGCTGCTGTGGGTGACTGTGGCTTTGAACTAAGTGATCACCTTCCCTATTCTCGTGATTTGGTCCCATCTGACTATCATCTGTCCCCCAACACGAAAAAAACATTTAGCAGCAAACTAGCATTACAGTGATCATATTTACTGTTGATGACTTTTTGACCAAAAGAATGAAAGCTTCATCACTAATGGGACCCAAGCGTTATCAACACCGATAGAAAAAGTTTGTGAACAGCAAGGGAGACTATATTGAAAAAATAAAACCTCATTTTGTCACATTCCATGAGAGTATCTTTGTCACCCTATGAACATTTCAGCCTACCCTTGTATTTACGCATCTCGCCAATTCGCGACAGATTAGTGGCCTGACGCCTCTGTGTGTTGACGTCAATGTTCACTTTTATATTTACGCACACTTTATCTCTGATATTGAGCACTTTATCCCATAAATATAGCACACCTTCAGAGTATATTTCTTCATATATATATATATATATATATATATATATATATATATATATATAATTTAATATTATAAGTTATTATTGGTGGCCAACACGCTAAAGCACATATAATGTTTTCCTTTTTGAAAACACGGTCAAGATATTGTGTCCATGTTCATAGTTGATATTATTGAGTGTTGGTTTTTTGAAAAATGAAAACATTATATAAATACATTCATGCAACAAATTATTTCTTATTTAACATTAAAAATATTCCATCCTTGAAAATGGCTAAATGAATAGCCGAAAGCGCTCAGATAAAAAGAACATTCGAACAGCTTTTATATAATTTATCATCTGAAAAGAAAAAAAATATTAGATCGCATGAGAAATTTTATAAAAAACTAAATAAAAGTACATTATTTACATTATTCGGACTAATGTCCTCATCTTTGTCGCCATATTTATCACAACGTTTCGGCCGTTGTACGCTCCGGCCTTCTTCAGGTGGTTGGAATTTCGAACTGAACCCTTTATTTCGCTCACTGGGGTAGACTCTTCTAGTTCCACGTGCCATGTTTTTGATGGATGTCAGTTATCAGTTATCTCCTGCTAATTTCCAGCTGAAAGTTCTCCACTGCCTTAACCGGGTATTGAACTCACACTCTTTGGGTCCTGTATATAGACAGTCTCTAAATAAAAGCACCTTGTCTGTCGTATTCATTGAAGTGTTCATGAAAGAAGGATTGCTGCCTGAACACACACACACACACACACACACACACACACACACACACACACACACACACACACACACATATATATATATATATATATATATATATATATATATATATATATAAGTATGTATTTGTGTGATGCTGAGACGTAGATTCATCCCTTAGGTAAGTTATACAAAATATATGTGCGCATTCATATGTCGGTGTGCCCCACTCATCGTGTACATCTGGGGAGCGTCTACGCACGCGGGTGTGCGCGTGCACACACACACACAGACACAAACACACACACAGACACACATGCGCGCACACACGCAGATGATTTTTTTATATATTTTCTATCATCATAAATTCATTATTTATAGGATGACCTGACAACGTAAGGATTCCCGTTAGCCATTATTTCGATTAGGGTACTACGTGTACTGTAGCCATAACAATGGTACTGAGTCTAAGGAAAGGTAGCCTTATGCTGCACATACCTACTGGGACTGGTTTTGAATTCAGTGTTAACACATTCCATCTTGCTATTTAATCCACAATCGGGGGGAGAAGAGATGCATTCTTACCTTTCCCAAGTGTATTAGTGTGAAAGTGAAAGTAACAAACTCGGTCAAGATTCGAAATCGGCTCTCCGGTTTCTCTTTCACTATAACCGTTACACTACCCACCCATCCGGGTATTTGAGAGAGTATGCCGAAAATAAAGAAATATAGAAGAACAGTTTACTATCGGAAGTTGATAACTTAGCTTAGCCTAACACTAGGTAAACGAGTATAGAAAGATTGTGTAGAGCCAATACATTCCTGCCTTGAAAATCAGCGTATATTTCTTTCAGTTTGCTTACATCAGCCTTCATACTTAATTAGCCTTCATTGTTTTTACCTGTTATTGTTAACATTAAAAAAGGAATTGAAAACGCTAAAAAAAAAAGGCCGAAATTGCTGTGTAGTTTGTCGCGTGTCAATTATTTGGTGCTTGCAGGCATCACTTAAGAAATGTGCAGTTCTCAGCTGATGTCTCTATCGTTTGACTCTTTTAAAAGTCGGAAATGTCAAACATGTCCCACAGGCTGGAGCGATTAACTTTAAAAGTTCGTTTTTTGTGCTTTCTTTTAGTTTTCTTTAGAAAGAATGGAACCGAATTGATTTGTCAATTGCTTCCTTTATAAAATTTAGAAGTTGTATTTTCCGTCTTCATTTTTTTGGCACTGGAGGCCGTAAGGAAACCTTTAGAGATTGTGCCAGTGTTGTTATACACAAGCGCAAATCGGTATACTTTATATTTTAAGACATTTTTTTTATGATTATACATTCTTCTTATAGATACAGATATTTAAGTAAGTGCTCTGTTTATAATAAACAGTATTAACAACATTTACAGAGCATTTACTTAAATATTTGTATCCATAAAAAGAACGTATAAACACAAAAAATGTATTAAAATAATTGTCGGACTTTGTCCATTTCATAATGTGTGACGCCATTTGTTTACATTTGGATACGCATCGAGAAGATATGAATGTACAAGAGAAAATCATGGAGAATTTTAGTTTAAAAACAGTGAAATCGACCTTGATAACCGAAACGCTCCTCTGTGGCTAAATCGGTAAAGCACGTCAGGCTATAGACGGTTCCTTACAGGATACAGGTTTGATTCCTGTCAGAGAACGCATATTTTCTATGAAAATTTCTCGGACATTCAGGCCGGTAAATGTTTCATACTTTATATTGTTATTTGAATAAGCTTTCTTAGTTGTTATTTAATGAGTTGATAATAATTTCTGATCTCATGCATTATTTTAGGCACACGTGTTCATCAAGTTTTTCGCTGTCAGTGATTTGTCTCAATGAATCCTGAAGCTAACAATTTAAACAATTAAACCTTAAAAAGCAACAGACTGGTGACTCCACCCTATATTTACATACGTTCAGTCCCTGATATTAAGCACTTTTACCAAGAATATATAGCATACCTTAAAACTCTCTATATTTCTGAGATGAGGTATTATGTACACTATTTACATTATTCGGACATTGTCCTCATATTTATCGCCATATTTATTACAACATTTCGGCCTTTCAGTATCTGTCTATATTTCTGAGATGAGGTATTATGTACATTATTTACATTATTCAAACTATTGTCCTCATATTTATCGCCATATTTATTACAACGTTTCGGCCTTTCAGTATCTGTTTATATTTCTGAGATGAGGTATTATGTACATTATTTACATTATTCGGACTATTGTCCTCATCTTTCTCGCCATATTTATTACAACGTTTCGGCCCTTCAGTATCTGTCTATATTTCTGAGATGAGGTATTATGTACACTACTTACATTATTCGAACTATTCTCCTCATCTTTGTCGCCATATTTATTACAACGTTTCGGCCTTTCAGTATCTGTCTATATTTCTGAGATGAGGTATTATGTACACTATTTACATTATTCGGACAATTGTCCTCATATTTATCGCCATATTTATTACAACGTTTCGGCCTTTCAGTATCTGTCTATATTTCTGAGATGAGGTATTATGTACACTATTTACATTATTCGGACAATTGTCCTCATATTTATTGCCATATTTATTACAACGTTTCGGCCTTTCAGTATCTGTCTATATTTCTGAGATGAGGTATTATGTACACTATTTACATTATTCGGACAATTGTCCTCATATTTATCGCCATATTTATTACAACGTTTCGGCCTTTCAGTATCTGTCTATATTTCTGAGATGAGGTATTATGTACACTATTTACATTATTCGGACAATTGTCCTCATATTTATTGCCATATTTATTACAACGTTTCGGCCTTTCAGTATCTGTCTATATTTCTGAGATGAGGTATTATGTATATTATTTACATTATTCGGACAATTGTCCTCATATTTATCGCCATATTTATTACAACGTTTCGGCCTTTCAGTATCTGTCTATATTTCTGAGATGAGGTATTATGTACACTATTTACATTATTCGGACAATTGTCCTCATATTTATCGCCATATTTATTACAACGTTTCGGCCTTTCAGTATCTGTTTATATTTCTGAGATGAGGTATTATGTACATTATTTACATTATTCGGACTATTGTCCTCATCTTTGTCGCCATATTTATTACAACGTTTCGGCCCTTCAGTATCTGTCTATATTTCTGAGATGAGGTATTATGTACACTACTTACATTATTCGAACTATTCTCCTCATCTTTGTCGCCATATGAATTACAAAATTTCGGCCTTTCAGTATCTGGATATATTTCTGAGATGAGGTATTATGTACACTATTTACATTATTCGGACTATTCTTCTCATCTTTGGGGACCCAAGAACACATAGCACAGTGTATAAAGGAGTTAGTTTGATCCAGTGACAGGACCCAAAGAGTGTGAGTTCAATACCTGGTTAATGCAGTGGAGAACTTGGTGACAGGAGATAACTGATAACTGAAATACATTAGACATAGCACGTGGAACTAGGAAAGTCTACCCCAGTGAGTGAAATAAAGGGTTTAGTTCAACATTCCAACCATCTGAGGAAGGCTGGAGCGTACAACGGCCGAAACGTTGTAATAAATATGGCGACAAAGATGAGGAGAGTAGTCCGAATAATGTAAATAGTATACTTTAAAACTATATTTTTATCACACACACACACACACACACACACACACACACACACACACACACACACACACACACACACACACACACACATATATATATATATATATATATATATAATCACAAAGCGTGAAACATAGGGTCACAAACTCATATCCATACAACTTCTAAGCATTATTCTTCAAGTATGAATTGAATTCTCCGAGCCGCTGGCGTATTTCGTATAGAGTAAAATATTAAAATTTCCTTCATTCCTGCCGTGCAACGATGGCCTAGATTTAAGATATCTGACAGATGTCAAATCAGTCGGGTTTCGAAGTAATCAGACGTCTAGCCACACTGAGGCGCTGTGATACAGCGAGACACTCTGTCTGTGGATGACTATATATCTATAGGACCCCAGACATCCGGTTGAGCTCTCTAGGGAAAGGCTTTCTTTTAAGCGTTCAAAGCAGCTCCTACTGCTATTAAGCAATACTCTTCAAGCATGGATTGAGTTCTGCCAGCCGCTGGCGTATTTCGTATAGAGAAAAACGTTAAAATTCGCTTCCTTTCTGCCCTGCGACGAAGGAGGTAAGATATCTGACTGATGTCAAATCAGTCGGGTTTCGATCCCGGCTTGAAGCAACCGAACGTCTAGCCATATTGAGGAGCAGTGATACAGCGAAACAGTAAGTCTGTGGATGACTATATATATATATATATATATATATGTATAATGCTTCAGCAATGCTAAATATTATAAGGATTTCAACACGTGTTAACGTGTCGCAAAAAACATTATAGTTTTTAAAAAAATATAATCTGACATTATTTCATGTTACTCTAAACGTTATAATGTAATCGATGCACTTGATTTAGTAAACACCCTGTTTTTCTTTCTTTTTTTTAATTGTGTGAATGATATCAACCGGCCTGTATATTCGAGAGTCCTCATAAAGAAAATAGGCCATCCAGAGTTTTTTAGGAAAAAGATATTTTTTTTCCTTCCTAAATCTGATACAGTGTAACCCGGATATAAGAGAGTTTTCGGGACCGGAGAAGAAGTCTCTTATATCCGGGTTTCTCTTATATCCGGGTTTGGTCTATTTTATATAAATTAACACAGGCTCTAATTTGGGACAAGAGAAAATCTCTCTTATATCCGGTTTTCTCTTATATCCGGGTTACACTGTAACATTCTATTTATGTTGGGCTCTCCGGTTTTATGATTAAGGCTGCTAGTGTTTGTAGTCGTTTTTAAAGCTCATATGATATAGTATTTCTATGTTATTCGTTATATTTCCTGATGCGTTTTACGGTTGTGTTGGCTAGCTATATGCGATTTAAAGTTCGAAAATAGTTCATTAATCGGCGCGATTATGTAGTATGTGGACATTGAAGTATTATCATCAATAAAGAGACATTTCCAAAGAGGCAACATTAGTCAAATATATATATATATATATATATATATATATGTATGTATTCATAGGCAACATTAGTCATATATATGTGTGTGTGTATCCATAGGCAACATTAGTCATGTATATATATATATATATATATATATATATATATATATATTTATATATTTTTTAAGACATTTTTTTTATATTCTTTTATAGATACAAATTTTAAGTAAATGCTCTGTTTACAATTAACAGTATTAATATTATTTATTATAAACAGAGCATTTACTTAAATATTTGTATCTATAAAAAGAATGTTAAAAACATAAAAATACCTTAAAAATAATTGTCGGACTTTTCCATTTCATAATATATATATATATATATATATATATATATATATATATATATATATATATTTATATATATATATATATGTAGGTATTCATAGGCAACATTAATCATATATATATATATGTATTTATAAATAACATTAGTCATATATGTGTGTGTGTGTGTATTCATAGGCAATATTAGTCATATTTATATATATATATTCATAGGTAATATAAAGTCATATATATATATATATATATATATATATATATATATATATATATATATATATATATATATATATAGATATGTGTGTGCGTGTGTGTAAGTAATGGGGGAATTCTGGTGGCCTAGATTTCCTTACATTATGTTTTTTATACGCTGCACTTAATTTTATACCAGCTGTTCTCCATTGCTTTCTTTCGGGGGGAGAGTTTCCAAGGCTAACAAACTCCGTTAATTTGATTTTGTAAGCCTAGATCTTCTTCGAGACGATTAGTTAAAACCAATAGACTTCACTACAATGCCGACACTGGAAAAAAATCGAAATATACAGGAATCAATAATTGTCGCATAGAACAAAAAGTCTTTTCTGTTTGTCTCATTGATGAAAACTAAGTGTCGATTCGTTGGCATGACATTGGTTCCTAGAAACAAAAATGTGTCAGTAGAACGTCGTAAAGAGACCCACTTGGTCAAATTGGGTTGCAGGTTCAAGAGGCAAATGAGGCCCAATTGAAAATATGCCATTGTAAAATAATTGTCACTTGTGTTGCTCGGAAATATTTTGTAGCTATCAAGACTCGTTCATTCAATTTTTCTTTTTTCTTTCAGGGTCCATTCTTCGTTTTTCACTTATTCTTCAATATCTTGGCTTTGCATTCAGGCCTAACCAACTCGTGTTCAGAATTCATTCATTTAATATTTTGTTATTCTTTCAGAATTTATTCAGAAATCATTCATGTATTTTTTCATTCTTTTAGTTTCTTCTAACACCCATTTTCATCCAGAACTCATTCATTGTTCGTTCATTCTTTCCTTAGTCTTTCACATTAAATTATTATTCATAACTTTGTCTTTCAGTCTTTTGATTCCCTGAACTTATTTTCATTCAGAATTCATTCATTTATTTCTCAATTTGTTGGGTTTCATATTCAGTACGTATTCATTATCGTTCAAAAAATATTCACTTTTTCGTTCATCCTTTTGTTTCTTATTCAAGAATTTCGCCATATAATTCATTCTCCTTTATAACTTATTCGTTTATTGTTTTAGTTTCTCTTTCAGAACACATTCAGAATTCATTTGCGTATTATTTTATTTTGTTTCCTTTTCTCTTAGCTTTACTATTTGTTCTGCACTCTTCTTAATTCTTCTTTTTTGATTCTTTCTTTTTTGCTTTCTTTTTGCTCGTATTTTTTTATGCTTTCAAAGTATTCATTACTTGTCTCTCTTTGGGTTTTTCTTTTCACATTCATTTATCTTTGTAGGCCGTTTCCTTGCTCACTTCAATAAGACCGACAAAAGAAAAAAAAAAAAAAGAAAGAAAGAAAAAGAAAAGAAAGAGAAAGAGTACGACTATTCTTATGTCTTTCTTTTATCGTTCTTTTTTTTCTTTCTTTCCTTTCCTCTTGTCACTAAAGCAACCTAACATTATTTCGTTGTTTGCAGCAAAATACATCGTCTGACTCAGGTTTGTCTATAATCAAATATTTTGTCAGATTAACTTCGATTTGCAAATGGCGGATTATTTGATAAGTTTCACAGGTGACACAACTGACAAACACAGGCATTACTCCTTTCTTATTGCTTATTTCCTTTCCCTTTTTATATTTTTGATTATTTATAATAATAATATCGTCAATAATAATAATAATAATAATGGTAATATTATTGCTGCTCAGGACCACAGCCTCGCAACTAGATCCTATTACTGTCACATAATCAAGGATGGAACTAAATCGAAATTCAGGATCTATTACTTATAGCCTAAAGTATAAACCCGACCAATATTACCTATAGCCTCAAGTATACACCCGAACAATATTACCTATAGCCTCAAGTATAAACTTGACCAATATTATTTATAGATTAGTATAAACATAACGAATATTTACTGATAGGCTAAAGTATGTACCCTGCTAGTGCTTACCTATATTCTCAAGTATAAATCCAATTAATGTTTACCTATAGACTTAAGTAGAAATTTAACTCGAGCATGAGCCAGGCTATTGTTTACCGATATTCATGTATAAATCTGACCCATGATACCCACAGACAACACCAATGTTTGCCGAAAGTCTCCAGTATGAAGTCGATTAATATTTGCATGTAGGCTCAAGTCAAAATCTATTTAATCTTTACCTATAGACTCAAAAGTAAAAACTATGTTTTTCTATAGCCTCAAGTATAAACCCTATCAATAATTACCTTGATGACTCAAGTATGATTCACACAGAAATTTCGACATGAAATAACTCAACAAAGGTTGATACGTTGTCAGATCTACCATCTCAGCAGCCCTTTCATATTAACTGCAGGATTTGTTCTAATTTATTAAACATCATTTCTTCTTGTTACTTTTGAACAATTTGAGCAAGGTTTCAGACTAATATCAAAATGGCTTTCCATTGATCGCAGATAATTATCTCACATGTAGCGTAAATATACAATCCCCGTCAACGGCGGAAAAAAAGATTCAACAATACCAGACGGGATAAAGCTAAGATATATTACCATCTTGAATGCCAAACATCATAATTAAAAAAATAATAATTTTAGAAAAGACATGTTGTTTAGGGTACTGTTTGAATTTGGTACAATTTGTATATAATTGTAGACGAAATTCGATCATATAGACTAATGTAGATATTCAGATAATGGATAGCGGCTCGGATTGAGGTTTCGGAGAGCCGAGTTCGAATTCCAGTGGAATCCATTAAATTCACTTACGTGCTAATATCCTTGGGAAAGGTATGAATCCTCCTCTTCTCCCCACCCCAGCTATGGGTAAATAGCAGAACAGACCGGGTTTTATAGCCTTGGATGGCAACTGGTCTACTGCAGAAAGAAATGGCAACCTACTGCGGGAAAAAATCTGCCTCGTCACTCATGTATCGGAAGATACATAATCACCTAAGCGTGTATCGAGCAAGGTACATAACTGATTCATTTTGAAATACACGATCCACTGCAATGGAGTCAATGAATGTCTCAATAGAAAAGAAAAACATTGCTAACAACTTCAAGGGATAGAAAGTTATGGGGGGCCATGATCGAGCACATCTTGAAGGGGCATGGCACATAGAAAATGAATTATGAGAATAAAATAAAATTAAGGTTGCTCTTAAATATTATTATTCAAGTATTAAACCTTTACCTAAAATTTTATTTCTCAATATATATATATATATAAAGGAGGGCATGAATCCAGGGAGAGCTCAATGTAGGCTACAGAGCATTATAATAATTATTAAGAAGAAAAACTTAATGATTCGTTTTGGTTATAATTTATTTTGTGAATATCTATATATTCATCTCTTCAGACTAAAATCTCTTAGTAAATTTTAGATTTTCTAAGGTTTTACTAATGCATGATGAGATGTGTTGGTACACATCCAAACATGACTGCATTTATGTAGCGTTGATTTTCATGTTGATGTAATTATCCTAAAATAAAGAATTCAGCTCTACTTTTGTGTTTAGCCCTGTTTTAAATTAATGTTACGAAAGTTGCAATTTGTATTCGATTTGTTCTCATTTTCATATATATATATATATATATATATATATATATATATATATATATATATATATATATATATATATATATATATATATCCGAATGTAATGAACGAAAATAATATATAAATTCTAACGTTCACAGCATTAATTCAAAAGAGGGCTCAATACTGAGAGTAGATCAATAATTATTTATTATAATTGTTCATATAGACAAAAACAATTTACTCACTACAAATATGCAACCTTTTTTCGGCAAATTTATTTGCACTTCAACTGGTTAGATCAAAATGGTTACCATTTTAGTTCTTGCCATTCGACGTGCAACTAAATGCACCGAAACAAGGTTGCATCTTTGTAGAGAGTAAATTGTTTTTGTCTATATGAAAAAAAAGAATCATATTTTTTATTTAATTTTTCTTGTGAAACACAAGTAAAATTAAATAAACACTTTCAAAAATCGTCAATATCCTCATTATTTCATTTTCAATGAAAATCATTCGCAGTGAAAGGCATACAAAATATCCAACCGCAAATAAAGATAATACCATTATTAACAACAACAACAATGACAATAAATTAGATAAAACCAGACATATAATACTACCTAGTAACTCCATAACATCCACTATCTAGGACGAGGAATACATCAAGGCATCTGGAGATGTCGATTGACATTGTATTTTAATAGTTGCAGATTATAGCTATCCGGGAAGCAAGTAAGAGGAAGGGAGTTCCACAGACGAGAAGTGTGAGACATGAAGCTATTAGAGCAAACGAGACGGCTACATTTAAATGTTTCGATAGTGAATGAGTGGGATTGAGATGCCAACCTAGTAGAACGTTTAAATTCATGCGGTTTTGTTGATGGCCATGCTGGCCTAAACTATTCGAGGAATATAACTGAAATAATAATAAAAACGAAAGAATATTGATATACAACCCGAAATTTGCTGAAATTTAAAAACGTATTTATAAACACAAATAGGATCTTATTCACAATAATTTATCAAATGCATTAGTCATATGTTCAAACCTAACTTCGATCTAAAAAGTGAAAATAATTTAGACGGGAAAAATTCTTGAGAGTGCCTCTATCAAATCTTATCGAAATATAAATCTGCGTCCCAAACTTTTCAAATATCTCCGTCCCTAAAAGAATTACTCCTTCCTCAAGCCAGAATACATAACTTTAAACGATTAAGTTCGTAACCTTCTAATATTTAAAATATATAATACATAAATTAATCCCAAATTAAATAATATATATACTAATTACATTATTTAATATTAAAAAAAATAATTTTTTCATTTTGTTTATGAGATTTTAAATGATGTCACTTAGAACCTTCCATAATTTTTTCCATTTAGCACCTTCCATAATTTCTTTCACTTAGCACCTTCCAAAATTTCTTTCTCTTAGCACCTTCCATAATTTCTTCCACTTTGTACCTTCCATAATTTACTTTGACTTTTCAATAAGCCTGGTATATATTTATGGGCTTGTTGCAAAATCCTTATAAGGAAAATACATCAGAGGACGAAAAGCGTCGACTAAAATAAGTTTTCCCTTTGTTTTCACACACACACACACACACACACACACACACACACACACACATATATATATATATATATATCAAATCCTCCTAATTTCTATCACTTGTATATCCTTACTTGAACCGGCTTCTAATGCTGTGGACTGAGCGGCTTAGTGAGAGTAGTCGTGGCTGGTGGGGGAACAGTCCTATGGGTAAAAGAGAAACTCAGATGATTCCCGCCACGGAATATGTGATCGAGCGGCGCTATATTGAGTCTGAATCGCTACCTCTTCGTCACCGTGTCCCGTTGGAACAGTTGGTATGACGTTTATCCGGGTTTCAATTCTCGGTAGTGGATGCGCACTGCTGATGAGTCCCAAATATAGGACGAAACGGCCGTCCAGTGCTTTCTACATTCTTTTGAATTAATTATAATTATCTCAAATCCTCCTAATTTCTGTCACTTATATATATATCATCTATCATCTATGTAAACAATCACAGACTATCATTACTGTCTTGTTCGTATATTGCTTAATATGTTGTAATTGACATCTTTGATAATGGCTTATGTAAGCCGAAAGCTTAGATTGTATTAAAAAATATGGATCAATATTGTGAATTTCTTTCTACGTTCAATGATAATGTTATTAAAATTATCAGACGTTATGAAAAAAAATTACATAAATAAATAGACAACACTTGTCTATATTATTTAATGAAACGTGATATATATATATATATATATATATATATATATATATATATATGTGTGTGTGTGTGTGTGAAAATATAAAGAAAATAGGAAAGAACTGGTTAGGTAAATAAATAACTTGACATCCATGAAATTAACTTTATCTTGATACGTATTATTAACACCCAAACAATTCGCCCTGGCTGTTACCATGGAAATTTTGATTTCAATTATGAATATACTATTAAAACACATAAATTTCAGAAATAAGTTATTCCAAAAAAAAATTTCGCTTGAAGATGGAACAGAGCTTACTTTAATTCAATTCAAATAATTATATTGAAGTTTTCGGCTCTTGTTTTGAAACATGAGACCTCTTACGTCGCGAGTTGGAATCATATTTTTAAATAAATAATTATATATATATATATATATATATATATATATATATATATAAAAATGCGCATTTGGGCAGCAATTCCTCTTTAATACTAGTTTCATTAAAAACGATTTATAAGGTACTGCGATTAAATTTTTTATCTAATGTTTGTTGAATTCTTATAATTTTCTTTTGTGGACGTAAATTCTATAGAAATTGTCCGAGCGCTTTCGGCTGTACTTTTAGTCATTATCAAGGATGATTTTATTTTTATTTTTAACTGATAATTACTAAATAAAAAAAAGCCAAGACTCAATAATATCAACTATGAACACAGACACAATGATGCACTGATCGTATTTGGCAAATACAATATTCCTATAACTCTTAATACATCCATAAAACAATCCATACATTCAGTTAAAAGTAAAAATATAATCATCCTTAATAAAGGCTTTTGTCGTTTTTCATGCCTCTCTATGCCCTCTCCCTTTGGTTTTATACTTTTTTTTCTCTTTCAACTTTGAGCGTCAGAGAGAAATGTAACATTCTTCCGGTTCGGCAGACAGTCTCTGCTCTTACGAATTCTTGAGCTTTTTAGAGCTTTCTTGAGCTTCGAAAATGTGTTTCATTTTTTTACTTAAATATTTTTTTTTATTACAATTAGTGGTTACATGGTAAGGCAAATATTTATATATGTCTTCACTTGGCCATTAATTCATTTTTCTTATTTGACTTTGTGGTATCTTATTTGACTTTGTGGTATCTTAAGTATTAGGATATTAATTATAGGAGGTTATTGAATTTATATTCCTATACTTACGTTCATACATTCACACACATATATACATACACACACATATACATATACATATATACATATATATATATATATATATATATATATATATATATATATATATATATATATATATATATATATATATATATATATATATATATATATATATATATGTGTGTGTGTGTGTGTGTAGGTACCTCCATGAGATCGCTAAAAATGAGCATAGCATGATGAAAAAGACGCAAAACTTGACGAAAACAAAATTTTATCGTCTAAATGTTTGTTATTAATAAGAGGAAAGAACAAAGTATTTTTTTAATCATTTTTTAAAAAAATTTTCCTTCTTTTTAGGACATTCTAACTTTTAATTAAAAAAACCTTCTTTCTCTTTGTATCACCGGAAATATTAAATAGCATATTCAATTTTTAGCAAGTTTTTCTTGTATGACAGACATTAATTTGGAAAATCTTGCAAGAATAAAAATATTTGTCGGATGTTAATAAAACTTTCAGAAACTATTCACAAATGATAGAAATTATTATAAATAATCTTTTTTTAAATCCATGGTAAAACATTTTTTATCATTAGTAACCCCACCTCACTAACTAATTTTATGAAAACTCTAGAGATTCAACGTTGGTCAGTTTAGAGATTATATTAGTTAAAAGCACAAGGCTTTGAGGAAAGCAAATCATATATTTGTTTTTTAATTAGACGCCCTCTACCTGACAATCAGCTCTGAATTGTAACATACAAAACTCAATAAAACAAAGATATTATTTAATTTCAAATACTCTTAGTTGCTTTTAGCTGTTTTATGAATATGGACAATATTTTCTGAAAGCGAAAAACTTTTTCGATGAAAAATGTATTTTTAATACAATCATTTGTTATTTCTTTAATTATTTCAGAATTTTACGTTTAAGATGTTAAAATATGATAAAATTAGTGAAAGCCGCGTTCAGTTTCGTAAATGGCGTTATGACGTAGATCATTTTTATAGCATTTTAAATTGTATCGCTTCGACCAATCAGAAGACCCGCACTAAATTAAGAAATGTAATGTTGTGTTCTAAGATTATGTAATTAAAAAGTACGGAAGCTCAGAAGCAATAAAACGTCACGTAGATTGAGTGTAGTATATATATAAGCGTTCTCCGCTGAACGTCCATTTCATTATTGCAAATTCTTCGTGCGAAACACATGTTGAGCATTTTGAATTCGCGTTTTGAACACCATCCTAAGACAGCTATCTCAGTGATCATTGTGAATTCAAATTATGTGCTACACGAACCTATGTTACTTTATGTGAAGTTTTTCACGTTGTTTGTGAATATATTACAAATTTCTAGTATTCCCTCTAAGTCATCGGTCCATTCTGCCTGCAGCTCATAATCGTTCCTTAAGTGTTGTTGTCATCACCCGGGTCACAAGGTGGTAAAAAAAAAAAAAAACACATCAAGTCATTGTTCAAACACAGGTTTGAAAAAAAAGAAAAGGAAAAGTAAGTGTTGAGATTTATTACAAGGTGATGACAGTTTGTTATTGCTGGCTGGTTGGCCTTTGACCCAGCTATGTAAAAGTCAATTTTGGCTTAATTTGAAACCTATTTTCCTTATCGCTGATATTTTTTTTTTTAAAGAAATGAGTCATTTACATCAGCCAATTTTAATTTTAAACGAAAGGGCATATTGTTTGCTTTCAGAAAATATCTAGTTTCATGGGTTTCAGATGAAAAGTTTCCTTGATATTTTGTTCAGATGATGACATAAGTCATTTTTCAATATTTTACTCCTATAAAAGTATGAAAATATTTTTTTCAGAGAAAATAGACTGTGACAAAATGACTTTTGATATGTTTATGATGATTTTTACTTGGGATAGAAATTTGTTATCATAGCAGATCTGAATTGACTTTATTTAAGTTTAGTGGGGCTATAGAGAAACATCTGTGCAGTACTTGTGTTTTATTTTTTTTATAGTATTTATAATTTCTCCAGATAGTATTAACAAACTTATGGTGAAAGCTACATTACTAAAAAGACAAAATAAAAAAAAATGGAATGCTGAAAGTTTTTTTATTTTAATAATTACGAGGTGTTACATAATCTGGGTCACTTAAAAAAAAAGATTACGTGAATTCTGTCCTTCCGTATCATAACTCGAATCTCACGTTAGCTGTCTATACGTGATGAATCGCTACCTCTTATTTTAAATAATATTTTTCTACGAAGACTATGTAAAAGTTTCTTTCAAAATATATTAAATAAACTTTAAATTTTCTAATTATCTTCAAATAAATTTTGAAAAACGTATCATTGATTTTTGGACGATTTTTAAACGAGGAATTTAAGTTAGTTTACAAAATTTTAATAAATGGCTGATACCGAGTTTTTTTTTAGTAATTTTGCTGATGAAAAAAAAAAAGAAAAGATTTTTAACTAAAATTTCGTCCAAGAATTAATAAAAAATAATAGAAAACATATTTTGGTATTTCTTCTTAATAATGAAATATATATTTCAGATGATAAAAAGTTTTTCAGGAAGTTTCAGACCGTTCTTGTCATGCTATGCTCTATTTTATCGATTTTCATGGAGGTACACACACACACACACACACACACACACACATATATAATTTGTTATTAGTTTTTATTCGCTTACTCCCACCAAACTGAAAAATAGAAGTACGCTGGAAGTCATATTTAACGAAAGATGTTTAAAAGAAATGTTGCTGGCCATATATATATATATATATATATATATATATATATTAAATAATATAGACCATTGTTGTCTATTTATTTTATGTAAATTCTTTACATGTCGTCTGATAAGTTTAATAACATTATCATTAAACAAAGAAAGAAAATCACAATATTTCAGACGTTATGAAAAGAATTTACATAAAATAGACAACACTTGTATATTATTTAATGAAACATGGATCAATGAAAAAATGCTGCCTAAATACACACAATATATATATATATATATATATATATATATATATATATATATATATATATTATTACTGTTATACGTTATTTGTATATAATTTATATATACACAGATATTTAAGTAAATGCTATGTTATAATAAACAGCATTAACAATATTTACTAGCCTGAACGTCCAAGAAATATGCATCCTCCAACAGTCAACGAAACTGTATCCTACACGGAACCCTCATATAACCTGACATATTACATCAGTTTAGCTACGAAGGTGTTCAATGTGAAATGTTCTCGATATGAGACATTCTCTGTTTGTGTATTGAACATGAAGAAAAATTAATTATTTTTAATAATATGTAGAAATCTCCACTTTTACCTGAAGACGGTCGCGAGACCAGAAACACGTGTCGTAGTAAAATTATGTAAAACAAAGCATAATATTTTTTCTAAATAAATCCACATTACAACCAAAAACGTTTGCGGCACCTCTCTTCTTTTTATATATATATATATATATATAAATATATATATATATATATACAAACGCACGCACACAAACAAATGCACATGTGTATCTGTGCTTTTATATTAATATATTAATTAGTTAATGCTTAAATGGTAAAGTGTTTTTTTTTAAACTGACTTCGTGTTAATTCAAATGTTAGGTTTACAGATTATTTTCTTTATATATTTCTGAGTAATCTTAGTGGTTGTTATTCGTAAAGGTCATGATGTTCAGGTTTGATATTAAGAGCGGTAATTCAGTAATTGTAAAAAGCTGCGAGGTAAACTTCAAAACTGTTTATGGCCTTGTGCCAGACTAACCTATGCTTTGGAAATATCAATATTTTTGATGAGCCTACTTTGAGTGACAAACGTTTAACAAACTTTGCTTCCTCCATATATTTGGTTAAATAAACCATTGTGTATTTTCCATCGACACTATTGGTCGGGGTTCGAGTTCAGTTAAAGGGTGCCAGTATTTTGGATGTTTATTTTAACCAAAACTCGAAGTAGAATATGAAACGCGTGGTTGTCAGCCCACGAAGCAAATAACAAATTGGAGATATCAAAATTAAACAAGTACAAATAAGTATATGGTAAGTACTTTAACAGAGGACGGAAAATGTGACACTGAAATCCGAAGGCTCATTAGGATAGCGAAAGATGTCTTCCAAAAGCTAAGCAAAGTATTAAGAAACAGGAAAATTCCATTAGAAACAAAGAAACTAGCACTAAACTGCTACGTTATATCAGTCCTCCTATATGCTGGACAATCTCCTCACAGAGATTCCCTCTTTAATTTCATGGCAGTTGTTTTGGTAAACTTTCCTTGGCTGAATGAATTTATGCGTACTACTAAATTGGCAAGTAGGTCTCGCCGTTTTATTATCGAATTAACTAGATGCAACCGTATGATTTATTCCAGTAGTTTCTTTTCTCTCACTTCTCGCCTGGTGAACTCCTTTCCGATTATTTGCTTCCGTAACGACTAAAGGATGTTTCATTAAGACGGATTATATATAAGCGTGTTTCATTAAGACGGATCAAATTCAGCATTAAATAAATCAGTTTTATTGGTGGAAATTCATTTTTTTCTCTATTGGATCATGCTATTTAAGTCATGGCAATTATGTGTGAAAAATAATATCGCCCAAATGTCCGCCAAATCTGAAAGAAAAAGAAAAAGAAAATCATTAAACGCTTAATAAAACTTAATTCACATTTAAAATTGCTCTAAGTTATTGGAAGACGTTTTACAATCTTCAAACATTTAAATGCAAAACCAACCGCCATCTTCTGTTTTCTTGAAGCCCGTCCTTTTGTTGGACATTCTCTTCCCTTCTCCTCGCTAAAGACTTCTCATTCTCTTTCACTATCAGTAAATCCTTACATCTAGTGACATTATCAAATTACTTCGGGTAAAAATATTTACAAAAATAAAGAAAATATGTAACGAGATAGCATTAAAAAAGGCTTAATTCAGTATATAATAAATAATTGTTAAATAATAAATAATTGTTAAATGATGAATAATTGATACAGAAGAATTATACTAAAGTTTTATACATTCACCCCTCTTCAAACAGGCCTCTTTGCATTTCGATTTCAGTAATGTATTCCTACGCGGGCATTGGCCATCTAAGCTGATTTTGTTCAATGAACGTTTGATTGTTGTAGTAGAAACAAACACTTCTTTGATCTTCGTCACATCCGCGTACGATTTTCTCGGCTTTTCACCGACCAATCTGATTATATGAAAATACCTTAGGGTCGATTCTGTACACTTTCTACTTTTCCACTTATGGTTCTTGCACAATTTTGGTCGAAGTGTAGTACTTTCTCGATTGAAAAAAATATGTTCGGATAATTGAATAGCGAAATTATTGAAAAAAGAAAAAAAAATGAAAGAAAAAAATCATTTTCTGAAAGAAATTTAACATTTATATTATAAAATTTCTAAATGTTTTGTTCAAAGTTTTTGCCCAGTTTATTTTGCGTCATTTTTTGTCTGTTTCCCGTTGGCCTCGCGTTTTTCTACCGGAAGCTTCTGAAGCTGGATTTAAAGTAGACATCTTTGTAAAGGTCGGTTCTGGTTGAAAGCGCAATCAACTTAGACATTTGTCAAACATAATCGTTGCTTCTGTGTTTGACCAAACTGTGGATACAAATATCCGTTCACTGGATGAAAACAACCAGGAAATTAAAATTGCTTAATTGAACCGATTTTATTTGTGAATTTCTAAATTCCCAAAACATTTACCTGAGATGAAATATTAGAATGGATTTCGTTCGGATAATTGAAAAATGTTGGCATAATTTTAATTATTCTCTTCATTTCACGTCTGTACAATTGAAATCCGGAAAAATCGACGTATGAATAATCGACAAAACACGAGCGTTTTTGCTCAACTTCAGTCATATTGTGACCGTTGTCCTGGTTCTTCAAAGAGATAACAAACTGAAAGAGATTTCTTTCCCTTGTGAAGCCAATGCTGAAGTAAACATTCTCTTCATATCTATCTATCTATCTATCTATCTATCTATCTATCTATCTATCTATCTATCTATCTATCTCAATCTGTTCGTATCTACCTGCCTCATTCTGTTCGTATCTATCTACCTCATTCTGTTCGTATCTATCTATCTATCTATCTATCTATCTATCTATCTAGCCAGCTTGATAACTAGATAACTAGATAGCTAGCTATTATACGGCATTTTTGTAAAAGGTAATGTAAAAGGCGTCCAGCGATGTTACATCTGCGCAAGACTACGGAAGACAATAACAGGACTAGATAAACATACCCACGCAGCCCATATTTGAGGATAGATCAAAATCAGTCGCATCTATCTATCTATCTATCTATCTATCTATCTATCTATCTATCTATCTATCTATCTCATCCAGTTCATATCTATCTATCTATCTATCTATCTATCTCATCCAGTTCATATCTATCTATCTATCTATCTATCTATCTATCTATCTATCTATCTATCTATCTATCTATTCGTTGTTCTTTCGATAGCTAATAATTTTAAATAGATACTCTCACACACACACACATATATAGTGAGAGAGAGAGAGAGAGAGAGAGAGAGAGAGGAGACAGAGAAATAGAGAGGGACGGAGAAAAACTTGAGAGTGTTTTGTGTGTGTGTGCGTGGTGCATGTGAATAGGTAGTTTTAGATACATAGATATATTTTGATCTGAGAAATATATTAACTCAATACACACACACACACATATATATATATATATATATATATATATATATATGTATATATATATATATATATATATATATATATATATATATATATATATATGTGTGTGTGTGTGTGTGTGTGTGTGTATTACGTGTGTACGTGTGTAAAACAGTAGAGATACAGAAAGCGATACACAGTAAGAACGAAAGATCGAATGCGTGCGTGCCCGTGTGTGGCATTCTTTAGGTGCGTGTGTCTGTGTGTTGCCCTTCAAAAAATAGAGTTAGCGATTTCACTGTAAGCATATTAGATAGATGCGTTGTTTTTGCTATCAATAAATGTCTATTAACGAGAATTGGCCGTCGGTAATTTCCTGCTTAAAAACTTGAATGTCTCGGGGCCCTAAATGATTATGAAGAGAAATTCGCGAAGAAATCTTTTTATCAACTGACACATTATGCCCCAGGTTCTCATCATTTCTATCCTTGTCAACCCAACTAACAATCTCCTTCGTTTTTTTCACGAGAGAGTAAAAGAAAAGAAAAAAAAAAGAAAAAGGAAAGAAAACCCCGCTAAATAAATAAACAACTACAATCTGAACGTGAATTGTCAAACTAGTGCTTACCTCTTTAAAAAAAATTTGATCGAATAATTTTGTCCGTTTGTTGTAGCCGTACATTTGACTTTGGGAAGAAGAAAAAAAAAAAAAACAGGAGACAAGGAGAGATGTCTAAAGAGATCTCTTTTTTTTTCTCTGTTCATAAAGCGAAATAGTGCTCATTTGATGAAGCAGATTTTGAATATATCCAAAGCGTAAATGATTTTAGATTTTTAGTTTCATAAGCAATTTTATTCTTTGAGAATTACTAAGTCGGATATTTAGTTCAGGTCACTTTAAGACCGCTTCTGGTTGCACATAAGCCAGTACTAACGGGTCCTCATTCCAGGCTTTATCCCTTAGATGACGGTGACTAAACACGAAGCAGGTTTAAAAAACAAGACCTGTCAAAGGTCAACTGAACCTTCTTGTCGGATCAAAAGCCCCCTAACACAAAGGGGGTAAACTGGCCTCCATAGCTATGGATGTAGCCAGTGTGGTGATGACAGGGCATTGCTGGATTGACTGCTTCTTAGACTGAAGCCAGTAGCAGGGGTGGAGGCTTTTCTCAATCGAATCAACGAACACCTTTAAATTAAAATTCTGGAAGCCCTTTCTATGACAAAATTAAGGCCCAAAATAAATAAAGTTAACTACGAGTATAGCAATAACGATCTTAAATGTTTGTAGCAGCAAAGTATTATATAAAAAAATACAAAATTAAAAATACAACAATTAAAAAATCTTTTTAAAAAATCACATAAGTTACCTCCCTTGCATTACTGTGAAAAATATTTTGAATTTACGAGGTTAACGCATAACATATCCATACATATGCAACAACCAAAGATGGTCTCAGATGTGATTGTAAGTACTTGGGGAAATAAAAATTATTTGAAAGAAAGTTTGGGAATTTTTCTTGATCAATTTTCTACAATTAATTCGTGGACTTGAAAGGATTAAATCTAAAATGAATACACATAATACGTTTAAATTATTTAACCAAGCATGCTTGAATATATATTTAAGCGTGTTTGGTTAAATAATATATATATATATATATATATATATATATATATATATATATATATATATATATACATATATATATATATACACACACACACACACACACACACACACACACACACACATATATATATATATATATATATATATATATATATATATATATATATATATATATATATATATATATATATATATATATATATATATTTACACCAATATTAAGAAAGCGTAAAATGACTACTTGGTCACTTATTTTAGTACATTATTTTAATTACAATTATTACCACATGACGCAAATAAATAGTCACTCTATTATTTAAACAAATTAGCCGTAAATAAATCAAAAGATCATTTTTATAGTCATGTGTCACTTATATGACGAGTTATTCAACTAAGACTGGTTTTACATTATATAAGTGGAGATGTAATCGTTCTAAGTAAAAAGTTTAATCGAAATAAGTGCGGCGTAATTTGGTGCAATATATATATATATATATATATATATATATATATATATATATATATATGTGTGTGTGTGTGTGTGTGTGTGCGTGTATAGCATCATAGACAGAAGCCAGGATATGCACATAAACACACACACACTCACATATATATGCACATATGTGTGTATGCATATATACATATTGACTATTAAATCTAGTGCACAGCTATACAAAGTCAAACACATTATATATATATATATATATATATATATATATATATATATATATATATATATATATATATATATTAACTTCGTTAGCCTTTTTGGCCTTGGCCCAGGCGCCAGGTACAAAAAAATTGTGATGATAGTTTTAATGATGTCTCATTGTTCCGAACGTTGTTTTCTCTATAATAATAATAATAATAATAATAATAATAATAATAATAATAATAACAACAACAACAACAACAACAACAATAATAATACTATTGTCGTGTCCATCCGACCTTGGTAGAAAGTCTTCGAAGATGGTTAGAATGTATGGAACACACTCAGTAATGGCCGAATCTGTAGTGTTGCGTTATTTCGGGTATAGATAATTGGAAAAGGGGGAGAAAAAAAAAAAAAAAAAAAAAAAGAAGGGAAAAGTTGAATGAAGGAGTGGTAACAAATAAAGAGAATAAAAAAGAGAATGGTAGTAAGGTATTAAAGAAAAGAAAGAGAAAGAGAATGAGTAAAGGAAACAGAGGGTGAAAGAAAGAAAGAAAGAAAAAAGAAAGAAAGAAAGAAAGAAAGAAAGAGGGAGTTAAAGAATAGTCTCGTTACACGTAAACAAACCATATGAAAAGAGAAATATGTTAGTCGAAATTGTCGCTCATTGACTACCGGCGCTATGGATCCATTTTCAATTATACGTAAAATCCAGATTAAGATGGCTGATTTTCAAGTCAAGAATACAAGCTCTCCTCACTTTGAAGAAGGCTAAATACAATTTCCGGAATCCTCTTCCTCCCTTCGTTTTGGGCTTTAATTAAACTAAATTAAATAAATACCCAAAAAGCAACTCGCTGTGAAATAATGGTTAGCAATGAATTCTTGCAGGCTCTTATTACTCCGTTAAATTCGATCCTTACTTAGCGCACGAAATTTATGATTTTGTGCCTGTATTGTGGCCGCGAATTCTTTGAGTATGAATGTCTTAGGCATACTCAGATCATGAGTGATTTCCGAAGAGGTACTCACACTGATTTGCCAATTAATACACAGTCTTGTAAATGTGGTGGGTATTAGCAGATGCTGTTGTTGAGGGCAGGTTATGTAAACCATCTGAATGGTTGTCGTAACAATTAGAAGCAAGTCAACTACACTAAGCTGGCTCTTGGTCCTGCTGACAATATCTGTGTTGTTTGCAACAAGGTTTGCAGATCGTCATCTGGACTGAAAAAGCACACAGTGGTACACAGGCATGTTGTAGGCCAATCACCCCAATCAAGGATGCAAATTTTATGTATTATTTATACCTGGTACTTATGAAATTACATCACATTGAAACACCGGTCCACGTACGAGTACCAAAGTTAAGCAACGTCGAGCCTGGTCAGTACCTAGATTGGTAACTGATTGGGAGTGCCAGTTGTTGTAAGCTTGGATGTGCGAGTGGAGTGATATCAAGGTTTTACAGCCATATAATTTGGAAACTCCGGTTCTCGTACGATCACCGAAGTTAAGCAATGTCGAGTCTGGTCAGCATCTAGATGGGTTACCTCTTGAGAATGCCAGATGTTGGAAGCTTGGATGTGCGAGTAGTAAAAAAAGCTTTACAGCCATATCATTTCAACCTCCTGTTCTCGTATGATCACCGAAGTTAAGCAATGTTGGGCGTGGCCAGTACCTAGATGGGTGACTGCTTAGGAATGTAATCTTTGATATTTGAGAATTGAAAATCAGAGAGAAGAGTTCAAATTCCAGTCGGGTTTATTATATTCACTTATGCTCAAATATCCGTTAAAAGGTATGACGCCACGTCTTCTCTCCCCCAGCTATGGGTTAATTAGTAGGATATGAATCAGTAAATAACCGGTGATGTAAGCTTGGATGTGTGCGGGTGGTGTAATGGATAATGGCTCGGAATTGTTAATCGAAGATCTGAGTTCAAATTCAAAGTTATATTCGTTATATTTACTTACGCACAGATAACCTTGGGGAAGGCATAACTCTATTTCTACTCTCCCCGCTATGGGTTAATTAGTAATACATGTATCACTAAAACCATTATTATCTCAACCAAAAAATTGCACATAAAATATTTAGATTTAGGCATTAATTAATCCATGGAAGTGTTGATATATGGCGAAACAAAAACAATCAAACCAAACCAAAGAAATAGAATTCTGGTCTCAATAATTATCTTAGGGGTCATGTGCATCGAAGTGAAACGGTAGCCATCACAGATGATGCACTCTGTGAGTGGACATCCTTCAACGAAGTAAGATGTGTCAATCACGATTGTGAAGTAGATATTCCCTTCTGCCAGTGGTCGGTGTTCGAATCCAGGTAAAAAGACAAGGCATGTTATTGGATGCTGATTTTCGAGGCAGTTTTTCCCTCTTCACTTGGAAGATCGGCTTAAAATAATCTTTCAGTTCTACTTCAGTTTTGGGACGATTAACTGGTCAGACAGATCCCCCCCCGCCAAAAAGAGCCCGTAAAGCATGCAGTGAATCAGGAGAGAAAAAAAGCATGTCCGCTCTGACGTTCCATCCTCGGCCAGTTTAAAAGAATCTCAATTTTATCCAATACACTGGACGAGGTTGAATTCGATCTTGCTCACATTAACCTTAAAAACAACTACTTTTTTTCCAGACTAATCTTCATAAAAGAACGGGCTGAGGACGAACAGCAGTCTGTTTGAAATACCAGTTGGGAGAGCTTGAATTTACTCGCTGGTTACTGTTTTTCTTCATTCGCCTCAAATATTGATCTTCAAAATGGAACCAATTCTCTTTGATTCAGAATTCAGTGGCTCCCTAAATTTTTTTTTTGGTCTCTTTGGCCGGACATTTTTTTCGAGGCGGTGAGTATAAATTTGGAGAGCAGAGGGCAGACGCGGAACAAATTAAACGGGCCCTCTCCTTCACCAAATTGCGTTCGATATGGGACGAAAAAAGGATGCCCATTTAAAAATAAAAAAAAAGACCACGTCCGGGTGAGAGGCATCGACGCGAGAGAATACAAGAGAAACTCCACGTGGTAAATGCACGACCAAATTTGAACCGGACGTGTGACCGAGGTGGTGAGTCAGCAGTCAGTGCGGGTCGATGGAACGTCATGTTATGTTAGAGACCTGCGCCCTTTTTGGGCTCGAATAAACTGATGAATTCACGGAGGATAGTGAACAGCCAATATACATCATTGACAACTCTTTCCCAATCCGTGTCTAATTTGATGAAGAAATTCAACCAATCCTAGTTACTATATTCACTTAATACTTGATATAATGCAAAAAAACCTACCACAATGATAAAAAAAAGATCATTTGCTTAGCATAAAGCTACTGCAGTTGAAATATAAAAAGCACTATTTATAATCCATCCTCAGCCAGATAACATAAAAAAGAATGACTCATCGCATTTTTATCAATTATATAATAATATTTTAAATTTTGAAATCATATTTATTTTGAACAACTATAAAAACAACTACTTTTTTGAAAGTCTTTTTTCTAAATCTTTGATTTGGAGACTCTTTTTGAATCATTCCGCTTTTACATGCTATTCCTCCTCCGCCTCACCTGTTACAAAACATGAGTGAATCAGCTCTTCCACCAATACCAGCTATCCTGCTCTGACTCCTTGTGCCAGACTAATCTTCATAAAAAGCTGAGGACGAACAGCAGTCTGTTCATGGAAATTTTACTCTCATGAACCAATTCCTAGACTCAAATTTTTTTTTTTATTTTTGGCTATCATTTTTGTCTTTGCGCCTTCACCAAATTGTCTATGGTAAAAAGTACATTTAAAAATAAAAAAAAACAGAGAGAGAGAGAGAGAGAGAGAGAGAGAGAGAAAGGGGGGGGGTATCCTTATCATTGACAACTCTCTTCCTCCAATTTGCAGAGCCTAGTTACTATATTCTTAATATTTGATATAATGCAAAAATACCACAATGATAAAATCCTCAATAATTATTTATAACTATTTATACTGGGACTCATCCTGTTATAATAATATTTTAAATTTTGAAATCATATTTATTTTTGGCATATAAATTTTTTGAAACTTTTTCTAAATCTTTGATTCTCTTTTAATCATTCCGCTTTACATGCTATCCTCCTCCGCCTCACCTGCTACCCTCTTCCACCCTACCAGCTATCCTGCTCTGACTCAGCTGCTACCCTCTTCCACCTCACCTGCTATCCTACTCCGACTCACTTGCTATCCTCTTTCGCCTGTCTTACTATCCTCTTACGCTTCACCAGCTATCCTCATCCGCCTCACCAGCTCTCCTGTTCTGCCTCACCTGTTATCCTCTTACGCCTCACTTGTTATCCTCTTCCGCTTCACCAGCTATCCTCTTCCGCCTCACCTGTTATCCTCTTCCGCTTCACTTGTTATCCTCTTACGCCTCACCTGCTATCCTATTCCACCTCATCCTCTTTCCCTGCTTCCGCCTCTTCCGCCTCAGCTATCCTCTTCTGCCTCACCTCCTCTTCTGCCTACCTCCCTCTTACGCCTCACCAGCTATCCTCTTCCGCCTCACCAGCTATCCTCTTCTGCCTCACCTGCTATCCTCTTACGCCTCACCAGCTATCCTCTTCCGCCTCACCTGTTATCCTCTTACGCCTCACTTGCTATCCCCTTTGGCCTCACCTGCTATCCTCTTCCGTTGTACCTATGAGGCGAGACGCACTGTTTGGGAACCACTACTCTAGAGAATACTCCGAGCTTCACTGAATGCCCGACGACATTGGCTTTATATCAGACTAAGTTTATTAAATAGTAAAGGACAACTATCACTGACATCAAACTCTCTATGTTTTTCAATCATGAAACATTAACTGTAAACATCTAAGTGCCTTAAAATTGATTTTCTAAGCGTAGCTTCGATGCAACACAAGACCCGTTGCATGGGGCACACCTAACAGGGATTCGA
This sequence comes from Acanthosepion pharaonis, assembly GCA_903632075.3. Classification (NCBI taxonomy): domain Eukaryota; kingdom Metazoa; phylum Mollusca; class Cephalopoda; order Sepiida; family Sepiidae; genus Acanthosepion; species Acanthosepion pharaonis. The sequence continues at coordinate 505,059 of CAHIKZ030001304.1, read as the reverse complement.
ACTCTCTATTCAATAATAATTGATTTAAATTTCCTAAGTGTATTTTAGATGTTGTCGCAAGTATGGAGCACCTAGTGAGGAACGAACTGACTTCTTTTATGTGCCTTGTCTATTCAGAACGGAGGCGATAATGGCCCTCCACATCCTCCTGTCTCTTGTAGCTCTTAATAAGTTTCGTATTTTTGTTATTTCTCCCAGACTCTCTTCCGTCATCCACTTGTTCAGATCCATTTACTATGTGACGCGTTGCTTTCCCCTGCCCCTCTTTCCCTGTATCCGTCCTGTGTGTGTCAGATTTTCCAAGCCCTCCTTCCTCATTACGTTTCCCAGAAATTTCAATTGTCTATTCCTGATGGTATGTATAAAGTTACACTTTGTTTCCGTTCTCTCCAAAACCTCGTCTTTTCTCACATGTTCGGCCCATGATATCCTCAGCATCTGTAGAACCACATTTCTGTTGCTTTGAGTCTCTTCTTCATCTTTGATAAGATTTTCCAGCATTCCCTGCCATATATGAGGAGAGATATCATGTAAAAGATCAGTACTCTCTTCTTTGTTTCCAACAACACTTTTGTGTCTCCTAATACTCTGCTTAGCTTTTGCGGTCCATCTTTGGCCATCCCAATACGTCTTCGGATCTCAGTGTCACACTTACCATCCTCTGTTAGAACACTTCACAGATATTTAAATTTCTGTAACTGTTTCATTTTAGTATTCCCAATCTGTAATTCGCATTTTGGCCTCATCTTTTTTGCTGATGACCATGTATTCTCTCTTCTTATAGTTTATGCTTAGTCCTTTCTTCTTGCTTTCCTTCGCTACCTTTTGTAGGAGCTTTAGTTGTTTCTTTTTCGTGTCTGCTATCACTAATGTGTCATCTGCATATCTTATCTTGTTAAGATTGTGGCCGCCAATGATGAATCCCGGTAAGATTTCCAGTTCTCTCAGAATTGTCTCTCTGTATAGGTTGAATAAGTCCGGTGAGAAGACTCATCCTTGTCTTACACGCCTTTCTATTTTTGTGTATCTGCCGAACTCATTTTTCACCGTAGGCAGGCAGTTTGCTGCCAGTAGAGGTTTTTGATTACTGAAAAGTTCTAACTGATCTTTGTGGCTGTAAGTGTTCTGAAAGCAAAGGAAATGTCTGTCGCAGATTAATTCCACAACGCAGAGAACAAATCACTGTAAGTTCAGACTCGAACATCGCGGGCAGAAAGAAATGCCGAAAACTCGATTCGCAGGTACTATCTCACAAATCCCAATGCACGTAACCAGTCAGAAAAATAACTCACCCTCCGACAAACCCGGTAGCCAAAATACATCAATTTTCAATTTCGATTCGTGAACAACTGCTTTTATCTGCCGAGCATTTTTTTCATTTGTTGACAACTGGGAGAGGACGCCAAATTTTTGCATATCTAAATACTTTTATAGAGACTCCTGCGACGGACTTGTTTTTAATCTAAATATTCCGTCTTCAGCATGTCATGAGGAATACGTGCCCTTTTTCTTTTTTTTTTTTTTTTGGTAAGTAATGTTCTTTTCCATTGTAGTATACACGTGACGCGCTGTCGCTTGGTTTGACGAGGTAAGTCGCTATAGTGGCGTAATCTATAAAACGCAGACACACGTCCTTCTGCATTTGTATTGCTCTTTCTGATAACATTCTGAGTATTAATATCGCGTTTCTTGTTCAGGTGCCTTTGACGAACCCGCGCATTTCTTGTCTTATCTTTGGTCTGATTCTGCTGAGCGCTGTTCATCAGAATTCGGATGATTAGTTTTGTTATGTGGCTCATTAAGTTGATTGTTCGTTAGATTTTACATTCGTTTGCGTCTGGTTTCTTAGGCAGTGCTGAGAAAATAGATCTGCTTTGGTCTTCCGGTATATCCCCACTGTTGTAGATTTCATTTATTATTCGTTTAATCTTGTCTATACCCATATCATCTAAGGCTGTCAGCATCTCCTTTATAATTCCGTCTGGCCTTGTCGCTTTGTTTCTGTTCAATTTGGCTATTGCAGCTTCCACTTCGGTTTTTAGTATTTCCGGCCCGTCTGTATTTCTGTGTATTGCCTGTTCTCTTTCGTTGTGGACGAGATCTCCACAACCTTCGTCCACTGTTAAAGAATTTTTCTTTTTCCAATATGAGCGTTCTGTCTTTGGGTTATATGGAAGCCTGTTGATGAGTACATCTGTCCTGCTATTTCTCTTATTTTTTATGAATATTTCCTTCATTTGTGATACTCATTCTCTCTATTTCTGCACATTTTTTGTTGATGAGTTTCCATAAAACTAGTAGAACGAACATTTTTGACGGGAGCCGCCTATCCTGGCTGCCATCCCAACTCAGACTTTAACGGCAACTGAGGAATTCGCCATTCCTGCACACAGTCATTGTGTCTCGACATTGTCCTTATAAATGGATCATCCGCTGAACCACACTATTTGCCTATATCTGGGACCATAACAGGTGCTACCACCCCGGGTCAGGATGGACCTGGGGGCAACAGCAATTAAGTGGTAGTTGCACGCTCCTTGAACTCCTCGTAATTGATTTTGCGGGAGAAGCTTGTTAACCATTACACCACGTCGAAGTGCCGCAACTATGCTATTCACGATGAATACAGTTTTTAACCTAAATATGTGAAGGGGACTGATCGGGTGCTCATTTGTCCATCGATCCTACGACCGCACCCGGTCGTGGGACTGATAATAATAATAATGATGATGATAGAAAAACATAATCGCCAACGTCCTGAAGGGACATGGCATTAATAAAAAAAATAAGTTGCATGATGTTAATGCTGAAAAGCCACACGATGTTTTCTGTTTATCTAAAAAATAATAACTATCATTTTAAAAAGATATGAGTCAAACGATTTACTGTTAAAGTCTTTTCTTTCCTCTTTTTCTTTTCTGTTTTTTTCTTTTCTCTTTCTTCTTTTCTTTTCTGTTTTTTTCTTTTCTGTTTTTGTTTTCTCTTTCTTCTTTTCTCTTTTTTCTTTCCTCTTTTTGCCTCCCTCTTTTTTCTTTTCTCTTTTTCTTTTCTGTTTTTACTTTTCTCTTTCTTCTTTTCTCATTTTTCTTTTCTATTTTTTCTTTTCTCTTTTTCTTTTATTTCTTCTTTTCTCTTTTTCTTTTCTATTTTTTTCTTTTCTGTTTTTTCTTTTCTCCTTTTTCTTTTCTCTTTTTTCTTTTCTCTTTTTTGCCCCCCCGCTCTCTTTCTCTCTCTGTGCGCCCTTGCGTGAGTATGTGTGGCCACTGTTACACTGCCTGCGTCAGTTCAACTAATAGTGCCCAATATACAAGTGTCATTAATCACCATTTCTACTAAAGCCTCGTTTTCGTTAGAACCATAAGACTTTCCCCAGCATTCCATTCCCGGCATGCCATTTTGACCACAATTAAGATGACTGACAAATTTTAAAAGAGTAAGAGTGGATAGAAAGACAGACATTGTGTCTCTAATGCTGACACCACTACTTTCTTGTCTTCGATTTGAGTCCTCTCTTTAGAGAGAAGGGAACCCCTTGTCTGTTTGGCGGGGAATGGGGCTGAGGAGTGGGAAAGTTCCATGAACGCTTGCCGCGACTCACTTTTAAGTGTTGAACAGTTGCAAACGTTAAGATTTTTGTAAACAGACCGGTTTCGTCAGAAGTTAGGACACCGTTTACCAGTTGTTTACGGTTGTGAGTTGCCACTGCAGGTGAAGAAAGCCCGGGGTTTTTCGTAAACAAACAGAGTGGGAGGTCAAAGGGTTAACGATTGAAGGCTGGATACGAATAGAAGATGAGGAGAAGGTGGATGAGGGGTGGATAGAAATGAGATGACGAGGGTAAAGATATGTTTATTGTTTTGTTTGAAATTACTAGAAAGTGAGACGTAAAAGAGTTTTGAGTACAAGCTGTTCAATATTGATAAGGATGTGAGAATTAGCTTAGTGAGCTGTGAAAATGATTCGACGGTTGGAGTTCAATTCCGCTTCCTGGTGGTATTTTCATAGCGACAGCCTTGTAGAAAGCATGGATTATTTTTACCTTACACTGTTTAATATGAACTCCCATTCTTAGGCTAAGTTTCTTAAATACCTCAGTCTCTATGACTTGTGACTACAACAAACTGTAATGACAAAAGTTAGTAGGTGTAGGCTTTAAGAAAGCTTTATTCAACTGAGAATACAAAGTTCGTGTAGTGTTCTTTTATAGTCCCAGTAAACAGAAATAGCTCTCTGAAAGAGGAGAGTAACAAAACAAGGTGAGACCACTCTTATTTATTCATAACACAGCCATACTTGGGATATTGCTAGCTAACTTATGACATTGTTACGATTAGGGAGATAATTATACCCGTTTCTGAACACACCCGTCTGCCAACAAATTATTGTTACTGTTGATGCCAGCTGAAGAGTCAACCAGTGGTTTATATTGCAACTATGCTGAGCAGACCCCAGTTTTTAGGCTCAAAGCATCGGTCAGGATGATTTGTGATGTCGTGAAAGAAGAACCATTTATGGCTTTCGAACGGTTCCGTTTATCAAAAAGTTTTGATTCACACTTGGTATAGTTTTCAGGCATATTCCCAGGCCGATATAATCAAGAAGACATCACCCCTGACAAATCGACCACGATGAGATCCGAACACGAGTTTCATAGTCAGAAAGCGATGGTTCTAACCGTTTGCTCACTCGTTCGCTCATTCATTCATAAACAGACAGACAGACAGATAGATAGATAGATAGATAGATAGATATGGACATACTGAGGTAGGTAGATAGATGAACAGACTGAGGTATATATATATATATATATATATATATATATATATATATATATATATATATATATATATTTATATGCACACACACACACACACATATATATATATATATAGAGAGAGAGAGAGATATGAACAAAAAGAGATATGAACAGATTGAGAAAGAGAGACAGATATGAACAGACTGAGATACATAAATAGATAGATAGATAGATATGAACAGACTGAGATAGATAGATAGATAGATAGATAGATAGATAGATAGATATGGACAGACTGAAGTAGATAGATAGACATGAACAGACTGAGGATATATATATATATATATATATATATATATATATATATATATATATATATATGCATGCATATAGATAGATAGATAGAAAGAAAGAAATGAACAAAAGAGATAGGTATTTGAACAGATTGAGGAAAATAGACACATATGAACATGGGATAGGTAGATATGAACAGAGATAGATAAATGAATAGATAGATAGATAGATATGACTAGTTTGATATATAACAGACTGATATAGCCAGGATGTATATAAACATGAACTATATATATATATATATATATATATATATATATATATATATATATATATATATATATATATATTATAAATTTAAATATTTAAAAATATTGTTCTATCGCTAGATAAAATTACCAGGTTTCAAAAAACAATCGGACACCTGACGATTGCGTCTAGCATGAAACAGCCCGTCGCCTCTGAGTGTTGACTTCAATGTTCACTTTTATATTTATTTATTTTACATACACTCTATCTGATATTGAGCAATTTATGCCATAAATATAGCACATATTTCTTCATATATATATATATATATATATATATATATATAATTATTATTTTATATTATAATTATTTATTTGAAAATAAGAAATTAAATATGTTATAAAATCACATAAAAATAGCCATTTTGTTTCAACACCTTTGATGTCTTATCAAGTGATGATGTTGAATGTAGAATAAAGGGTTTAAAAAGATTCAAATTAATCAATCACCCCTCGCATGGGGAAACGCTGTTAGATGAGCTGGAATGACCAATCAAAATACAAGTATACGAGAATTCAAAAAACTTGACACCGAAGGTTATAATAACTTTTTAATGCTTTAAAGTTGGGGTTAGACTAACATAGAATTTATTCTAACTAATAAGTATTAAATTATACGATAAAATTTGAAATTATTATAACCTTACTTCGTTGTCAAGTTTTTGAATTTCGTATACTTGTATTTTGATTGGTCATTTTAAAACTATTTGATAGCGTTTCCTATATGTAAATTTTTGGTTAATTAATTTGAACCTTTTAAAACCATTATTCTACAATCTACATTCAACATCATCACTTGATAAGACACCAGAGGTGTTGAAACAAAATGGCTATTTTTGTAGTGATTTTGTAACATATTTATGTCATAATTTTCGAGTAAATAATTATATTTGCTCTACCCTGTATTGAGCACTCTTTCAAGAATAGTAATTGTTGGTTATTGGAATTTATTCCGTGCATGGCGCCAAAACCGTTCAGAAATATCTATACTGTCAGCTGTATACAACCGCTTTCTCAGAATGATAGTTAGAGCTGTCTTCCAACGTGAGTGTGTGAGGGATGTCGTTCTTCGATCTCACTGACTGGCGCTACAGAATCACAAATAACTGTACTAAATAAAAGACACTACATCAACTGAATACTTTCAAAAAGAGTAACAAGTAAAACGGATAGCACATCTTATGACATAATCAAGATAATGACGTTCCACATGACTTCAAACAAAAGGTGAGTAAGGAAATCACCATCAAAATGTAAAGAGCGATAACTGTTATTGGACTTGATGAATCTATTTTCCTGAAAATCATTTTTGATAGGAAGATTTTATAAATTTCAACAGATGGTAGCTTTAACAGATCAGTCAATGAATGCCAAATGTTTCCTTATAATGAAACCTCTAATATTATCCATGCCATTTAGAACGCGTCCAGGGTAAGACGATAAACTACATCCGCGTCCAGGGTAAGACAATAAACTACATCCCCGTCCAGGGTAAGACAATAAACTACATCCGCGTCCAAGGTAAGACGATAAACTACATCCCCGTCCAGGGTAAGACAATAAACTACATCCGCGTCCAGGGTAAGACGATAAACTACATCCGCGTCCTGGGTAAGTCGATAAACTACATCCGCGTCCAGGGTAAGGCAATAAACTACATCCCCGTCCAGGGTAAGACAATAAACTACATCCGCGTCTAGGGTAAGACGATAAACTAAATCCAACAGCAAGGCATTTGAGGAGCGTAGAAACACCTCTTAATTGCTGGTGTTCCCAGGTCAACCCTGACCTGGAGTGGTAGAACCTGTTAGGGGTCCCAACTATAGGTAAATAGGTAAGCCCCAAATATGGGTCAAAACATTATGAAGACATAAAAATAGGTTTTAACACCAGCAATAAATATTTGTGGAAAAATTATTACCAACAATAAATTTTTGAAGAAAAAATTATTACTAGTAATACATTTTTAAAGGAAAAATATTACCAGCAATACATATTTGAAGAAAACATAATACAAGGAATACATTTTTAAAGGGAAAATATTACCAACAATAAATTTTTGAAGAAAAAAAATTAGCAGGAATACATGTTTGGAAAAAATATTGCCAGCAATGAAAATCTTGTCGGCGTTAATTAAAAGATAGTGGTTGATATGCGGTAAAACGAAACGAAACGAAACCAAATTTATTTCTTATTTTTAATATTAAAATGTTTGTGAATATATCGAGTGGCTCGAGGATTACGTTAATTAATGTGAATCGAGGAAAAACTAATACTCTACTTATTTATTGAAAAGATGTAGAAAGTAAAAAGGATGCAAATAAAAAAGAATCTTTCTTAAGCGATTCTCAATAACAAAGAGTCTAAAGGTGTTTAGAGAGAACAAAAGATGAGAACAAGAAAAGATAAACGTCGTGGAGTAGAAGAAAAGGAAGAGGCAGAATGAAAAAGAAGAGAAAATCTAAAAAAGAAAGCGACAAAGTAGAAAAACGAGGAGAGAGTGGAAGAAGAAGATGAAGAAAGGGGAGAGAACAGCCATAAATAAGGCTACAAAAAAGGACAAAATAAAAAAAAAATACACCAAAAATAAAAACAAAAGTAATAACAATAAAGTACAATAAAGTTACTTTTCTTTCTGTTGTGGATTCCGAGATGAAATCCGGTCTCCAATGAATGACAAACGCAGGAATGAAATATAGCAAATAAATGTATTGACGTAATAATACAATTGGTAATACGATTAGTAGATCCAGAAATGCGGTTAGTAGCAATAATAATATATATACAGTCTGGGAAATTTAGTATCGAAGTATGACTCCCATCTGAGTCTACGTGCTCGCAAATGTGACTCCTACAAAGCGGTTAGCTCACAATTCACTGGGTATCACTGTATCACCCCCGGGTATTCACCGGCAGCAGTATAAAAGTACACACTGGGCAAATTGCATTTGTATAAAAAAGGGGTGGAACCCTTAACACTTTCTTAACTCTTTGAACCCTGTTTTGGGATGTAGTAGGGTGGGGGGCATATCACAGATTGGGGGGGGGGCGCTGGCACATAAGGTTGTATTTATATAAAATACAAATTTGGTTTGTAACGTATATAAATGTAGATAGATAGAGAAAAAAAAGCAAATATTGATAAATATCGGAAAGGTCACATTTCTACCTACATTTATATATATTAAAAATTAAAAATTAATTTTAAATTAAACTAAGCACAACTGACTATTAAAGGTTGATAAATTTTCGCGGAATTTGGCGCCATTCTAGATGCTTTTTTTATAATCCAAAGCCGTGAATTTGTTTTACTCATGCTTAGTCTCGAAAAAAAAAACGAACTAAAATTCACTTTATACGTAATATTAAACGTGTTAAAATTCTTAACATAAAATATCGTGTGTTGACGTTAACCCTTTGACCCCTGTGTTCCTGAACAATTTTAACCCTTTTGCCTGAGCTCCTGTGTCAAAATTCGCAAATAATTAGTATATAATGTTTCACGGTAGATATAAAAATAGTTACAAGTGTTTACCCACCGTTCAACCGGTGGCTGGGCATCAAGTTATTTTTCTCTACCACCGTTCAACCGGTGGCTGGGCATCAAGCCATTTTTCTCTACCACCGTTCAACCGGTGGCTGGGCATCAAGTCATTTTTCTCTACCACCGTTCAACCGGTGGCTGGGCATCAAGTCATTTTTCTCTACCATCGTTCAACCGGTGGCTGGGCGTCAAGTCATTTTTCTCTACCACCGTTCAACCGGTGGCTGGGCATCAAGTCATTTTTCTCTACCACCGTTCAACCGATGGCTGGGCATTGTCATTTTCTCTACCACTGTTCAACCGGTGGCTGGGCATTAAGTCATTTTTTTTCTGCACACGTTAAACCGGTGGCTGGGCATTAAGTCATTTTTTCTCTACCACCGTTCAACCGGTGGCTGGGCATCAAAAAGATTTTTTTCTACTACCACCGTTCAACCGGTGGCTGGGCATTAAAGTCATTTTTTCTACCACTGTTCAACCGGTGGCTGGGCATCAAGTCTTCATTTTTTTATCTACCAAATCAAGATTCAACCGGTGGCTGGGCATTGTCATTTTTCTCTACCACCGGTAAAACGGTGGTTAGATTTCAAATGTTTAAGAATTGCCGCAAAACATTGTTGATTTATTTTATTTAATGATCTATTATAACATGTCTCTAATTTGTATTTAGATACATTGTATTTATTTTCAGTTAAATTGTTCATCTATATTGCATATGATCCATTATTGTGCATAATTAAGTTACAATAAAATTTGTATTTTATATGAATACTACCTTATGAAAATTGAGCTGTAGTTGAGTGTCGGGCCTTGTATCGTAGATTCGGGGGGTACACGTGACCTTTGAACCGACCCTGATTATTTATATATTCATTTTACAATGCGTCTATAATAAAAAAGGGCATTTTTTCTACCACTGTTCAACCGGTGGCTAGTCATTACGTAATTTTTTCTCTACCACCGGTAAAGCGGTGGTCAGGGCACAATGGGTTATGGTCTTAAAAATAAAGAATAAGAAAAAAAAAAAAAAGAGAATGAGAAATAATAAAGGTGAGATTATATATATTTATACGTTATTTTTATAGATACAAATATTTAAGTAAATGCTTTGTTTTTAATAAACAGGATTAACAACATTTACCGGCCTGAATGTCCGAGAAATATTCATAGAAAATATGCGTCCTCCGACAGGAAGCAAACCCGTATCCTATACGGAACCGTCATAAAGCCTGACGTGCCTTGACCGATCGAGCCACGTAGAAACTTTCGAATAGCAGGTTCAATTTTACTGTTTTTAAATACAATTCTTCATGATTTTCTCTTATTCATTCATATCTGCTCAATGCGTATCCAAATGTAAATAAATGTCGTCATACATTATTATTATTATCATAATGTCATAATAATATATAATTATATATATTATATGTATATATTATATATAATATCATTATATATATATTATATATATATAATCATATAAAATATCATTATTATCCATTTCATAATATATATATATATATATATATATATATATATATATATATGAAACCAAATGAGCAAGAGCCTACCAAACCAAGGTTTCACCCACTGGATCTTCAAATAACTACTGTGCTCTACTTAGTGTATTGAGCACTTTCGGCTTTTTACTTAATTTACATTGTCGGTGTTTTTTTTCTTTTGACTAGCCATTGCGGTGCTGATTGATTATATTTGACCAAAACGGATGTCTTTAGTCTTTTCTTTTTTTACTGATTTTTTTCCCCGATATCGGTTTGTTAAATATATTTTTATTTACAAATTGTATTATCCGTTTTTTCTTCACACCGCCAGAGTATAGGTATTAAAATAATTCATTATATATATATATATATATATATATATATATATAGTACGAGGCAAAAATATGAACGCACCCATAGAAAGTCAATTTTTGTATTTTTACCCAGATAAGTGAGTAATAGAATTCGTTTATTAATTTCATTTATTATTTCAAATATATCATTTTACGTATATCATCTATAGTATTAATAGCTAGCATTATTTTATTAAACACACATACACTATATATATATATATATATATATATATATATATATATATATATATATATATATATATATATATATATAAAAGTGGATATTGAAATATTGAAGTCAAAACTCAGAGGCAACAGACTCATTCATGCTGTAGTCACCCCAATGTCTAGTCCAAAAAAACATTGAAGTTACTACTACTCAAAAAAGACACTGGTTAGACATTGAAAAACAGGGAAAATTCATTCCTTTTAATATGTGGAAATATCTACTCTTTGCTTGAAGAATATCGTGAGACGGGAGACACCTGTAGCAAAAGTATGGAAAATAATATATAATACATATATAAAAAAACACATTATACGCAAAACGTTTTACGGTTTCTCTTCTCTTTTTAACACACATACACACACACACATACACACACACACACACATATAATTTATCATTGCTCTACTTAGCGTATTGAGCACACTACGTTTTAGCTTTATTACTCTCTTGGAGTTTTTTCTTTGGACTAAAAACTTAAAGCACTGGACGATTTATTTCGTCCTGTTCGGATCTTTCTAGTTCTTTCTTTTTTTATAATTTTTTTTCCTCAGGTACCAATTTGTTTTGATAGACTTACAAGTTATGCTATCCGAGGTTTTTTCAACCGAGTCTTACTAAAAATACAATATATATATATATATATATATATATATATATATATATATATATATATATATATATATATGAAAATTGTTTGGAACAATGCATGCCATTCACATGAAGGTCTCGAACTGAGGTGCATGTCTATTTAAGAATATACCACAAGGTTTTAGATGGTTACATACACACACACACATATATATATAGGGTGCGATGGATAAATTGTCGTTTAAAATACGCAAAAATGAAAATAACACTTACATTTCATTTTAACCGATACATTTACCAAAATTACACAAAAATATGTTGAAATACTAAAGACTAAATATATTCTATAAAATCGCCATTGCCTCCAACCATGCCCTCTAGACTACATCAGAATCTCCTACAACTCTTCTGGGCGGTCTCCTTGTTTAAGTTGATGAATGTTGCTATAATCCTCGCCTTCAGTTCATCTCTGGTGTTGCAAGGAGTTTAAATTAATCATCTATTACAAAAATTGAAAACAGTTAACCTTATCCTCAAAAGCGACAACACACACGCAAAATCAAAACTAAAAAGAACCAACATTATTTACGAGTTCAAATGCCCCCTAAGGAAATTTGTCCTTGATCAAATCAAACTCATAAATAATTTACATCGGTCACACTACTACATGCCTATCCAGACGACTTACGTTGCACTCATCCGACCACAGCTCTATTAGAATCCATTTAAACACAGACACACAAACTTACCAGAATTCATCCAAAACATAATAGTAGAAAATCCAAGCATAATAACCTCATTCACGTGTAAAAAAAAGATTTAAAATAATGGAAGCCCTAATAATAAAATGAAAAACCCAACTGTCAATAATTTTAACTAAAAACACGGTCCCAATGTGCTGACCGTGTTCTAGATCCATCACAGAACCCATACATTCAGTTAAAAAGTAAAAGTAAAATATCTTTGATAATGGCTAAAGGTCGAAAGGGCTCGGAAATGCAGAGTATTTGGACAGTTTTTACAGACTTTGTGTCTGGAAAAACTACTTGTATGAACACAAGAAAAATTAGATAAAATGCTTCATCGCATTACCTTGTCAATCCTCTTTAACGAAACAAGTATAAAAGAGGGATTGCTGCCTAAATACACAACACACACACACACACACACACACACACACACATATATATATTTGTGTGTGTGTGTTTAGGGGCAAAAATATAAAAGTATTATTCACACTGTGTAAAAGAACTCGACTAGAATCAGGAGCTAAATATTTATTTACTAAACAATAAACAGAAAACGCGCTTTGTTTTTCGACATTGTTCATTTGTGTTGTTTGCCTTTGTTAGCGTTAGCGCGTTTTATGTACACTGTAAATAAATAAATACTGTTTATTTGCCATTCTTAGAGTATCAGAAAAGGGAGGGAATATAATGAAAGCATTTCATTACGTAAAATGATAAAAAAAATCAATTGGAATAAAAGAAGAGTATGTTAATGGTAATATTTTCCGTTTCTTTGTAAGGAAACATTTGGTATTCATTAACCGGGCCGCCAGTGATACCGGGGGTTGCAATTTATAAAAATAGGTTTTCGGAGAACAGTTATATTAATCGCTCTTTTCATTATTGATTGGGGGAGGGGTTCCTAAACTTGCTTATTATGGTCTAGAATGATGATGATATTTCATCATTCTAAAAATAACCCTACCATCAGTGATGATAGAAAAGAAGGATATTTTATCATCCTAACCCTCATCATTTAAAAACGACCCTTCCACCACAAGGGAGTTAGTAGAGTAGAGTAGAGTAGACATGCATACACTATAACAGTATTAGTATACAAGTAGTCAATAGGAACACGTTTTTCAGCACTCCGGAAGATAAAAAAACAAAAACAAAAAAACAAAAACAGACGATGTCAAATGCCACCCTAACAAACGAAATTCTCGGAACCAAACCATGTCAAATACCATCCTTACAAACGAAAATTTCGGAACCAAGCCAAGTAAGCACTGACTTTTAAGCAAAGCCACACTGAGAACATTTTACACGCACCGTACCAATATTCTGTAATACATATAACAAAAAGAACATGCAAATTATTGCTATTTATATCAACACGTGTCAGAAGTTTTTATTGTTTATATTATTGTTGTACGTTTTAATTCAGTGCTTCTCAAAGTCGGGGTCTATGGACCAGTGCCGGTACACGAACCATCAGCTACCGGTACGTGGCCAAAGTTCAGTCCTTGCCTGGACATTTGAAGCTTATTTTTTATTACTTTTTATATATTTTGATATTGAATTATTTTTTGCAAAATAAATAGAAGATAAAAAATAGTCAACTTTTATTATATTCATTATATATATCGTTTCCGGTATAAATTAATATTACCACGAAATATTACAGGTACGTGACACATTGAGAAAACAAAAATGCCGGTCCGCCATATCAGAGAAGCAGTGATTTAATTCATTTCGTTTTCAATATAAAAAAAAGAGAAAAGAGTTTCCTCCTAGGCTACAAATACATACAGCAACGGGGTAATTACTTTAACAACACTCAAATGATATCAAGTCAGGATTACTACTAAATCAACACTAACTTACTTACCCTGTTTCATTTTACTGGTCAATTCAGCATGCAAAGAAAAAAAGATGTGATCAATAGAAAACGATAAAAAAATGTTAGTGAATTGTGAGTGGGTTCGGTGTTTATCGAGTATTACATAAATATGGCCTTGTACCACACGTCTTTATCCAACTGAACAAACAAATAGGACCTGGGTTTGTTATGGTCTTGAATGATGATATAATATTTCATCATTCTAAAAATAATCTTGTCATCAGTAATGATAGAAAAGAAGGAAATTTCATCATCCCACCCTCATAATTATAAAAACGACCCTTCCACCACAAGAAAATCAGTAGAGTAGAGTACCATTTAGCAGAAGTCAGTGGACTAGTAGACAAGTAGTTAGTAGAAAAGAAACATACGTTTGACAGCACTCCGAAAGATCGAAAACAGACGATTTCGAACGCCATCCTCACAAATGAAATTCTCAGAACCAAACCAACTAAGCACTGAATTTTAAACAAAAGAGACACTGAGAACATTTTTACACCACTCTACTAATATTCTGTAATTTTCATCGCAAAAAGAAAATACAAATACTTGCTATTTATGTCAACAGGTGTCTCAAGTTTTTATTGTTTATGTTATTGTTGTAAATTTTAATTCATTTCGTTTTCAATATGTAAAAAAAGAGAAAAAAATTACTTCTACATTAAAATTACATATAGCAACGAGGTAATTACTTTAACAACACTCAAATAATATCAAGTCAGGATTATTACTAGGCCAACCCAACTTATCCACCCTTCTCCCTATTGATGGGGAGGGGGTGGTCCTCTCTAAAAGTTTATTTGATTGTCAAAATCTTGATTATGTCATTATTTTCTCTCCGAGTTACGTTTGATATCCATTTTAGTTGTTGTTGCTGTTGAATATTCTCAATTGATGCGGTTTCTGCTAGTAGAGATCTTTGTGATTCTGTAGCGCCAATTCATGGGCTTTGAAGAAAGATGTTTTTCATTATGGTCGACATGTTTCATTAGCTTGAAGTCATTTTGAACGATCGATCTCTGGATGAAAGTTTTGACATTTTTGAAAAGGCTTTGGCACCACGCATGTCATTTACATGAAAATCTCGGTCTGACGAGGCTATTTATGAATCGGGAGCGAGGTCTTAGAGAGTTAGATAAAGTATATTGAAAAGGGTTTAAAGGTGATATGAAGATATATAAATAAGTCTATAGCCAATGATGAAAAATATGCATCTATTTTATCGAACTATTCCTGTTTTTATAATTATTATTCTTTGCTTGGGTTTCTTTCCGTTTTTCTTTTGTATTTTCTATTGATTTTAAATATCGATGCCTTGTCTTTCACTTGAGACAAAATGATTATTTGTTTTTTTTTTGTTCCAACATTATTTAACTTCACCGTTGTTCTTTAATTTAGTCATCATCATCATCATCATCATCATCAGCAACAACAACAACAACAGCTGAACCTCGTTGAAACATCGGTTTTCGTACGATCCCCGATTTAAGCAACGTCAAGCCTGGTCAGTACCTAGATGGGTGACTACTTAGGAATGTAATCTTTGATGTTCGGGAGGAGTTCAAATTCCAGTCGGGTTCGTTATATTCATATGGGCAAATGTCCCTGGGAAAAGGTATGACGCCACGTCTTCTCTCCCCCAGCTATGGGTTAATTAGTAGGACTTGCATCAGTAAATCATTATTATCCCCCAAAAAATTCTTACAGCCTAAAAATATTACCTGGTTTTAAATCACCTGCAAAAGGTTGACAAACCGTAAAAAATCATCACCATCCATATAATTTTTTTCTAGCTGTATACTATATTATTTTTATACTACTTTTTAGCCATTTCAAGACCCAAGAGCTACTCAAGGTAGATTTCTACTGAATAAGGTTGTTGCAAGGGCTTAATGAGAATGAATAAGAAGCGCATATTATGAGGATATGTAGGATAGATAACGATGGAACAGATTAAGATCGTGGTGATCGGACAAGCATTCTTTTGGGAGTATGCTTCACAAAGTAACAGACCTGTGGAAGACACCGTCAGAGTGGAACTTTATGAATGGAATATGAAGGGACTGAGAATGAGCTGTAACTGAATTGGGTTGTCCAGTTTCAGATTAACTTTGATCTCTTGAAGATATCGTTCAGCTTCTCGTTAGTTTGGAACGTCGATCAATAATATTAGTGTAGAAGTTAGAGAATTTGGTAGTGGGGGGTGTACATTTTGTTGGACGATGTGGGTTTGATTCTACTGAGCGTGTTAGCTATGGTTCTATTTTGGTGTGGGGAGGTGATGAACTGAAGTAGCGAGACAGCAACACTAAGTGGTATGTGTAAAAACCTACCTTAATTAATTGCCAGTAAGTATGTATTTGGACAATTTCTCGATAATTATCATGGAGGTGTTTCTCTCAGATGGTACTGCTATATCAATAAGTATACAACTCTTGAATTTCTTGTCTTTTATGATAATATCAGGTCTGTTGGCTTTTATTTTCCTCTCAGTTTGAACTGGCATGTCCCAGAGGATAGTTACAGCGTTATTTTGGTTAACTGTCTGGTTGGTGGTCATACCATCTATCAGTAGTTTCCATTTTGTTCTTCTTGCGTATCTCTTATTATTATTATTATTATTATTTTATTGTCATAATTATTATCATCGTTATAATTTTCATGATTATTAATCGTAATGCTTTCAGGAAATAAGTAAATTACAGGCCTCTCCAAATGATAAATTGTGCAAATCGTTCCTTCTCAAGCTGATCCTATCAAAAAATTCATTAATATCTACCAAATTCGATTAGAGAAAAGCGCGACAAGCCTCCCGTCTCCTATACAGGGTCTTTATTGTGTGTCTGGCGAATTAGACAGGAAATATATAGGAACACATCGGCTGAAAAAACAGGAAAGACAATTCCAGACGCAAAAAGAAAGATGTATGTAATGTGCGCATGCGCAGTGTTTCAGCATCTAAATTAATACGTAGGCAATGAGAGGTAGTATTAAATGACAGTGGAGGACAGACGACTGATGTTATAAACGGTTGATCGGGTTGTCATGGCTAGAATATATTACATAGATCAATAGAAATTAAAACAAATCGATAATACATACATACACACACACACACACACACACACACACACACACACATATATATATATATATATATATATATATATATATATATATATATATATATATATAAATGAATATAAGATGTCGAGTTCTGGTGTTAATAAGGTATTTTGCGATGTAATACAACAGAGCTATTAAGTATATATTAATAAATATACATATTATTCCTCCCCGGTTGCTCGATGCGGAGTTTCATACATAAGACGATTTTCATGTGTTGAGTAGAAATTGACCGCTACATAATTATATATATATATAAGAATAGCTGCTATAGGGCGCGATGGATCGAAAGCTATGGAGGGCTATGATCGTCCATGTCCAGAAGAGATACGACGCATAAAAGAAGAAAGTGTACCTTATTAGCAGAAAATATGTTATATTTCATATATATCATTTTACGTATATCATCTCTAGTATTAATAGCTAGCATTATTTCATTGCACGCAGACACACATATATATATATATATATATATATATATATATATATATATATATATATATATATATATATATATATATATAGTATATTTTTCTGTACATTGTGGTCTTGTTCGTAGTTAATATTAACTAGGAACAAGGCCACAATGTACTAAGCGTATTCGGAAATTAAAAACATCTCTACAACAAACTAAAACATGCACATAATGCACACACTCAATTAAGCTGAAAAATCGAATCATCCTTGATAATGGCTAAAGGTATAGCCGATAGCGCTCGGAAATATAAAACATTTGGACAGTTTTTTACACACTCCAAAAAAGAAAGCTCTTGTTCGAACACAAGAAAAATTAAATAAAAAGCTTAAACGTTTTTTAATGAAACATGTATAAACGAAGGATTGCCGCCTGAATATACAACTATATATATATATATATATATATATATATATATATATATATATATATATATATATATATTATATGTGTGTGTGTGTAATTAGGTAATTGTAAGACAAAATGGAAAATGTTTATTTGTGACGCGTGTCATCCAATGAAGTTCTAACCGATCAAATGCGACATTTTCTTCAATACTGTTCTTGATGTATAAAAAATATATATCGTTATCTCATATATATATATATATATATATATATATATATATATATATATATATATATATAGTATGCTCTTTATTTTGGCATCAGTTCATATTTTTCAATAGTCCCTGTGAATATACGAATTCCTGTCATTTCATACATGACCGAAAAAGAAGACAAATGAAGTAAAATAAATAAATAACGGAAGAAAAATCTAAAAAATAAAATAAAATAAAATAAAACAAAAGATAAAAGATAAAGAGAAACTCTCCCCACCCCCCGCGCTGAATATGACATTCGATCGCTTTTTATTTATTAACATCATACTCATAATTATTTGAAAAAGATGATCCGCTCATTTCAAATAATAATAACAATAATCCTAATAACAATAATGATAATAATAGTAATCAACCTCGTTTTAAAAATCGGTCTGTGTATGTCTCTATCTCGATTGATATCTCACTCGAAGCAGCGAAAGAGCCTCAAAAAAAGAAGTGAACCAAAAGATCTCCGAAGAAAATTTGAGACGGAACGAAAGAAAATGTAATCGTTGATAGCAGAGCCTTAGGGTTCTTGGAGATTTCATTTTGATCAAAGATTTGAAATTCTTCGATCTATTGGAGGATCGATAAACGAGGTGATACGCAAAGTAAAATTATAGGAGAATTGAAATTGATTGAAACGATTCAATTCTGGCTGCGATAAAAGGGAAGAGAAGGAAATCCGTGCTAAGACTAAAATTGTTACTTCTTCTCTTCCATCTTCTTCCGCTGTTATTTTTTTTTTATCCCGTAACCCATGGGGGCCGTTGGGGCACCATGTGTACTGCAGCCACGGTTGAAGTGGTGTTTTTTGGGCCAGATAGACTGATGCAGCCCAACTCCAGGCTGGTTTTTTTTTTTTGGTTCAGAGATTTTTTGGATTCTCCTAGACCAGTTTCCATCCAAAGCTATAGAACCCAGTCTGTCCTGCTATTTTACCCATAGCTGGAGGGAGAAGAAGAGGATTCATACCTTTCCCAAGGGTATTAGCATGGAAGTGAATGTAATGGATTTGACTGGAATTTGAACTCTGCTCTCCGATTTAGTTATGAGTGATGCGTAATACACAATTAGGCAATCATGTACCTTTTGATTCATGACTGACGAGGCAGATTTTTTCCCACAGTAGGTTGCCATGTCTTTCTGCTTTAGACCAGTTGCCATTCAAGTCTATAGAACCCAGTCTGCCCTGCCATTTACCCAATAGCTGGGAGGAGAAGAAAAGGATTCATACCTTTCCCAAGGGTTATTAGCACACAAGTGAATGTAATGGATTCGACTGGAATTCGAACTCGGCTCTCAGATTCAGTTATGTGTCATGCGTGATACACGCTTAAGCGATCATGTACCTTTCGATACATGGAAATTCTAAACATATTTCAAGACTACGAATATGTCGGTGTCAAGAAGGAATTTTGTAAATACGGAAGAACGAAGACAGGAGAATGAGACTCATCGTGTTTCAGTCTCTCGCCAGTTATGAAAAACACCCACATTGGCCTTAAAATGGATAACTGGAGTTAAAAGAAATACTATCTCACCTGTTCTAACTTTTTTGATGTTTTTTTTAACTCTTTGATTTGTGCTCGAACAGAAATTTCTAAAATCTTTCTTAGGAAAATAGCTTCCTTACGTCCACTGTTAACAATTTAGAAAAGGCACATGCAATGACAAAAGATGAGATTATGTTGTTCATCATTAGGTTATTGATTTATTGATTTGCCTTGATAGTTTGTTTTATATGAGTGAATTGAAGAAAATGAATGTTAAGTTTGAAACGTTGAAATTATCCAAGACTGCAATACAGAGTAGAAGTGGCTACCATGTTGCCTTCACTACTTGTTACAACAATCAAATGTTTCATGTTAAACCAACAGCAACCATGGCGACGGTCAAAATAGACCCTATTCAGTGGCAAAACTCTTGTTAGAAGAGGCATCTAATATCGTGTTACCAGAATAAATGGCAAGTTTTTTTGAAAAGGTGATCTAAAATAGACTTAATAGCGGGAAGATAATAAAAAAAATCATCAAAGCAGCAATAATACAACCAGCAGTTCAAATAATTAGAGGGAATATAATTACTAAGGATAAACAGGATATAAATAAAGTTAATGAATAGATTGATTTATTTTTTATGACTTATCAACCCTTTTGTCTCATTTAAAGCCGAAATATATTTTGAGATTGGAAGAATAATTATTTGTGATTGAATATTGTATTAATATTTTTTTAGAATAGCAATAACTTTTCCAGTCCTACTACATAATTTATAATTGTTGTGTGTGTCTAGGGGGGGTGGGTTCATGCCTTTCTCAAGGGTATTTGTGCATAAGTAAATTTAACGAACCAGACTGGAATTCAAACTTGTCTCACTGGTTTTCAATTTTGAGCCATTATCCATTACACCACCCACACATTCAAGCTTACAGAAACTGGTATTCCCAAGTGGTCACTAATCTAGACCAGGGTCAATGTTGCTTAACTTCAGTGATCGTACAATTCATCATGATATGGCCGTAAACCAGCTGGAATTGGGATCCTTTATAGCTATTAAAAGAAACTGAAATTAGTAGAATGGCATTTCATTTAAATTTATTTATTTGAATTCAGTCATGTATGACACAAGGCTATATATATAAGAGCATCAGGTGAGGATCATAGACAATAACAATCCATTTCACTACCCCCATATTGCTTAATAAATGTAAAAAAAATATAATATGAAAAATATGATTTTGTATGTTTGTGAGTGAATATTGTATTAACAATATTTTTTATAATAATAATAATTTTTCCAGGTGTAAGTAATACTTAATCTATAAATGATGTGTGTGTGGGGGTGACTTCATCCACTGTTAACATTTTTTAGTGCTGATGAGGGCTTCATAAACTATTTTTCGATCTGATGTTTACTGTCAGCATCTTTGATCATTATCCTTATTTTTTATTTGTTGCTTCTGTTGAAAGTCGTCGGCTTCTGTTATTTGGTAAAGTTCTTTGTTAAGGAATCTGTAGCAAGGTTCGAAGAAGGATGGCCCTTTCTAAGACCTACAGACTTCATGGTTGATATGGTACCCTGTATTTTATTTTATTCTATCACATGCGCCCATTATCCGCGAGTGGATGCGTGACTGGCGTAACGGTTAGAGAAACGGAAAGAGACATTAGCGAACCGAGTTCAAATTCCAGCCGATTTAGTTACGTTCAATTTCGCTGAGAAAGCTATGAATCCATCTCTTTTTCCCCCAGATATGGGTTAAATAGCAGGCTTGAAATACTAGCCAGTCTACTAGAAGAAAAAAATTGTATTGGAAACCAACCTTAAGAGAGATGGGTTCCGTCAGTCTATCTTGACCAAGACACACCCACTGCTGGCCATGGCGAAATTATACCTAATGCCCCTATAACCCCCAAATGATTTACAGGACTCGAACCGATACGATCATACGTGTATTTGTATAACGAAATAATGACCTCACCCGAGAATACAACTGACCGGCCTGCATAAAGAGTAGCTTACCTTAAATAAAAGATACGTCTCAACTTCAGAATGCCCTGGTTAAGACGATAATCTAGATCCGCGTCGTGGGTAAGACGATAAACTACATCCGGCAGCAAGGCCTCTGATCAGGAGGTTTTGAGGAGCTTGGAACCATCTCTTAATTGCTGGTGTTCCCATGTCCACCCTAACCCGGGGTAGTAGCACCTGTTAGGGTGCAAATGGGGGTAAATAGTAAAACCCCAAACGAGGGTCAGACACTATGAAATTTTAAAAATAGGTTTTAATACCAATAATACATTTTTGGAAAAATTATTACCAGCAGTAGATTTTGGAAAAAATACCAGTAATACATTTTTGAAGGGAAAAATAATTATCCAGAAATAGATTTTTCGAAAATATAAGAACAATATATTTTTGAAGAAAAAAATGATTACCAGCAATACCAACAGTACATTTCTGGAAAAAAAATTACCAGCAATACAGTTTTGAAGAAAAAAAATATTACCAGCAATAAATTTGTGAAAAAAAATATTACCAGTAATAGATTTTGGAAAAAAATACCAGCAATACATTTTTGAAGGAAAAAATTATTAGCAGCAATAGATTTTGGAAGAAAAAATATTGCCAGTAATCCATTTTTAAAGGAAAAATATATTACTAGCAAGCTCTATTGAAGCTTTATTATAGCTTAAATTGAAAGCTAAAGGATTTAAAATTTACTATTTCCAGCCAGCAAAATAGTCATGTATTTCACACAGAAATTATATTGATCGGAACGGATTTTTTTTTTCAGTAAAATCGGCCATTTTAACAGAAAGTTAATTCTCGGTGTTAAAAATCTTGCAAAAATAAAATATTTCTGAAACATTATTTGAATAAAAGTTAAATTAATTTCATTTGAAAAAATATCACTTATAGCATAAAATGTTGTAGACAAGCATTTCTTAACAACGAAGTGTTGTTTTTCTGACGTGTTAAACGATTTATTGACAGCCGATTTGCTGCCGAAGTTGTTCATAGATAAGCATGGTTGGGCAGACGATAAAGTTTATAAATGGGGCTACAACCCTAAAACATGTGACTTTTAATGATAGATTTATCGGTTTGTACAGCCATATTTCAGAATGTCTGCACGTATATACAAATCCAAAAACAAATTGAAATTCTTTTAAAATATTCAGGGTCATCAGAATTCAATAAGCTTTATAATATATAGTTAGTAAATATAGTTTTACCAAATAATATTTCCTAAGAGTTATCACATTGAAACTGAATTTTAAAAGATTTAAAATCGTTATACATTATTCAATTTAAAATTTTAAAAATCAAAACAAATCTTGTAAAAATTCATTTTTCATCGGAAATATTTTTTTCTTCAGATAATATTGTCTTTCAATATATATTTTTCATAAAAGCATTTAAAAGCTTCTCTAATTAAAAAATGTCTTAGTTTTATTGCGTTTTTTATTTTTCGTTTAAGAAAAGATTTTCAGTTCGACGGTGTCCGATTAAAAAAGAAAAAAGTTGATGATTTAAATTCTTCATAGAATTCTAAAAATAAAATTCTTCTTTTAACTAATATAATCACTAAAATTATCACAAGTTTTCATAAAATGAAGTAAGGGGTTGAAACACATAGAAAAATAATTTTAGCAACATTTTTTAATAAAAATATTTTAAAAAATAATTTAATTCATTTATAATGATGTCCTGAAAATTTAATTAAAATACGACAATTATTTGATTTTTGCAAGAATTTTCAAATTGATTTGTTTGTCACTGCAAAAAGGGGCTACAATTTGCTTTGTTAAAAGTTAGTAAAACCGTTGACGCAAGAAAAAACAAGATTTTTAATCAAAATTTCGAATGTTCTAAAAAGGAGTAAAAAATTTAATTAAATATTCAAAAATACTTTTATCCTTCCTCTTAATAATAATATAAACATTTTGACGATAAAAATAACTTTTCATTAGTTTTACAGCATATTTCCCCCACGGTATGCTGATTTTTTAGCATTTTCGTGGAGGTACTTATAGTAAACATAGGAAGTAATATCTCCAGCCACTATTTTTACATGCACCTCAAGTTATACAATAATTATGATGATAAACTGGAAGAAGTTTTAATAATTTTCTTTCTGGCATATAGGTCCAGAAAGGTTGTCATTAATGGCCAGTACTCTAAAGGCCATGGGATTAATTCAGGTGTCCTATAAAGTCCTCTCTTCGGCCCTAACATCTTTCTGCTTTATATTAACAATCTACCTACGCGCATTCTCATCATTTGTAAATCTATAGATACAGATGATACCACGGTTTATGGGTGGAGCTCCAAAAATCCTGGCAGTTGATCTCCCCTCTGACGTCCTCACAGCTCAGTACAGACTGGCTTGTATTATCTAATGCCTTTAAAACCAATCTAATGTCGTTTCAGCACAACCTGGCAGACCTTAAATTTTCTTCCGTCCTGATGAGGAGAAACTGTTGGATATTTCTGACTAATTTATCGAAGAGAACACTGAAAATGTGTTGGATGTGTTGTGACATATTTACCCATAAAGCATGATTCCATCTATCGGGTGACGTTAATTCGCAAAACACATGATTGTGGTCCTTCAATAATCCTCAAAGTTTACATAAAAAATCTATACATGATCTCAAGGTTGGAGTGTGGGTTGTGATTTCTGGGTGTCGAAATTTTGGTCCTATTTTCTTTATGAATACAATGAAGAGCGAGAGTTAGTGTTCGGAAAGATGACAAGTGACGATATCAATTTATTATGTCCGGACTATGGACAACGGGCAGCAGCAAAAACCTGCAGTGTATCAAAATTGTCCGCACACACTGGATGACTTAAAAGCCGCGATAACAACGTCCATTCACTTTCAACATTGTTTATAATTTTCATTCATATTCTTCTCCTGTATTCTTTATTGAAACATATCTGTTATTTACACTATTCGGACTATTGTCCTCATCTTTGTCGCCATATTTATTACAACGTTTCGGCCTTTCAGTATCTGTCTATATTTCTGAGATGAGGTATTATGTACAATATTTACATTATTCGTAGTATTGTCCTCATCTTTGTCGCCATATTTATTACAACGTTTCGGTCTTTCAGTATCTGTCTATATTTCTGAGATAAGTATTACGTACACTATTTACATTATTCGGACTATTGTCCTCGTCTTTGTCGCCATATTTATTACAAAGTTTCGGCCTTTCCTGAAATGAGGTACTATGTACACTATTTATATTATTTGGACTATTGTTCTCATCTTTGCCGCCGTATTTTTACAACGTTTCGCCCTTTCAGTACCTGTCTATATTTCTGAGATGAGGTATTATGTACACTATTTACATTATTCGGACTATTATCCTCGTCTTTGTCGACATATTTATTACAACGTTTCGGCCTTTCAGTATCTGTCTATATTTCTGAGATGAGGTATTATGTCCACTATTTACATTATTCGGACTATTGTCCTCATCTTTGTCGCCATATTTATTACAACGTTTCGGCCCTTCAGTATCTGTCTATATTTCTGAGATGATGTATTATGTACACTATTTACATTATTCGGACTATAGTCCTCATCTTTGTCGCCATATTTATTACAACGTTTCGGCCCTTCAGTATCTGTCTTTATTTCTGAGATGAGGTATTTACTTTATCGAACCTGGACCGTTAAGATGCATAAATCGTTGGTAGTTTCCATTCTCTTATGGACACTGTTGTTCAGAAACAGAGAGAAGGATCCAAGCATTTGAGAATAAATCCAGGAGAAAAATACTTTGCATCGATTGGGAACATAAAACCAATGAATTTGTGCGGAAACGTGTTGAAAGTTTTGTGGTCCACCAGGAACCTCTTCTAGCCCCTCTGAAACGGAGAAGATGGTGTGGTTTGGATAGATTACAAGGCACAACAGCCTGTAAAAGACCATCATGCGAGGCACATGTTGAAAGTAGACGTAGGAGAGGACGCCAACGTTAAACAAGAGACAGGTATGACTACTAGAATTGCTGATGGATGCTGTTGATAGAACGTTGTGGAGTAGATTCAATATGGCTTCTACATACGGGTCCCCCCACTACAATTACAAAAATCAAGGGGATGATGGTGATAATGATCATGATGATGATGAAGATTAAAAAGTAGGCTTTTTTCTTTCATGTTGCTACAGAGTTAATTGTACAGATAAAAATCTTAGATTACTGATGTGAAAAGTATATCCAATGCAACTGACAAGATTCTTTCTTTGGTAGCTTTACTTTTTCAAATTTAAGTGCAGTACAAGATTGGCAGCTAGGTCTCATTATTTTTAAAAATTTTTTATTAAATTAATTAAATTCTAACAGTTTTCTCTCCCGCTTGTGGAACTCTTTGAGCTTCTTGCGTTTTAGTCAACCTTGATATATATATATATATATATATATATATATATATATATATATATATATATATAGGTAACTATACTCGTTTCGAAAAACCTTCGAATTTTTGATTTGCCAATAATCAAATCAATCTCGAAGGAAAAAAAAGGTTTTAAAAAAAGAAAGAGCTAGAAACATGAAAGTCTGTCGAAAAAAATCGCACAGATACAGGTTTAAACCAAAAAAAAAAAACCGACACGAGTAAACAACTAACTAACAAAAGACCTCAATACAACTGTAGAGCAGACCTAGATAAACCTAGTGAGCCAGACAAACCTACCCAGGTTTCACGTAAGCGGATCATCAGGAAAGCTGGCTAAAGATCATGGCTTAGAAAAAATATATTTATAGGCGATAATCAAAATCATACCACGTGACCAAAAAAAAAAAAAAATAGAAAAACAAGAAAACACAAGAAAAACAAGAAAACACAAGAAAAACAACACCGGAGGTGGGGGTTAAGATTTATTCAAACGACTAAAAGGGGAGGGGATATTTAAAAAGAAAAAAGAACAATAAAGGTGGAATGGCAATACAAACAGGGGAGATTCGACCTAATTCAATAACCAAGATTTTCTACGCCTACATATGTTAAGAATTTCGGTTTTAGAGTTTAGTAGATCGTTTGGTTGATTATATAAAGCTATGGGTAATTTCTCCTCTGTACATAGCTTACAAAATTTTTGGCCTGCTTTATATTTGGGACATTTTTTTAATATTTCCCATTTAAGGATGGGGTCTTTATTGTTTTCTTGTCTAGTTTTCCATACATAGGTGGATATGATTTTGATTATCGCCTATAAATATGCTGTTTCTCTTTTTCCTGTTTAGCCAGCTTTCCCTGACGATCCGCATAGGTGAAAACTGGGTAGGTTTGTCTGACTCACTAGGTTTATCTATCTATCTATATATATATATTTTTTCCAAGCATAGCTTAGATGTGGCATATGGCTGAAAGTATGGGGCACCCAGTGAGGATCGAAACTCACTACTCAGTTGTAATTGTTCTAGCGAGACAAGCTTGCTAACCATCACACTGCCACGAGGTGCTATACACACACACACACACACACACACACACACACACACACACACACACACATATATATATATATATATATGAAAAGTGTATATAAATATAAATAAATATATATATGTATAATTATTTATATATTATATACATAAGTACTTATTAGAAAGCGCTCAATATCAGAGATAGAGCTAACATATTTGGTTGGATAGATGTGAGTTTGTGACCCTGGGTTTCACCATTTTTAGCGATCGTCTGACAAACCCTTTAAGTCTATAAATATTAAACCCTGCGTTTGTCGGACGATCGCTAAACCTAGGGTCACAAACTCACATCTATCAACCAAATATATATATATATATATATATATATATATATATATATATATATATATATATATATATATATATATATATATATATATATATATATAAATATAAGGCAGTGTAATAGCAGTTTTGTCTCGCTAGAACAATTACTGCTGAGTAAAAATTTTCAATCCTCACTGGGTGCCCCCAATAATTTTGGGCTTTTTGACACATCTAAAAAGTACGCTTGGAATATCACTACATATATA
Organism: Acanthosepion pharaonis; assembly: GCA_903632075.3. NCBI lineage: Eukaryota > Metazoa > Mollusca > Cephalopoda > Sepiida > Sepiidae > Acanthosepion > Acanthosepion pharaonis. Next base: position 477,092 of record CAHIKZ030001304.1, on the reverse strand, counting down.
TATATATATATATATATATATATATATATATATATATATATATATATATGAACAGACTGAAAAAGATATATACACAGATAGATACAAAGCTAGAGATGCAGATAATTCGAATAAAATACCAAAGGTTCTTCAGGGTTTTATAGCTAGCTCGTAGCTTGATTCATCGAATAGCACTTTGATTGGTATATAGATAGGGTTATTGATCCGAGATAGATAAATAACTAGATTAGAAGAATACTAAGTGAAAAGAAAACTACAAGATAATCCTGGTAAATCAGTAGAAAATTCTGCTGAAGGCAATTCGCTGTTTTAATGATAATTTTTTTTGTCTTTTCGTCTCCCTTTCTCTTAGTTTTTTCGTTTATTCCAGAAATTTCGATTGGCCCAGAAGGGCAAAAGATCATGATTGATTGTTATCTAATAATCAACGCATTTGCTTGGAGCATTGCCCCATACCAAGACGGAGCTCACTGAGTAGGTGCGAACAACACATCATATATTCGATGAGAATGCAGACATACGCATACCTAAATACATACATATTAATGTAAAAACACTCACCCACCTACATACGCAGGTATGTTGGTTGTTGCAATATGTAGGCGATGTTGGGAAATATAAAGACCTATATGTCTCCCGGAAAGAAAGGGAGAAATAAAAAAATGTAAGGGCTTTTTTTTTGTTTTGCGGATTGATTTCGAAAAACGCGTGAAATGTTCGGCGAAACATTGGATAAATTATCAGAGGAACAAATTGATTCCATGAAATTTTGAGCAGCACAATCAACACTATATAATAATTACCATTGTGTATTTATATCTTTCGTGTCATGCTCGATGTAATTCTATTAACAAATCGAAAATCTTTTTTTCATGTTGGTGTCCATTTACCAACCACAGTGTTTGCTATTTGATGAGGACAATAGTCCGAATAATGTAAATAATTGTTTTTGCAGAATTTGTTCCTGCATCCATTTGTTCAAATGTGTGCCAAATATGTTCTCTGAGTCTTTTTCTATGTCACGTGTCGCTTTAGAAGACTGCTGGTCATAGCTCTCCACAGCTACATTTCTTTGTTGTTCTCAACATTACTTGATCCTTTATATCTTTTCATTGTTTTTCTAGTAATTGTTGCTCCATCCATGTATTTGCTTAAACTTTCCAAGTACGGCCCCCGTCTCGTTTGATAGAGTGTTGTCAATTCTAATCTGGACTTGCATTTGCTAAAATCTCTATCTATAAAGGCAGGATGTGTGTGTGTGTGTGTGTGTGTGTGTGTAACCAATGCCCGGCCGCAATTTTCAACGGATTTGCACCAAAATTTACATGCACATGCTCCAAGTTAGCGGGAAGGCCAACACCGACTTTGCATTTCACAACTCGTAGCGATAGTGGAAATAATCGATTTTTTCATGCTTCTATGGCAGTTTTAATGTAGTTTGAGGCACTGGCCACAGTGAGAGCCAATAGCTGGCTGCCACGAATAAGCAGGAAGATTCTATTGGCCAGCGTGAGAGCCAAGAGCTGACTGACACGAATGTTAACTAGCATGCAAAAAAAAAATCGATAGCTGCATTCGTCACAAGTGGGAAAAATTTAAATCTGCATGGCACTTTACTCCAATTGATTCAGATTCCGCAGAACTGGGTTGGGTGTGAAAAAGTATTTGTTGTTAACATTCTTTTTTCATTCGGTTTTTCCAGTTAGAAGTCCTTTTTTTTTTTTAAGGCAGATCGTTTTGTGTTCATTTCGTTTAGTTCTTTTTTCGTAACAGATTTAATGTTTAGTATAGAGCTTAGAAAAAATCGTAGTGTGAGATAGGCAAGAAGTAAGGCATGTAGCAACATCAGCACGGCAAAAGGCACTCCTTTAAAGGCAAGGAATGGCAAAAATATTTTAAAATAAACGTTGTAATAAATATGGCGACAAAGATGAGGACAATAGTCCGAATAATGTAAATAGTGTACATAATACCTCATCTCATAAATATAGACAGATACTGAAAGGCCGAAACGTTGTAATAAATATGGCGACAAAGATGAGGACAATAGTCCGAATAATGTAAATAGTGTACATAATACCTCATCTCAGAAATATAGACAGATACTGAATGGCCGAAACGTTGTAATAAATATGGCGACAAAGATGAGGACAATAGTCCGAATAATGTAAATAGTGTACATAATACCTCATCTCAGAAATATAGACAGATACTGAAGGGCCGAAACGTTGTAATAAATATGGCGACAAAGATGAGGACAATAGTCCGAATAATGTAAATAATGTACAAGAAGCGTTTTGGCTGTTTTATCTACCTCAGTCACATCATAGCTATCTATCTGTTTACCTATTTTTCAATTTGACTCTCTTTTTCTCTCTATGTCAGCCTATTCATATCTATCTATCTATCTATCTATCTATGTATCTATATATATATATATATATATATATATAGGAAGAGGCTGATATGATGTGACTGAGAGAGATAAGTAGATAGATATGAAGTGACTGATAAATATATTGATAGATATGAAGTGACTGTGATAGACAGAAAAGACTGATATAGACAGATAAATAAGGAAAAGAATGAGATAGATATATAAATATATAGATATGAAGAGACTGCGATAGATATAAAGATAGATATGAAGAGACTGATATATATATATATATATATATATATATATATATACGAATAAACTGAGATAGACAAACAGATAGATAATGGAAGCTGAGATAGCTAGATATAAATATAAATCGATATGAAGAGACTGAGACAGATATGAACTGTATGAGAAAGATAGAAACAAAGGGAAGAGAATTAAATAGATAGATAGATAGATAGACAGACAGACAAATAGATAGATCGAGAGATAGTTACAAAAGGAAAAAAATTACATAGTTAGATACAAAAGGAAGAGGTAGATAGATAGATACAAAAGGAAGTAATAGATAGATAGATAGATAGATAGATAGATAGATAGATAGATACAAAAGGAAGAGATAGATAGATAGATACAAAAGGAAGTGAATTGCATAGACAGACAGACAGACAGACAGATAGATAGATAGATAGATAGTTAGATACAAAAAGAAAAGAACTACATAGATAGATAGATAGATAGATAGAAAAGGAAGAAATTTACATAGACAGATAGATAGATACAAAAGGAGGAGAATTAGATAGACAGATAGACAGACAGACAGATAGATAGATAGATAGATATTGGCATCAAGATAGAAGCAGTTTTAAGGCATCGATAAATACAAATGATGTTTCGTGCGCCTTTGTGTGGTGAATGTGGAAATATTCGTGTCTGCAAAATTTGAGAGTAATGTGTTATTTTGATTGGATAACTTACGGTAATGTGATTTTTCCTTAAGTATATTTCTTAAAATAAATGATGTCGCTTCTTTATTAATCTGCCGTTGTTGTTTTCATTTTTTGTTGAATTTGTTAACCTTTTTTTTTCATTAAATCTGTGTAATTAAAAATCTTTTTTTTTTTCAAAAATATGTTTTGCAAATTTCCTAGCATAAAAGAAGCTCAGGTCACTTGGAAAACTTTCATACGCTTATTGTCAATATCGCTTAAAGAATACAAAGACTTCAAATTGTTTCTGTTCCTATCTATCTATCTATCTATCTATCTATCTATCTATCTATCTATCTATCTCGTTCTGTTTGATATCTCGTCCTAAGACGTTAATCTGCATCCGCGTCCTGGGTAAGACGATAAACTACATCCAGCAGCAAGGCCTCTGATCAGGAGATTTTGAGGAGTGTGGAACCACCTCATAATTGCTGGTGTTCCCAGATCCACCCTGACCCAGTGTGGTAGCACCTGTTAGGGTACCAGCTATGGGTAAATAGTTAACTATTATCAGCAATACTTTTTTTGAAAAAATTATTCCCAACAATACAATTTTATAGGAAAAATATTAACAGAAACAGATTTTTGCCAAAACAAAATATTACCAGCAATAAAACAACATGTTGTCGGCATTAAATAACCCATTGAGGTTCATATGACGTAAAACAAATCAAACCAAACTAAACCAAACTGCTCGACATCAATCAATCTATCTATCTATCTATCTATCTATCTATCTATCTATCTATCTATCCCTATATATGTATGTGAGTTTGTCTCTGTGGAACATATTTGCGAGCACACACACACATAATTAATTAACCTGTAAGTTATATATTTATGTATCTAAATATGAAGTGGAGAATATATATATATATATATATATATATATATATATATATAAAGGCTTAAAAAATAATATTCCATGGTCATAACTTATTCCATTGGAATCGTAAATACGATCCAATTCATCAGACTTACAATTATGATTGTATATGTATGTGTATATTTACCACTAATATTATCAGTTTCTCTCTCTCTCTCTCTCTCTCTCTCTCTATATATATATATATATATATATATATATATATGTATGTATGTGTGTGTGTGTAGTTATGTTTCTATTGTTGTGATATATTTAGTATGTTTCCTTAATTTAATATTTTAGTGGTCTTTGGTTGGTTGTTTTTCATAATTAATTGTTCTAGCACATTTAATCTTTTTTTTAAATTTATGTGATCTATTCTATTTGTATTTGTGATCTTATCGGAATTTTGGACGTTTTATCGTTTGGTGATATTCATTTTTAAATGTTTCGAAGATGAAACATCTGACTGAAGCGTGAACGTCAATATATATATATATATATATATATATATATATATATATATATATATATATATATATACATCAAGAAGATAATATAAAATATTAAGTGAATTACCCGCGCCTTGCTGTGTGTCACGCTTTTGTTGTGTAAAAAACTTTGATCGATTTTAAATCATTGTTATAATTTGTGGAGAAAAATGATGCATTTCAATATTACTCAATGATCTTGCCGATGTGACCTCCATCTTCTGGTTTTCTCCTTCTATATTTGGATAGGAGTCATTCCTTTGTTCAAATTTAAATGAAAAGGAAAATTAATTCAGTGGTGGGGGGTTGTACCCGCGGACCCCTTTGATCAAAATGAATTATTCAAGTACCCTGGGTAATATAATTTCAGAATATATACCGTTGTAAGTGATCTATATCCAAAATCCTAGGAGGGGTTCGATAACAAACAAACAGAGGCTACAAGTTTTTATATATAGATAATATATAAACTTTAGGACCATACTTGAGAGATGTAGATATTGTGCTATATTATTCGTTTGTAAAATGAATTTACTTCTAACTTTCAATAATTTTAATATCTTTGATTTAAATTCATTTTTATTTATATATCTATACAAGCTAATGCCTCTATATCATATATTCTTATAGAATTATTCTCGGATTATATGGCAGACGAACTGAATATCAGCTTTAGGCCATCATCTTCATTTTGAATATGATTAATATGACTCATAATTTTGATAATCAGTTAGCTCACATTATAGTTCATGCACTTGACTTACTGTCAGTCTTTTGAAAGTTCAAGTCATCACTGGAAAAATACTCTATTTTCATAGATTCGTACTCTTCCACAGATTTTCAAATAATTTCCTTTTCATTCGTAAGTCGATGTCTGTTTTCCTTGGTATCGAAATTAAAACATCAAGCGAAACAATCACAAAATAAATTGATAATCATAATGATATATCTGTTATATAGAAGCCGCCATGTTGGTTGGAGTGATTGTGCACTTCTCAACGACCAATTGGTTTTATTAGATTCGGTTATAAACAAATTCACGTTTTGGTCAGTTAGATCTCGTCACTCTGTCTAGAAATGTTTTAGGGAGTCAAACACGAATTTGGATTGAGTTTCCGGTTCCTTTCATTCTGTTTTCACTCGCAGTAGCTTCTTGCGTCGTAGAGGCCTTTGTTTATTAATTCGTGAATTTGTTTGTGAATTAATTTAAAAAGAAACCCCAAATCTTATAAAAAGGTAATTTTTTCCACGCCACATCATATATTTGCCTCCATTATCGAATCTAGCATTTTTGTCCACATCATATATTTGCCTCCATTATCGAATCTAGCATATTACATTCGCTTAGAAATAATGAAAGGTGATTTTCAAGTCAAGTTGAAATCAAGGTAAACTTTTTTTTCATTCCATTGTGCGAATTCGTAACTGAGTCTTCATCTTTCCTCTTCGTAAAACATTGGATTTCTTTCAGTTTTATTCATGAGTCGGTGGTAATAAGTTTCCCGTTTATCGTTGGTGAATGCATAAACGCTGTTATCAGTACTTAGAATCAGTATTTAGAATAAACGTATTAAGACATAAAGGTTGTCGTTTCTCTTGATGTGCAATGTCTATTTATGACGTTGCCAATAACGGCGCCCCATAGTTTCCTTCCTTTAATGCAGTCAACACTATTTGACCCATTATATCGCTACATTGTTTTTGCAGTATTTGTTCCTGAAACCATTTGTTCAATGGTGTGTCAAATATGTTCACTGAGTCTTTTTCTATGTCACGTGTCGCTTTAGAAGACTGCTGGTCATAGCTCTCCACAGCTACATTTCTTTGTTGTTCTCAACATTACTTGATCCTTTATATCTTTTCATTGTTTTTCTAGTAATTGTTGCTCCATCCATGTATTTGCTTAAACTTTCCAAGTACGGCCCCCGTCTCGTTTGATAGAGTGTTGTCAATTCTAATCTGGACTTGCATTTGCTAAAATTTGTTAATAAGTTTCCAGGTGACTTTTCTGCTTCCGATTTGATATGCATGAGTTAAAAATTTTCAAGTCTTTTCACACTCGCTGTGTTTTTCAGAATTAACAGGAATCTGCTAAATTTTCACTTGAGGTCAAGCGACGGTAACATACTTCTGTTCTTCACAATTCCCCACCTCCTAGGGGGGGAATGGTGAGGTACAGAAGGTTTCAATTCATCTAGTGTTCTCGAATTCCTCTTTTTTTTCAGAATGGTCGGTAGGAGACTTGCAAGAATGTCGATAATGGTGGCTATAAATGTTACCTTCGGGCCTAGTGAAGATTTCGTGACCAATTATTCCATTTCTTTCGATATTGTAAATTTTTTTTTTCCAGTTTTTCAATGTCTTTCATATTGTGTTTCATTTAATCCATAATCTTCTAATCTTTTATAATCTTCTTTCTTTATCGTCATAAGATCTCATCTCCTGGTCTGGATTTGGTCAATGGCATGAATTTCAAAGTTAGTAAGAAATTTACTATTTTAAAAAATTCTGTAGCCCAATCGACCGAAACGATCTAGGATTTTACAAGTTCTTCTTCTGTGTGCTGTGTCCCATCAGGAGGTAGACGATCATGGCTCTCTATAATTTCCTGTCCTTTGTAGCTCTTAATATTCCATTTTGTAATCTCTCCTAAAACTTGTTCCATTATTTACTCAAGCTCATTCTTCTTCTTCTTCTTCTTCTTTCTTCTTCTTCTTCTTCTTCTTCTTCTTCTTCTTCTTCTTCTTCTATGTGCCGTGTCCCTTCAGAACGTAGGCGATCTTGGCTCTCCACAATTTCCTGTACTTCGCAACTCTTAATAAATTTTGTCTTATTGTTATTTATCCTAAAACCTGTTTCGCCATCCATTTCCTCAAGCCCACTAAATAGTTTTCCCTCTCTGCCTCTTGCATTCAATCTGTCCTGTATCAGAGTGGACGATAAAAGACTGTTTTCCATTCAAAACCACCACCACCACCACCACCACTACTATCATCATCACCCCTCATCATCATCATCATCATCATCACCACCACAATAATCATCACCACCACTATCATCATCATCATCATCATCACCACCACCATCATCATCATTATCACCACCACCACCACAACCACCATAATCATCACCATCACCACCACCATCTCATCTTCATCATTATCACCACCACCACCATCTCATCATCATCATTATCACCACCACTGCCACCATCATCACCATCATCACCACTATCATCATCAGCACCACCATCATCATCATCACCATCACAACCATCAGTATCATCATCATCACCACCATCACCATCATCGTTATTATCACCACCACCACCACCGCCGACCTATTCACCATCATCATCAAATTGGTCGTTACCGTAAAATTCTTAATGTTCTTTTTAAAAGTTGCAGATTATTTAACTTTCTCTTCAGTATATTCTTCTTTATGTGCCATGTCTCTTCAGGATCATGGCTCTCCATAACTTCCTTTTCCTTGCAGGTTTTAATAATTTTTGTCTTTATGTTGTTTCTCCCATACCCTGTTCTGTCATCCATTTACTCAAACTTACTAAGTTGGTTATACGTTGTTTTCCTCTATGTCTCTTGCCTTCAATCTGTCCTGTGTGTATCAGATTTTCCAAGCCCACCTTCCTCATTACATGCCCGAGAAAATGCGACTGTTTCTTCCTGATGTTAAGTATAAGTATCATTTTTGTTTCCATTTTCTCTGAAGTTCCGTCGTTGTTCAAATATACAGTATATAGTATTCTCAGCATCCTTCTGTAGATTTACATTTCTGTTGCTTCAAGTCGCTTTTTCATTTATGAGGAGATTGTTCGGGCATTCACTGCCATATAGGAGGACAGATATTGCAGGACAGTTCAGGTCTCCAACGAATTTCTTTCTATTTCTTGATATTCTGTTTAGTCTTTTTACTGCCAGGATTTCCATCCCCTGTTAAAAAAACCTCCCGGATATTTCAATTTTTGTACTTGTTTGAATTTCGTATCCCTAATTTGTAAATTGGATTCGGGGCTGTTCTTTTTGCTACCAAACATCTTCTTGCAATTGATGTTTAGTCCTTTCTTCTAGCTTTCCTTCATTACCTTCTCTAGGAGATCTTGTAGTTTTATTTCCGTGTCTGCTATCACCACTGTGTTATCTGCATATATTATGTTGTTAAGATTGTGGCCGCCAATAATGAATCCTGGTAGGACTTCTAGTTTTCTCAGAATAGGTTGAATAAGTCCGATAAGAAGACATCCTTGTCTTACACCTTTTTCTATTTTTATATATTATATATTTTATATATTATTAATATTATATTTCTTTTCTCCTTAAAACTTCGAACCATTTGAACATTAATTGAACCAGTCCTAGTGTGTGGATCAGAAACTTGGACGTTATCTGTTCGTTTTGAAAGACTATTGGATGGAACATATACAAATCTATTTAGAAAAATTCAGAGCAACAAATGGAGATCCCATGCAACACTTAACATATTTTTTCAAGTCCTCTTAAGCTCAAACAAAAACGATTACAGTTTGTCCTCCACTGCCACAATGCGGACAGGGAAATCGTCCCATCCTTACTCTTATGGCATCCTTCGGGAAGTGTCTTCTCATGAAAATTGAATTTCTCAGACATCACAGTTCGGGACTCAGGGCTGGACATTGGAGGTCTTGGGAGACAGGACCGAACAGTGTGGAAAGGGATTGTCAATGAAGTTTCGACCAACCATTGCGAGGCCGAAGGATGAAGATAATGATTGGTGTATATTTACTGAATTTAATCAAAGTTAAATATGTAATTCGGCCTTTATCCCATCAAAATTCAACAGACAGATGAAGCCGGATGAGTAAAAATGGAGCAATAAAGATTCCTCGACCGTTATTATGAAATAATAGTAGATAGACCGAAAATAAAAGCATTGTAAAATAAATAAATCCAGTCTTGATAGGAATCAGAGGTTGACATGTGATAAAAATTGGACCATGATTTCGATAAAATAAACCAGGTGGATGTTTCATAAAAGAAATATCGCGTTATTCAAAAATAAAGGAAGATAAAGAAATAATATAATTAAAGATGAAAAGAAATACCTGACAATGGCTGAGTTTAGAACGACCAAATTGCAATCTAGATCGACAGCTGAAGTAATTTATATAGTTTGTTTTTGGAAATTGCAAAAAGAAAACCAGACGAGATTGTTTGAAAATAGTTAACAATTTGCAAGACCCTGTAAAGAGTGCAATATCTTAGATTGAATCAATGAATATCTGAAAATGTTTTGGAGGAGGCTCTGTTCATTTATCAATTTCTCCTCGTTCCCCCCAAGAAATGTGTACTCATTTACTCTAAGTTGCCACACGTTAACGGGCGATTTAAATGAGCAATATATATATATATATATATATATATATATATATATATATATATATATATATATATATATATATATATCGAACCGATTTTCCTTTTTGACCATCTTCTGTTATTGAGGTTATTGTCACACCCTGCTGTGACGATCGTGTGTCTCCGTGTGATATTTTCTCCGATAAAAAGGGAAACAAAGTTGTAATCGACAAACGCGGATGTTCAGCCATCAAAACATCATGAGCGTACCAGACGACAGGTGGCCCTGTCAGAGATGTACTATAATTTGATAGATTTTTCTGGTTTTAACGGCTGAACCCTATCGCAAAATGTATATTTGGGTTTGAGTGAACTGAATTTACATAGGAATTTATAAAGTGAATATTACTTTGTAACCATTAAGGCACTTAATAATAATAATAATAATTATTATTATTATTAATAACATGTATAAATCAGGGTCTGTCTATATTTCTTAGATGAGGTATTATGTACACTATTTACATTATTGGACTATTGTTCTCATCTTTGTCGCCATATTTATTACAACGTTTCGGCCTTTCAGTATCTGTCTATATTTCTGAGATGAGGTATTATGTACACTATTTACATTATTTGAACTATTGTTCTCATCTTTGTTGCCATATTTATTACGACGTTTCAGCCCTTCAATATCTGTCTATATTTCTGAGATGAGGTATTATGTACACTATTTACATTATTCGGACTATTGTCCTCGTCTTTGTCGGCATATTTATCACAACGTTTCGACCGTTGTACGCTCCGGCCTTCTTCAGGTGGTTGGAATGTCGAACTGAACCCTTTACTTCGTTCACTGGGGTAGACTGTTCTAGTTTTACGTGCCATGTTTTAATGGATGTTATCTCCCGTTAATTCCCCCTCTCCATGTTCTCCACTGCCTTAACCGGCTATTGAACTTTGGGTCCTGTCACTGGATCTAACTAACGCCTCTATCCACTGTCCCATGTGTCCTTGAGAACTTGGAGGTTTTGTTTTCTTTTAAGTTTATTATTCTAAACAAAGAACACATTCACATCCGTGACCCATGGTACTGAATATAAAATTAATGTACGTGAATAATGACAATCGCATGGTTTGATTACTTGAGTTGGTGGATGCATATCAATACTAGTTAGGGAATCTAATATTAAAATCTCTTCTTATTATACATGAGTTTATAGCTAAACTTTGGTCGTGCTTATACTTGAGTCTATAGGTAAAAATTGAACGGTTTTATACTTGTGACTATATGTAAACATAGACCGGTTTATACTTGAGACTATATTTAAACATTGACCGGTTGATACTTGAGACTATATGTAAATATTGACCCGAATATATTTGAGCCTATATAGAGATATTGACCGGGTTTATACTTGAGATTATATGTAAACATTGACCAGGTTTATACTTGAAATAATATGTAAACATTGACCAGGTTTATACTTGAGACGATATGTAAAAATTGACAGGGTTTATACTTAAATTTGTAAGTAAATATTGAATGGATTTATGCTTGAGTCTCTAAGTAAAACCGTGATTGGGCATATATTTAGGTCTCTAGGTAAACATTAGTCGGGTTTATACTTAAGACTGTATAAAACATTGGTTGGGGCTCATACGTGTAAATATAGGTAAACATTGGCGACATTAAGACTTGGATTTATAAGTAAACACAGGATCGGTTTATACTTGAGTGTATAGGCAAATATTTCTCAATTTATATATCGAGTCTACAATAGGTACCTCCACTGTTTCGGCATAAATGTCGACACCTAAGAGTTTAAATAATTGAGTTTTAAAAATTTCTCGAAAATAAAATATATATTTGTGAAATTTTATTTGAAGAAATTTTAGCTGATTTAAATTTTAATTAAGCTGATTTGAAGAAAAATATTACTTGAAGTTTAAAATAACCGAGAAATGGATTTTTAAAACAAACAGTAGCGCGGTTAATTGTTTATCGACACTTCATCAATCACTTAACGAGGTGTTGACAGGTTCTTTGTTGTTGTATGGCGACTTTATCTGTTAAAAAATAATTTAGGAAAATGATGGGTGAGCGTTTTTTTATATAATTTTTAAATACTCAGTAATCTTAAAAATGTTGAAAAATGTTCTCCGTAATCTAATTTTAAGAACGCTGAATTTAAATTTAGTATAGTCATCGCTCTTATTTTCTGATTATGTCGTGTATGGTCGACCATACTTTCAAACAGGAAAATGCTACGCATACATAATTTTGTTTTAAATATTGTAGTACAACAACTTTTAATGAGCTTTTCAATTTTTGATTCATAAATGCAGTTTTCATTTAATACCAATAGTAACTAAACTCATTGAAGTGATGCAAAATTTTAAACAATTTAAATTATTTAATTAAAATTTAAAAAAGGAAAACAATTCTTGTAAAAATTAATTATTCATCGAAAAAAAGTTTTCTTAAGACAATAATTTATAAAAGCAATTAAAATTTTTTTCTAATTAAATAATGTCATAGTTTTATTGCATTATTTATTTTGGATTCAGAGCAGATTTTTGGCGATTGGGGTAACTGTTTTGCAAAAAAAAACAAAACAAAAAAACAAAACAAAACAAAAAAACTGATTTACATTCTCCAAGGAGTCCTGCTTTTAATTAATGAAACAACTTTTCTCCTTGAAATTTAATTTCTCAAAATTTCATGAAATTAAATGTGTGTGTTTGGGGGTAGCATATGTAAGAAAATTTCCAAGATTTTCTAAAACAAAGGATTTTAAAAATAATTTCATTCATTTTTGAAAAAAAGTACTGAAAATCTAATTAAAATCCGACAATTATTTGATTTTTGCAAGAACTTCCCAATCATTTGGACACGTTACTTGGGTAAAAGTGGAGGTAGCTTGTTTACATGTATCAATTGGGTAGGATACTTTTTATGGTGAGTTTGTCTTGCTCTTCTTGACTCGGTGCAATCTAGGCACGACACGACATTGCAAAACGTCAAAAGAACTTAGTTACTCATTTCATTCGCTTCATCTTGACATAGGAAAGTGTGGGCTACTTTTTAGCATGAAGGAATCATTTTCGTCTCATCGTAATCATCATCATCATCATCATCATCATCATCATCATCATCATCATCATCATCCCCTTGACTTTTGTAATCGTAGGGCAGATCCGAATGCAGAAGCCACACTAAATCTCCTCCACAACGGTCCATCAACGGCAGCCATCAGCAATTCTGGTATAGTGATACCTGTCTATTGTTTTAGCATTGGCGTCCTCTCCTACGTCCACCGTCAACGATGCCTTGCATGATGGTCGTGCACAGGCTGTTGTGTCTTGTAACATGTCCAAACCACGCCATTTTTTCTGGCGAGAATAGGTTCTTAGTGTCCCAGAAAACTTTTCCGAACAAACTAATTGGTTTTACACTGTAACCAGCTGAGAACGAAATCTTCACTTCTTTTTTGTCGTAAACGCGTACTTCAGCTAATATGCCTGGTTGGTCTCATTGGACTTTGCGAACTCAATCCTCATCCGTCTTGGATATGACGATTAACTACATCCACGTCCTGGGTAAGACGATAAACTGCACCCGACAGCAAGGCCTTTGATCAGAAGGTCTTGAGGAGCATGGAACCACCATGGTGTTCCCAGGTGGCCTGACCGGGGTGGTAGCACCTCTCAGGATCCCAGCTAGGGGCAAATAGTTTCCATCCCCACCACCAAAAGGGATCAAAACACTATGAAAGTATAAAAATAAGTTTACCAGCAATACCTTTTTGGAAAAATTATTACCCGCAATACATTTTTTGAAAAAATATTACCAACAGTACATTTTTTAAAAAAATATTATCAGCAATATTGTCGGCAATATTAACAGCAATGTTGTCGGCATAAAAAAAAAAAGACAAACCAAATCACTCAATCCTTATTATGTTGTCCCATTTTTGTAGCTTCCTACCAGACTCGGACACACCCAATAAATGCTTATCGCGTAAAACTTAATGTTTATTCTTTTTCTCAAAAAAATACTACATAGGAACTGGAGCTTTGTTTTGCCTTTCATCTATCTTCGTAAAGAAATTGTATTCCAAAGAGAAAACCCCCAAAGAACGAACTACAAAATTGGAAAAATCAAAGTCAATCAAGTACAGAAATTTAAATATGTGGGAATTGTTTTAACAGAGGATGAAAAAAATGACACCGAAATCCGAAGGCGCATTGGAATACCAAAAGATGCCTTCCAAAAACTAAGCGAAGTATAAAGAAACAGAACAATTTCTTTAGAAACAAAGAAAAGAGTTGGGGATTGCTGTATAATATTTATCCTCCAATATGGCCGAAAATGCAGCACAATTTTCATACAGATGAAAAGATTTGAAAAATATGGTTCTACAGAAGGACAATGACAATACCAAAGAACGTATAAATAACGAGGTAGTTATAAGGAAACTGGAGACAAAGAAGATACTTATAATTAAAATCAGAAAAAGACATCTGAATACACAATGAAAAAGGAGAGCTTGGAAAATTTGGAACGCATTGGACGAAGGAAAAAGGGACACTAGGAAGTAGGGGGGTGTCTATCTACTTGAAGAGCTTCTATGAATGGATAAGCAGAATGGAGAGTGAGAAGTATGGTAATAAGACAAACATTACGAAGAGCGTCAAAGAATAGAATGTTGTGGAGAGGCATGATCAGCTAGGTCTCGAGGGTACACGACATCTATATAATAAATGCGAATGTCAGTGTGTTTTTTTCAACTTTACTCCCAAAGGCCGTAACCCAAAATATCATACCATTTTAGAATCAGGCTGACCCTGTCTTAAATTACAGTGTTTCAAAATAAAACAGGACGTGTTTTCAACTTTATTCCTAGAAGCCGTAGCCCAACATTTCATACTATTTTGGAATTAGGCCGACTCCTTGAGAAAATTAAAAACATTTCCGGCCAGATCCGATCCCACAATCCTGAAATTCTGGATTCCCAAGTTTTTACTACTGCAGTTGTTTTGGGCGATTTTTCGACGTGATTTTTTGAAAATAAATTTGGGAATGGGAATTGTTTTCAGATTTCGCCATCTTGGATTCTACTGATGAAGACAATTAAAGGGACACAACTCTCTAAGTTTCATTCGGTCATGGTCAAAGAAAAAAAATAATACTGTTCTCAAATTACAGTGTTTCAAAATAAAAGTAGCCGTGTTTTCAACTTTACTCCTCGGGCCCGTAGCTCAACATATCATACCATTTTGGAATTAGGCAAACGCCGTAAGCAAATTAAAATTATTCCTGGACGGATCCAGACCCACAATCCTGAAATTCTGGATTCCCAATTTTTTATTACCGTAATTGTTTGGGAAGATTTTTTTTTACGTGGAATTTTTTTTAAACTTGAAAATAAATTTAGGAATGATCGAAATTAATCTCGAAATCCAATGAAAGTCTTCCATGAAATAAAAATAATTATTTGTACGGAAACTAAGGACCTCCGTAGATCAGTTTGTCTTTAAATTAAGTGGCGGCAGAAGAATTATCGTAAGGTAAGCTTAAGTATTAATGCAACAATCAATTTTGAGTTCTTCTGTAGTTTATTGTTGCCTATCGTATTTACTCTTCCTTACCTGTTGTGATGAAGGTTCAATCAAGAGCTCTCTACAGTGTTTTATGTGCCATGTGCCTTCAATACATAAGCGATCATGGCCCTCCACTTCCTCCTATTCCTTGTAGTTCTCAATAAAATTTATCTTCTTGCTACTTCTCTCATACTTTGTTTTGCCATCCACTTGCTTAAGCCTGCTAAGTATGTCACGCGTTGCTTTCCCTTGTCACTCTTTCCCTCTATTCGCCCTGTGAGTCTCCGAATTTCTAATCCTTCCTTTCTCATTACGTCTCCCAGAAATGTTAGCTGCCTCTTCTCGAGGCTTAAGGCAGCTTTTAAGCTAGTATATAATAAAGTTCCAAGCTGAAAAAAGCTTCTATATTAGAAATATATTGATTAATAATGCTGTCAACAATTATTTATGTAAAACTTGTAACTTGTTCTGTAGTTTTAGTTGAAGTCAAAGTTTTGTTTACAGTGGATGCCGCAGAAAAATGTTATTTTAATTGGCTTCTGTTTATCACTGGCAACTTGGACCTTCTTTTAATTACCATTTGTCATTAAGGAAAATGTGGTATTTAAATTCTCATTATATTTTTATTGAAATGAACTTCTTTAGATTAAAAAAAGGGAGAGAAAAAAATTGAGGACAAAACTCGCAAATAAGACACAATGTTCCAAGAGGATGATAACACTAATTACAAATGGTGAATATGACAAATCTTTTAACAGGAATAATAGCATTTTCTAATGACACACGCATCAGTAGTGATAATGAAAACAATAATGAAATAAAAGGTTATCAATGGCACCAAAAATAATAAAACTTGATCGTAAACAAGGAAAAGAAAATCAGTCGTTTCTAACAGACTACACAGCAAAAAGGAAAGAAAGTCAAATGTTAGACAATATCGAAAACTTGTCAAAAAACTAAAAAACAAAAACAAAAAAAAAACTGAAACATGAAAAAGAAAGTTTTGTAACAATTGTAATAGAGCATTGCCAGTAATAGCAAAGAACTTTGGTGAGAGAATGGAGAATTTGGAAATTCAATAAAGAATCAAAACCAACCAAATAAATGGACGGAGGAAATCAACGAGAATACAGATGGAAGTGTTGAAGCATTCAGAAGTCTTGCTGTCACTTGACCTTCAGTAAAAGTCAATAGCTACTACTGCAATTTGTGTCTAAATTATAATAATAATAATAATAATGATAATAATAATGATAATAATAATAATGACAATAATAATCATGATAATAATCATGATAATAATAATGATAATGATTATAATAATAATGTTGATAATAATAATGATAATAATAATGATGATGATAATAATAATGATAATAATAATGATGATGATAATAATAATGATAATGATTATAATAATAATGTTGATAATAATAATGATAATAATAATAATGTTGATAATAATAATGATGATGATAATAATAATGATAATAATAGTAATGCTAATAATAATGATGGCAGTGTTGAACGCTGAAACTGAAGGTTTTATCCTTGCTGCACAGGACCAATGCTTGTTAACTAGGAATTATCAAGCACATATACTAAAACATTGTGTTAGACCAAAATGCAGAATCTGTGATAAATATCCAGAAACAATGGATCATCTTGTACCAGGTTGCACGATATTGGCATCCACTGAATATAAAACCCGACATGACAGAGTGGACCAATATCTGCACTGGAAAATCTGCAACTTCTACGGGAAGGAAACTGAAAGAAACTGGTATGAACACCACCCAGACCCGGTTACGGAGATAGGACATGTTACAAATCTATGGGATTACACAATACACACTTACAGAACAATCAAAGCCAACCGCCCAGATATTGTGATTAAAGACCAGAAACAAAAACGGTGCCTCCTTATTGATATTGCAGTCGCTTCAGACTGCAATGTATCTTTGAAGATATTCAAAAAGCTGTCAAAATACAAGGACCTTGAAATAGAAATCTCAAAAATGTGGCACATGGGAACATCAACAATCCCTGTTGTAGTTGGAGCCCTAGGATTGTTGGAAAAGATTGCAGTAGACTAATTGAAGGGATTCCTGGAAGTCCATGCCTCAAGGAGATACAAAAAATTAAGTTTAACTTTAGTTTGTTGGACTTGTTCAGCAATAGCGTTTAAGACATCAGACCTAGAGAAATATAGTTTGTCTGAAAGTAAACCCTGCGAAGTGAATTGCTTAAGTTGAATTGCTGAGTTTGATTAGAAAATAATAAAATGATCTTTTATTACGTTTTCTTTTTGTCTCTTCTTCTTCTTCTTCTTCTTCTTCTTCTTCTTCTTATTATTATTATTATTATTATTATTATTATTATTCCAATAAGGATAAAAACATTTCTAAAAAAAAATAATTTCAAAACTCTTAAATTATAAGGACGTGCAAATCGCAGTAAAGCAAATGTGAAAACATAAAACTACGCTTATTCCTGTGGCGATAGAGGCATTGGTTATGATAATGAAGGTTTATCAACAATCAAATGAGTGAAATTCTTGGACATATCAGCATCTCAGAGCTCCAAAGATTTCTTTGTGTCGAACTGCGCATAAAAATCCGCAAAAACTTCTCCATATAAACGAAACGTCCCAAATGTGCATATAGATTAACTCTCCTAAGTTATTTTAATTCCAGATGGGGTCTCTGGCCAGATGATAGCACACAAAAGAATAATAATAATAATAATAATAATAATAAAAATATAATAATAATAATAATTTTAATCATATTTTCCTCTCTCATTTATTATTATTGTTGTTGTCATCCTCGAAGCAAATAATGATAATAATAATGATAACAATAATAATAATAATAATAATAATAATAATAATAATAATAATAATGAGAAGCAAATGAGGAAAATAATTACAAAATATATTATTATAATCCTATTTCTTCTTCTTTTTTTATTATTATTATTATTATTAATATTATTAATATTAAAGAAGAAAATATTAATAGCATAATAATAATAATATTAATTAATAATAATAATAATAAAAATAATAATAAAATATAATAATTTTAATCATATTTTCTTCACTCATTTATTATTATTATTGTTGTCGCTCTCAAAGCAAATAATAATAATAATAATAATAATAATAATAATGACAACAACAACAACAACAATTATAATAGCAATAATAATAATAAGAAGAAGGAGAATAAGAAGATGGAGGAGGAATAGTAGGAAGAGGAGGAGGGGAAGATGAAAAAGAAGATTAAAATAATAAATTTGTTATTATTTTCATGAAAATAATGATAGGGCGATTGATGAGAGCGATAGAAATAATACGCCCCAAAATTGAATGGATGAAAACATAAGAATTAAGTGTCTGTTAATGACTTTATAATTACAGTCTTTTGATTTATTTATTTTTTATACTTAAATAGAATATTTTTAACTTAAAAAAACCTTGAACAGATAAAACTAGGAAATAGAAATAGCGAGACAATTGAAAGGAAGTGAAGCAGGAGAGATATGATTGGGTTGGGAAGACGAAAGAGAAAGACGGACGAAAATATGTGTTTCATTTTATTTCTGTGATATTAAAGACTTTTATTTTGTTCCATTTTATTTTGTGTGTTTCTTGCTGTTTCTATCCGAATTCTTTGAGAAGTATTGATTCGATTCGACTAAACGGTCGCGAGGAAAACAAATCGAGCAAGACATGGGCAGGTCCGAACCTGCCCATCAAATATTGTTGTGATGATCGATTTGTGACCAAATTGTCAAAGAAAATAAAAACTCCTTTCCAAGAGACGGTGGAGGATTAAATTCTTAGCAATTTGTTTTCTTTGGAATCTGTTATCTTCAAAAATTATTTTCCTTTTATTATTGCCAACTCATTTCGATCGAAGAACGCTTTCTTTCTTTCTTTCTTTCTTTCTTTCTTTCTTTCTTTCTTTCTTTCTTTCTCTTCTTTCTTTATTTCTTTTTTCTTTCTTTCTTTCTTTCTTTCTTTCTCGTCGTGATCAAGTTTCTCGTTTTTTTTCTTTAAAAGTTTTTTCTCTAAGCTTCTTTCTTTCTGACATACACACATACGTATAAGAGAGTGAAATGTAAAGATTTCGGTCCGACCAGGAAGCACTTTTCTGGTAAAGCTTGGCCAAATTTGGGTAAGTAGGACTGCTCAACAACTTTTCACCACTCATCGTATATATATATATATATATATATATATATATATATATATACATATGACGAAATATAATTTTGAGGTGTGCTAAATTTATGGGATAAAGTGCTCAATATCAGAGATAGAGCGTATGTAAATATAAGTAAAAAAGGGAACAGTAAGGTCAACACTCATATATATATATATATATATATATATATATATATATATATATATATATATATATATATATACATACAGGGTGTGATGGATAAATTGTAGTCTAAATTACGCAAAAATGAAAATAAAACTAACATCTTATTTTAACAGATATATTTACAAAAGTTACTCAAAAATATCTTAAATTACTAAAGAGTAAATTTATCCAATAAATTCATCATTGGCTTCAACCAAGACCTCGAGACGATTTTGGAATCTTCTGCGACTCTCCTGGGCGGTCTCCTTGTTTAAGTTAGTGAATGCTACCATAATCCTTGCCTACCGTTCATTTTTGCTGTTACAAGGAGTTTTGTTAGTCTCTCACTCAACTGTGCCCATACATAATAATCAAGGGGGTTGCAGTCTTGGGAGTTAGGTGGCCAGGTGTAAAGGGTGATGCATTCGCAGAAATTGTCTGGCAGCCATGATTGCGTTCTCCTGCTTATGTGGTATGGTGCAGAGTCCTGTTGCCAGACATAGGGTCTTCAGCTGCCACTCTCTTGACTCAGGGCAGCATTAACTCCTCAAAGCACTTGATATAGGCCTCCATCTTGAGACAGAGGCCATGTGAAGTGATGAATAGAGGCATAGAAGCCATCACGAGTGATCACTCCAAACACCTTCGTAATCCCCATTAGAATCATCCAACTCTTTCCCGATCCTCTGCACTTCCCTCAAATTGAGACCCAAACACTCGGAAATAATCGTATTTGATCTTCCGACGCGAATGAGAAGCAGTACAGCAAGCCGTTTCCAAATTTCTGGCAGAGTGAATTGCGTCAGGGTGCTCTTTTTCTCACAGACGGTGCCCAACTGACCCTACTATGCTGTGCAGTCGACAATCTTAAAAACAAACAACAAAGATGAGCAAAATGAAAAAAAGTATAAAATGGCGACAATTTATGCATCGCACAAAATTATATATATATATATATATATATATATATATATATATATATATTTATATATATATATATATAATCATTTTAAATGTTATTTTAGTGGATATTCATAGTTGAGTAGATGCTCCGTTTATTTATTAAACAGTATATTTATTTATTTTCGACTGCTGAATATTCGAGAAATCTTATTTAAAAAAAAGATGCGACCTCCAGCAGGATTCGAACCTGCCCCACCCCCGTTGTATTTTATCAATAATCTCTGTATACTTAACAGAAGCATCAGACTAGGTATGACATCAATATTCACTACATGAACGATTGATAGATTTATAAATGTGATTCTGGGCGAAAAAATTGCTTAGCATGACACAGTTAAACAATTGTCCTTGGAGCGTTAGCACAGGAAGGCGCAATGATCACTCCCATGGAGGTTAGCATCAGCCATACTGGTAGAAGGCGAAAAATGTTTTCTCAGATGATTAAAAGAGAGCAGTTTAATTCTGGAAGCGTCAAAATTAACAGAACATTCCTTGCCCCAGTTAACAACCGACTGTAAGTTATTTTCGAGATCAGCTGCCAATTTGATCTTATCGAACCGATCAGACTTTCCATTAAGACAGGATTAAAAATATGTGTCATCAGCATCGATAACGCGTTGAGAACTGATGCTATCAGGAAGGTCATTGATGAAAATTAGTTGACTCAAGGATAGAGTACTATAGGACACTTGCATCAATGCCAAAAAGATCTAGAAGAGTGGCCGTTCCAGATAACTTTCATTTCGCGATTTGATATTAAAGATTGAATTAAATCAAAAATTCATTCAGGAATACCATAACTTTTCGTCTTGTTAAAAGTTTTCGAGATATCACTGGCAAACACCTTCGATATATCGAAAGGAACAGCTCGAAATTCACCATCAGTATCTATCAAAGTCTATCAAACTTTAGCAGTTAAGACATCAGACCTAGAGAAAGATAGCTTGTCTGAAAGTAGACCCTGCGAAGTTAATTGCTTAACCAATTCTGAGTTGATTAGAAAACAATAGAATGATCTTTTATTACGTTTTCTTTTTGTCTCTTCTTCTTCTTCTTCTTCTTCTTATTATTATTATTATTATTCCAATAAGTATATAAACTTTTCTAAAAACATACGACACAGCCAAAGTAGATGATTAGTTGTATCATCTACAAATGTGCTTCTGAAGACGGATTCTAAGAATTCCATAGACTAACCATGTAAGTAACGAGTGAATTTTAAGGGAAATAGAAACAAAAAGGACAATTTTACTTAGCATCACAAAGAAAGCCACATGATTACGGAAGGAGGTTGGGAGAATTTGACATTGACAGGGCATTTTGAAGGCAAGAGAGACAGAGGTAAACAGAGTAACCTGATTAAAGAGCAGAACAAAAATTATGAGAGACAGCAACAAGACAAACCTTACTAAGAGCTAAGAATTACAAGAAGTTGTGGAGAACCATGATTTCCCACGTCTTAAAGGGACACGGCATATAGAAAATTGTTTAATCAATTTGCCTTTTATGGCTTATCATTCGTTTATGGATTAATGAAATCCGAATAAGAATTTCGGGTTTTAGGAATATGTAAGTAAATATTGCATTAACAAATTCTGGGAATAACTATGATATGTCAGCATACATGTTCTACTATTTTACCCATAGATGGAGGGGAGGAGATGGAGCCCTACATATCCCAAGTGCATTCGTGCGTAAGTGAAAGTAACGAATACCATGACACAAGAGATTCGCCATACCCAAGGTTTAAAATGAATTTTGAAAAATGAAAAAGTTTTCATGACGCTTTTATTTTAGTTTTAATTGAAAGCTAACGGATAAATTTACTATTTCCATTAAGCAAAATAGTCTAGTGTATTTCGAAAAGAAATTGGAATTGATTTTTTTAGTCGCTAAAATGTCTGGACTGTCGGCCTTTTTTTTTAGTCGTCATTCATCGCAATGGAATTAAGGAAATCTACCAAAAATAAAATACTTTTCTGAAACTTTATTTGAGGAATATTGATATTAACATTGATATTATATGAAACAATATATATATATATATATATATATATATATATATTATATTATGATACAATATTTTTTGAGAGATTTTTTTAAAAGCAAATGAAATAATTCCGTTTGTTTGTTAGTGGATTCCACTAACAAACAAACGGAAATATTATGAATTAATATATATATATATATATATAATATAATATATGTATATGTATATATGATACAATATATATATATATATATATACAATATATATATATGATACAATATATATATATATATACAATATATATATATATATTATATAATATATATATGATAAAATATATATATATATATATATTATACAATATATATATATTGTATCATATATATATATATATATATATATATATATATATATATATTATATATATATATATATTGTATCATATATATATATATATATTGTTTTTCATATATATATATTGTATCATATATATATATAATGTATCATATATATATTGTATATATATATATATATATATATATATATATATATATATATATATATATCTTCCTTTATTTTTCTTTTGTCTATAGCTACCACTGCTTTCTTTCTTTGTTTCTTTCTTTCTTTGTTACCCAAAAATAACTTAAAGGACTCATCGACCTGAACTTGAATATTGGCGTAACACAATCTTCTTCCAGCGTCTTTCCCCTTAACTGAGCATATGCTAAAGATATATAACTTAGGTAAACAGCTATATCTTGCGTGCGAATAGTGACCAACTGAGACGTCAGAGCAAAAAAGAAAAAAATACTTTTGCTTTCTCTCTCTTTCTCTATTTCTCACAAACACCCACACATACACACGCAACTTCCAATGTACTTATAAATGTGGTTTATAAATCCTTACATTAATACACGCTCACATCCACAGACATTCTTTTCGTTCTCGAAGTTATACACATGAAAACCGCACTTCACAGCGAGTGAACGACTGGGCAGATAAAAAAATGTTAAGGTTCATCTTCTGATAAACAAGTCGGAGAAAAAACCCATATAAACACATCAGGAGAGAAAAAAAAAGCCTTGTAAGAGTGATTGATCCACTGTTTGAGCTGATGCAGGGAGATCGATGATCCCGGATCAAAATATATAGGATACGGATCAGACATCAGCGATGAGATGCAATAGCAGCTATTACAAACATTACGCCGTTGATGCCTTTTGATCTGGGAGTTTTCCCGCCACCCGATTCACAACAGTGGCCATTTAAAAAAGATAGATAAAAAGAAAGGAAAAAATGACGAAGGGTCCAAACAAATAAATGGAAAAGCAAACATGTAAATGAGTTAATCAAGAGAAGATTATTGAAAGTTTCTTTTCAAAGGAGAACAAGAGTTTGAATGAAGGTAGGAGGTTGAAGAAAAAGGAGAAATGTGTGATAGCGAGAATCTATCTATCTATCTATCTATCTATCTATCTATCTATCTATCTATCTATCTACTAGTGTATGACTGCGCATACGCAGATATCGTATGATACAATATATATATCGCTATATATATATATATATATATATATATATATATATATATATATATTAACATTAAATATATGCATATATATATATATATATATATATATATATATATATATATATATATATATATATATGAAGAAAATGAGAAATATGTAAATGCGAGAAAAATGTATCTATCTGTCTATCTACCACAAGCTGCTCATATCTATCTATCTATCGATCTCAGTCTGCTCATATCATATCATATCTATCTATCTTCTAGTGTTTTTGAATGTGCTTATCGTATGACACAATATATATGTATATATATATATATATATGAAAAATGTATGAATATAAATATAAATATATATATATATGTGCAATATATTATATATATTATTTATATATTATATACGCGGTACTTATTGGAAAGCGCTCAATATCAGAGATAGAGCTAACATATTTAGTTGGAAACTCACATCAAACCAACTATATATATATATATATATATATATATATATTTCTAGGATGTGGCAGAAATACGTCCCACATTTTCAAGGTTGGCAAAAAGATCAAGTATTAAAAAGATTATTTCACTGTTATTTAAACAAATGACAATACATTTTATTCATTGGGTTTTAATAATTACATTCTCGAAATGATGTCGCCTATTCCCCATAAAATGTTGTAGACGATTTCTAAAGTTTTCCATTGACCGGAAGTTTGAGTGCTTCGAGGTTTTTCCATGTGGCTTTCTCTTAAGCGCTGAATTTGTGGCCCGGAAATTTTCAACTCATAGAAGTATCGGTTTTCTATCCGGAACAGCATCCTTCCGATGTAACCTGAAATGAGCAGTCAAACTCTCTGTGTTGCAAATATAGATTCATGAATCTTAATGAACGATTAAAAAAAACAAAAAAAAAAAAAAGAATTGGTAAAACATTAGCTAGATAACGACAACATCGCGACTTGCCTAACTCTACAGATGAAAGTTTAAAATGTGAGAGGTATTCCTGCTACATCCTGCATAAACTAAAATTGTATTAAGAACTTACGATATTGTATTAGAAATTTACACTGTAACACTAGTTTCCCTAAATCGTACAGGTGTGTCTATAAACTGTGACAATACTTTTTCCTAAATCGTACAGGTGTATCTGTACACTGTTGTACTCAGTTAGTCATGTACCATGCGTGATACACGCTTAGGCGATCATGTATCTTTCGACAGATGACTGACGAGGCAGATTTTTTTGCAGCAGTAGGTTGCAATTTCTTTCTATGTTAGACGAGTTGCTATTCAAGTCTATAGAACCCAGTCTGTCCTGCTATTTACCCATAGCTGGAGGGAGAAGAAGAGGATTCATGCCTTTCCCAACGGTATTAGCACGTAAGTGAATGTAATCGATTTGACTGGAATTCGAACTCTGCTCTCCGATTTAGTTATGAGTGAGGCGTAATACACAATTAGGCAATCATGTACCTTTTGATTCATGACTGACGAGGCAGATTTTTCCTGCAGTAGGTTGCCATTTCTTTCTGCGGTAGACCAGATGCCATCTAAGTCTGTCCTGCTATTTACAAACAGATGGAGGATAAGAAGAGGATTCATACCTTTCCCAAGGGTATTAGTACGTAAGTGAATGTAATGGATTCCAATGGAATTAGAATTATTGCAGTACTGGTGTGATTGTAAATTGTTACACTATTTTATCCTAAATCGTACAGGTCTATCTGTACACTGTTTTAGTATTTTACCATAAATCGTAGAGCTGTTACACTACTTAACACTAAATCATACATTTCTTTGATTAAAATTATGTGTAAGTTGAATTACTCTGTTAAATGTGTGAAAAATAGTATAAAACAAATAAAATCTGTGAAATAGGTAAACTAATAAATAAATAAATAGTGGCTCTTAAGCCTTGCAATGGATTTAAAAATTCGTCTGCAAATAGGGTACCACATCCTGTACTGATTTGATTGCTTATTTGATTGTACATTGAAAATTGCAGTTCTGTTCCTTATAAATTAATTCTTCTCATTCTCTTTCACTCCCCATAACACCTTGCGTCTTAGTGGCATTATCACATTGCTTGGAGTGAATTAACTAAATATATATATATATATATATATATATATATAAATATATTTAATACCAGTTATTAATATACGTATAGTTATATAATTTAACGCCTATCAAAAAGATGTAATGGAATAACCCGGCACCCCCATGAATGATTACACTCTAGGTAGTAAGTACCTATAAAGTCAACTGTCTACGAGAAACTGGAAAACGAGTGAGTGAGAAGACGCAAGCATATCCAACCTTCTAATTAGTGACACTCACTACTAGATTGACCTGTGTGTATAACTGTACCGTTATTTCATATTGTACTTGTTGCGTAGAATAAACCTTTCTTCTATTATCCACCTGGTGTTACTTATTTATTCCCTTAGTACGGAATATAACGGTTCCGACGAAGATTATCGGAACATAACACAAAATTTCTGCTAATAATGTGCTTGATATTAGACTAGAGTCATAGTCATTATTAAATTAGAAAGAATTATCACTCTAGAGTTTTATATTGTGAACTTTTTGGGAGAAATTCTGTTAATTCAATATGGGATAAATTATATTATTTTACCTATATTAATTGCTAGTATTAATAGCTTGCCTTATTATATATATATATATATATATATATATATATATATATATATATATATATATAGTTGAATTGTATGTGAGTTTATGATCCTGGGTTTCACGCTCTCTGCGATCATCAGACAAATTGATTAATTTATGCCGAAGTATAAAGAATTCCGTATAACGCAAAGAAAAATAATTTACTGTTTCCAAGGATACAGAGAAATCCAATCATTCAGACAGGGGCTGTAGCGTGTTCATTTTTGTTAACTGTTGTTGTATCAATTATGAGTTACGTTCGAAAAATAGGTTAAGTTTAGGGAGGGTAGGGGTGTATTTTTCAACGAATTCTGACATCCTTAAATGCATGTCATCTGTGGTTCTTTTTTTATTAAGGGCAAAAAAAATTTTGGCATTTTTTTCTTACTTGTATACTTAAAGATTCTTTTTTTTACGTTTTATTTAACTACAATTTTAAAATAATTTTACTCTTAATTACTAATAGACTATATTTCTTTTTAAAAACAAGTAAATGTAATAGAATTACTTACATTATTTAAAATTATTATTATTTTTTTTATCAAATATAAGTATGTATATTACCAGCTCTCATTTGTTTTGACAATTTTCCTTAAATAATGTAAGTAATTCTATTAGATTAAAACAATAAATAATTAATTTATATGTGCGCTTAAAACTCAGTAAATTTAAAAATAAGTTATTTCAATATTTGCTTGAAGATGAAACGGAACTAATGCTTTTAATTTAATTATATAATTAAATTTAAAGTTTTTTAGCCTCCGTTTTTGAAACATGGTAATTACTGTGTAGTGAAAAAAACCGTATTTTCAATCAGTTAATTTATAATATTTATGCTCTGTAAATTTACACTGAGCACTGTTTTGTAAAAATAAAAATAAAAAATATCAATAAGAACACCAGATTACTGTTCTTTCTATATATATATATATATATATATATATATACAAAAAGTGCTGTAACAATATACCCAGTCAATGATATCAGAAAAATAAGATTGTAATAATGCCATTTAATTGTTAGATATTCACATATTCTGTTTTTGCTTTGATTAATGCCGCTATTAAATCAATGAGATAAAAGCAGAAAAAATGTGTGATAATTGTCTGGCAGTCATCAAATAAATTGAAATTTACCCAATCAGACTGATTAATCTTTGTCTAGTTTCTTGATAGAGTTTTTCAAATTATTTCTTTATCTGTCATATCTGATTTCACAGAGAAATTCTATGATTTCATTAGTCCAGATATACATACAAATTTTAAAAGTGTATCAATGCTCAAATGTTAGGATTGAGGTCATACACATATGCTATGCAATTAAAATACACACATACTAGTATTTAAAAATGAAAGCACACACACATATGCTGGCTAGATATATGTTCTCACTCTCAATGATATTTTCTCCTTTTTTTAATAATCTATCTATGTCTGTTCATATATACTTGCTATTTATCACGTCTACTCATATCTATCTATCTATCTATCTATCTATCTATCTATCTATCTATCTATCTATCAAGGTCTGTTCATATCTATCTCTATCTATCTATCTATCTATCTATCTATCTATCTATCTATCTATCTATCTATAAAAGTTCTAGTTCATATCTATCTATTATCTATCTATCTATCTATCTATCTATCTATCTATCTATCTATCTATCTATCTATCAAGGTCTGTTCATATCTCTCTATCTAGGTCTGTTCATATCTATCTATCTATCTATCTATCTATCTATCTATCTATCTATCTATCTATCTATCTATCTATCGGTAGGCATGGTAGGCATGGTCGAATTTACTGCTTATAAACTTCAATCTTCCATGAATCTCGTACATTCATAACTGCTCTGGCGTATCAAATGTAAACAAATGACGTCATATATTAAGAAATGGACAAAATTTCTCGGACATTCAGGCCGGTAAATGTTATTTAATACTGTTTATCATAAACAGAGCATTTACTTAAATACTTGTATCTATAAAAAACAACGTTAAACATAAAAATGTCTTTAATAAATAAATATATATATATATATATATATTCAAACCAAATATCAATGGTCGATGTGGTTTATTATAATTTCGAATAGGAACAAGAACATTTAAGGACATGTTTTGTGTTAAAATTGATGACAAAATTTATAATTTCATAAACATCGGTTTAAGTAATCCTGAAAGTAAATTCTGTTGTATATCCGTAACCGTTTCTGAGTGCTATTAATATCAATTTCTTTCAGTTTCCTTTCCATAAAAGTTGTAGATTTTCCAGTGCAGATATTCGCCGAATCTGTCAGGTCGAGTATTATATTCAGTGGGTGCCAAGGCAGCGCAAACTGAATACAAGATTGTCCATTGTTCCCGAATATTTATCGCAGAATCTGCATTTTGGGCTAACACAATTTTTCATTTTGTCTGTTTGGTAATATATTTAATATAATATCTGTCTACATCAGCTTGTTTGGTCCGGGCAGAATATTGACTGTGAGCGGTTTATTTTGCCATCATTTTTGTATTTGGTCATTTGATTTTGCTTTCTTGAAGTATTTCGCAGCTGCAGTTGGTTTATTATGCGTTACTTGCATTTCTTCACCCATTTGAAACACCATTTTGTTATTATTTTTATTATTATTATTTGTCTTTGCTTTTACCCCAATAATAATAATAATAATAATAATAATAATAATAATAATTCAGTCATATTGGCATTGACAGTAAATCCAGACACACAGAATGGGGATTAGCTTATTTAGTGATAGATGCTATTAAAATATTCAAAAATGTTCACGAAATCTGAACAGCACGATAGTCCGGACTTTTGCTGATCTACTTTGTGGGCATCACAATATGGGAATCAGTGTGTAAACAACAGGTAAAATATTACTTCAAAGGAAACGGTGGAAAATACGTCTTAGTAATTGTTTTCATGGTCAAATTCCATGAGTATATCACCAATTAAAAGACGATACATTTTTAACGTCGTAAGTCAGTCAGTTATGTGCCATGCGTGATACACGATTAGGCGATCTTTTGATACATGACTGACGAGGTAGATTTTTTCTTGCCATACTTTCTGTGGCTGCCATCAAACGCTATAGAAACCGGTCTGTCCTGTTGTGAGAGAGAAGTAGAGGATTAATCCTTTTCCCAAGGGTATTAGTACGACTGCAATTCAAACTCGTCTCTCCAATTCCTCAATCTGAACTGCTATCCATTAATCCAACGTACCTCCGTCAAAATTACAACGTCTATCTGGATGGATCAAAATATAAATTGAAAACAGGTTGCGTCGCCTTGATAAAACCTCACAAAAAGATTTGAGGATATCTTAATATGACACGACATGAAACGGCAACATCTAATTGTTTGAGAGATGATCTTCAGTATTGCCACATAATGAAAAAAAGGTTAAAGAATAAGAGAGAGAGAGAGAGAGAGAGAGCGAAGAAAGAAGTCCGATGAAAATAAAGAAAACGAGAGAAAAACGTAAGCGAATGAAGTAAAAAAAACGAAGAGTTAATATAGAGAAAAGTGGAAGTAAAAGTAAAAATAAAAATGAAAGTGAAAAAGAAAACAAATAAAAAATTAAAGAAATGAAAAAATAAAAATAGTAAAAAGTGAAAAATGAAAATGGACGAAATGAAAAAATAAAAATAGTAAAAAGTGAAAAATGAAAATGGACGAAATGAAAAAATAAAAATAGTAAAAAGTGAAAAATGAAAATGGACGAAATGAAAAAATAAAAATGGAAGAAATGAAAAAAAAAAAGGGAATGAAAAAAATAAAAAATGGTAAAAAAAAATAAAAATAGACGAAATGAAAAATGAAAAATTACCAAAAAATGAAAAAATAAAAATAGAAGAAATAAAAATATGGTAGAAATGAAAAAATAAAAGAAATGAAAAAAAAAAAAGAAATAAAAGAAATGAAAAAAATGAAAGAAATGAAAAAATAAAATAAAGAAAAAAATAAAAGAAATGAAAAAATAAAAATTAGAAGAAATGAAAAAATATAAACAGAGAAAAAGAAAAAATAAAAGAAATGAAAAATGAAAAAAGAAGAAATGAAAAAATAAAAAAATCGAAGAAATAAAAAATAAAATAAATAAAAATAAAAGAAAAAAAATAAAAGAAATGAAAAGAATAAATGAAATGAAAAAATAAACATAGAAGCAATAAATGAAATGCAAGAAACGAAAAATTAAAAATACAACGAATGAAAAATGAAAACACAGAAGAAATGAAAAAATGAGAAAATAGCAGAAATGAAAAGAATAAAAACATAAGAAATTCAAAAATAAAATAAAAAATATAAAAAAAAACAAAAACGTTTAAGTGAATCCTGGGAAGAAAAGAAATGAAAAGTAGAATGAGAAAGGAAAGATGTAGAACGCGATGAAGAAAAAGAAAAACGAAGGAAGAACTTTGAGATAAAAAGTAAAATCGAGAAAAATTAAAACTAAGAAAGTAAAAGTTTGATTTTCATTTGGAATTTTGTTCTTGCTTCCTGTACAGTGATCCTTTGTTTATCGCGGTTGCTTAGTTCCAAGACTGGCCGCGATAACTGAATTTCCGCGAAGTAGGTACGCCATATTTAAAGTATTTATTTAACGTGTATTTGAACTTTTAAACCCTCCCTGTACTGTTAACAACCCACCCATTACAGTACTCTATTAATAACAAGGACAACTGTTAAGCAATAACACTTTAGATTAAAAAAATAAAAATAAAGATTGTTACTGTATCCAACATGAAAGCAATTGAAGTAGAATTTGAATGATGGGGATGAATTTGCTACGCAGTAGAAATGATGATGAAGATGATGATGACTTCTACTGTGCAGACGATAATTGTATTTTACGTGTCTTCAGACAAAAAAAAAAAAAATTGCTATTTTACGCTTGTTTTGTTGTTTCCTAGATCAGGAAATAATATTTATTATTAATATTTTAATGGGTTTAATGAAAAAATTTTAAAAAAATTCATATATCGCGATTTTTCTAAATTTTTTTTTTAAACCTCGATTGATATATTTTCCATATATATTTTAAAAATATAAGTCGTGAATCAATTATAAAAGTAGAACCGCAATTAGGAAAGGGATCGATGTGTCAAAAAAGTATGATGAAATTGCTTAAAAAATTTTGACCTGGTACTGAAAAATATACGTATAAATAAAGCTATTTTGAGAAATATGTGGGAAAGATATTATTAGGAACATTTGAACTCTCTCTGATAACAGAGGTATGGGTCTTCGGTCGGATGCTAAGGATAATGTGGACCGAACATGTGAGCAACAATAAAAAATGGAAACAAAAATTAAATTTATACTTAAAAGGCAGTTGAAATTTTTTGGACGCATAATGAGGAATGAGGGCTCAGAAAATCTGACACTCACAGGACAAATTGAGGGGCAGAAAGGAAAACATTCCCTAACATACTTGATGAACTTCAGTAAATGGATGGTAGAACAGGGTTTGGGAGAAATAACAAAAAGATAAAATTTATTAAGAGATACTAGGGACAGGAAGATGTGGAGGGCCATGATCGCCTACGTCCTGAAAGGACACGGCACATAAAAGAAGTAGAAAGACCAAGATTTTGTTACTTCTGCATTAATTGCATATATGTAAACATGGAAACGCAAAAGATATACCCCCCCAAAAACAACTTTTTATAGTATGCATGAAGAAAAAGATATAGAAAAAGAAAGAGAAATGAACAAATAAAAGAAAAAAGAAAGAAAAATGAACAAATAAAGAAAAAAGAAAGAAAGGCAAAATAATAAATAGAAGAAAAAATAGAAAGAAAGAATGAAAAATGAATAAATAAAAGAAAAATGAATAAATAAATAAACGAAAAAGAGACGTGGATAAGTAAACGAAAAAATGAAAACCAAAATAATGAAGAAAAGAAAAAGTGGAAAGGAAGAAAGAAAAATGAATAAATAAAAATAAAAATAAAAATGAATAAATAAACGAGAAAAGAAAGACAAAATAATAAATAGAAGAAAAAGTGGAAGAAGGAAAGAAAAAGGAATAAATAAACGAAAAATGAAAGAAAGACAAAATAATAAATTGGAAGAAAAAGTAGAAAGAAATAAAGGAATATGAATAAATAAAAGAAAAATGAATAAATAAACGAAAAAGAAAGAAAAGAAGGAAGGAAAAAAGATGGAATAATTACGAAAACAAATCAGAATTTGTTTACAAACGGAAAAAAAGAATGACTGTTGTTGTAAATCAATTTTTCGGTAAAAGAAAACTTGATGGTAACAGGAAATGTTAGGAGGCGAAACGTCCGAAGAAGATGGTTGGCATCAAAGGTAAAGGATGAAAGAATAAGAAACGCTTTTGTGTTTGGCGGGAAAAGGATTGGGGTATCGGCAGGACAGATGAAAGAGAAGATGGGTTCGGCACGCTTTCATTTATTTGAAGCAGATAAAACCTCAATGAAAAAAAAATCATAATTCATGTAAAAATAAGGTAAAAGTTTGTTTATGAGAAAGCTTTTTGAAGAAAAGAAAAGAAAACAAAGAAACGATAAAAAAATTGGGTAAAGGAAAGGAATTATTAATTTCCTGAAGGCCAAAATTTTTTAATTTATAATTTTTTAAACCGTTTTGGAAAAAAAAAAAAAAATCAGACAGAATTTTTTATTTAACAAAAAAATGAAGTTGGGAAAAAAAAAAATGAAAAAGAATTAAAAGACAAAAAAAAAGTCAATATTTCGAATCGAAAGTGAATCTTTATTTTCTCAGTTTCCTCTTTGTGTTGTCCTTTCAAGTAAATTTAAATATTATATTATTCCTTTATTTTTATTAAAATTTTTAATATAAATTTTAAAGAGGTAAAAAGAATGTGCAGGTGGTGTTTAAATTGACCTCGGAATGAAAAAAATTTATTGATTGGAGTTCGAATCCCAGTCGAATTCATTTTATGATTGTTTTATTTTTTAATGCGTTTAAAAATTCTACGGCCTGTTTGATTCGCATTTGAAGAATTTGAGTCAAGCATTTTTTTAAATTTGAATCCCCAAAGTGATCTAAAGCTTTGCTTATAATCCATTTTATCGAGTCCGAATCTCTAGAAAAATTTTTTAAATTCAAATTGGAAAAGCCTGTCTCTGCTGCGGGGTTGCGGCGGGGTCAGAAATGATTAAATACTTACCCAATATTAAATTGTAACTGAATATAATGATTTCGGCATGAACTCGAAATCAGGCTAAATATTACTCTTTTCCGAGGATCAATCTAATTTTTGAACCCGCACATATGAACGAGAACTGTTGCTTCGGAGATTTTGGACTGAAGCCATTTTCGAAGTTGAAGGCAAATTTAGTGAATTAGATTTTTTTCGTTTTTCTAAGTTGAACCTGTGAACAATTTTTAAAAAAGTAAACATGATTTCTAATGAATACTTTGTTTTTTAATTATAATTTGTTCGCAAAAACACGAGCCAACATTTATTTACGAGTTGTGAAGATCAATCTGTTTTAGTCGATTCATATCTATCTATCTATCTCCGTATCTGCTCAAATGATTCAGTCTATCTCAATTTGCTTAAATCTATCTATCTATCTATCTATCTATCTATCTATCTATCTATCTATCTATCTATCTATCTCATTCTGTTCATATCTATTTATATATCTTTCTATCAATCTATCTATCTCAATCTGCTCAGATGATTCAATCTCTCAATTTGTTTAGATCTCTCTCTCTCTCTCTATCTAATTCTGTTCATATCTATCTATCTGCTCAGATCATTCAATCTCAATTTGTTTAGATCTATCTATCTATCTATCTATCTATCTATCTATCTATCTATCTATCTATCTATCTATCTATCTATCTCATTCTGTTAATATCTATCATCTATCTATCTATCTATCTATCTATCTATCTATCTATCTCATTCTGTTCATATCTATGTATATATGCGGACAAAAAAGTGAGGAGAAAAAAGGAATATATTGTAATAAAGATATAATTAAATACAATAAAATGAAAAGAAAAAAAGGGTAGTAACTGTTAAAAGGATAAAATTTTTTGGATAAAAATATTGAAATCGGGTTTTTGCTAATAATATGATTTCCACCAGTCTATACGCCGTCTACAAAAAAAATCTGGCGGTGAGTAATTGTCATTTCTTTGTTTATTTCTTGCACCCTTTTCCGTTACTATAAATATTCCGACGGTAATTGCTCTGTTCAGCTTTCCTCGTTGGTATGTAGACTTTGGGGATATAAATACACTATCAGATAGGCAGCAAGGTCTCATAATTTTAAAACTGAAATGAAAGATGTTTGTTTTAAAAAATGAAAACAGTTTCTTTTCTCGTAAATTGTTGAAAGATGAACTTTATTAATTCTTCTTTTTTTCAACTCATCCTCAAAATTTTTAAATTAAATGCAATGTCAGTGGTCGTCTGTCTTTTTAATTTACGTTATTTTTATTGTTCTCTCTGCTTAATATTGTTTTTATTAAAATGTTATTCCCTTTTCTTACTTTTTTGACCCTTTTTACATCTTAGTGGCTTTATTTTTTTTTTATAAGGAAGTGATTAAAAAAATATGTAAGAGTTCACATTTATATGAAAAAAAAAAACATAATTTAATATTGCTTTAAAAGCGAGGAATAATTCTGCTGTTTTTCCTAGACAGGATTTATTTTGGCAAGTATTTTAGCATGCGAAACAATGTCAAACATCAATTAGTAGCAACAGATAATGATTAATTTCCACTTGTCTGCTAAATATAATTAATTACTTAATTCATGCCGCTGGTCAAATTAACGACTTTCTCAATTCTGCATATATTAGAATTGCTTATTTGAGCTACAGGAGACCAACAGTGCCATATATTAACGATAAAATGAAAATATTATGAAAAAATTACATTCGATTAGTCTTTACTAAATTTTTAATGATTTTTACTCGGCATATTTATTCACAACCCTTTCGGCCGTTGTACGCTCCGGCCTCCTCCAGATGGTTGGAATGTCGAACTTGAACCCTTTATTTCACTCACTGGGGTAGACTGTTCTAGTTCCACATGCCATGTCTAATGGATGTCAGTTATCAGTTATCTCCTGTTAATTCCAAGTTCTTAACCAGGTATTGAACTCACGTTCTTTGGGTCCTGTTACTTTTTACTAACGCCTTTATCCACTGTGTCATGTGTCCTTGAGGGCATCTGTGTATGAATTTCTGGGTATTATAAACCTAATGTCTTCAGCAACCATTTTTTTGCCAGTGCTCACATTGCAATTTTTGCTGTTATCATTGTTTTTTTTTTACCAGAGCTTATATTGCAATTTTCGTTGTTATTATTGCTTTTCTCTGGTACTCCTTATTACTGGTTCCCATATTGTATTTATTTCTATGCTTGGTCGGTTCAGGAGATCTTTATGGTCTAGCATATGTGCTGATTCCTTAAGTTTACGAATTTTCCAATGATGTTCTTTGTTTATGATTTCAACCTGATCCCACAGAGGGCGGTGATCTCCCTTTTCTCTCCATATGTGGTCAGCCACACCTGATTTTTCCACGTCCCCTCGTGTTACTGCTTTCTGGTGTTCTTGAAGCCTTACCTTAAGGGGGCAGCCTGTCTCCCCTTTATATTTCTTTCGGCAGCTGCACGGGATAGCGTACACACAGTCTTTAGTCATGTTCTCCTCTATGGAAGGTCTTACTCGGGAGAGATATCTTCAAACTGTCGTCTAACTTTTGAAGGTTCTCCTGATGTTATATGAACCTCAGATCCTTTGCATTTTCTCTGATAACCCCTTCACATAAAGCAGGCAGACTGTTTTCTGGGTGTTGTCCTCCTCTTGACCCGCCTATTCCAGATTTTTGGGGCTGCTGTCATGTACCCAGGGTAGTTGTTACATTATAGGGTACTACTTATACTGACCAATTCTTTATCTAATGTCTCTGTATCGCCACTTATGACTTTTGTTCGGTGTAAGCAGCGGACGATCCCTTCATTTACGCTGTATGGATGGTGCGAATTGAAATTGGGGTACTGTCCGGTGAATGTCGGTTTGCGGTATACGGATGTCTTGAACCCATGCTCTGTTCGAGATATTAGAACATCCAAGAATGAGAGTGTGTTGTTACTCTCTTTATCCATCGTGAACTGTATCGAAGGTCTTATTGAGTTCACATGGTCCAGTAGAACCTGAACATCTTCCTGATGTGGCCAGAGTATGAAGGTCTCATCTACGTACGTTAACCATATAGTTGGCTTTAGATATATAGATTCTAATTCCATTTCTTCAAAGTATTCCATGTATATATTCGTCATTGCTGGTGATAATGGCGAGCCCATTGCTAAGCCCTCATCCTGTCGATATATGTGAGATCCCATTCCGAAGTGCGTTGTTTGTGTTCAGAAAGTCAACATCTCCATCAGATTATCTATTGGAATAATGGTCCGTACTTCTAGGGATGAGTCAGAGGCCAATGTGTCTCTGACTACTGAGAGTGCCTCCTCCGTGGGTACCTTGGTGAACAAACTCACCACGTCCAAGCTCACCATTTAGTTGGATAGAATGGGGGCATCTTTGATTATTTCCACGAAGTGAGCGGAGTTTGGAACATATGAAGGTGACTTTCCGATCAATGGGTCAATTATATCTACAAGGAAGAGCCTTGGCAACTAACAATTGGCCTTAGTGGAATACCGTCTTTGTGAATCTTAGGGAGACCGTATATGTGAGGTAGCTTGGTGTAACGCTGCGACAACTGCCTAGGTCTTAGGTGCGAAGTGATACTTGTTCTTGATTAGTATCTGTGACAGTTTGCGTTCCGTTTTCATTGTAGGATCCTTTTTTACTTTGCTGTAGCTACCATTGCTAATGAGGTCTTCCAGCTTTCTTGTATAATCTGATTTGTCCATCACTTCAGTTGCATTGCCTTTGTCAGCCGGTAGTATGATGAAGTTTTCATTCCTCTATAGGGACCTGATAGCAAGCCTCTCCAGTTTTGTGATGTTTGACCTGGGCAGCTTGGCTTTCTCCAAGGTCTGTCACACCTTCCATCTTAGTTCATCCACCTGAGCCTGAGGGAAGTTCAAGGCCACTTCCTTGATTCTGGCAATGATGTCCAAGTATGGCACTCACCTGATGGTTGTGGCAAAGTTGAGACTCTTATTCAATACTGACTCCTCAGAGGCACTCAGCTGATATTGGCTGATGTTGACTACTGCTTTCACTGGTGGGTGATGGACCTTGTGCGTCACATTCTGATCTTTCAATCTATTTAATTTTTGTACTTGGCAAGCCTTGACTACATCGAATTCATGTTTGAAGGATTTATCAAGGTCATTTTGGATCCTTCATTGGTAATTCTGTTGAAGAAATCCTCAAGTCTTTGGGAGATATGAGGTTGAAATCTCTGTTTTATCCAACGACTATAATCATGATAAACCATAATAATAAGAATAATCCAGAACTTACACTGAGACCAAATCGCTTTCATATGGAGAGAAAATGAATTCAATAAATATAGAAAAAATAGAAGGGCGAATAAGGCAAAATATAAATTCTCACCAGACTTATTTATTCTCTACAGTGAAGCATTACTGAGAGTATTCATTACTGGCGGTCATAATTTTAGCAACACTTGACATGCAGATGAAACAGTATCGATAACACCTATAGAAAGTAATAAAAGAAAGCGTGAAGAAAGGACTATTCATCAAATGTATGGAGACAGAATGTATGGTTGTCAGCAAAAGGGATACTTCAACATGCAAACTACAAACTGGAGATACCTTAATTAAGCAATTACAAAAATGTCAACATCTAGGAAATGTTTTAACAGAGGACGGAAATTTCTACGGGGAAATTCGAAGGCTCATTGAGATAGCGAAAGATGCCTTCCAAATGCTAAGCAAAGAATTAAGAAACAAGAAAATTTTCTTAGAAGCAAAGAAAAGAGTATTGAACTGATATTTAATATCGTTACTCCTACATGGCAGTGAGGCTGGACAATCTCATAACAAATGGAGAAATGATGCGAGGCAACAGAAATGTGGTTCTACAGAAGGATGATGAGAATACCATAAATTGAACATGTGAGCCATGACAAAGTTTTTACGAAAAGTACACGTATAGTTAATCAGAAAGTGACAGTTGAAATATTTAGAGCGCATAATGAGGAAAGAAGGTTTGGAAAATTTGACACTCACAG
Source organism: Acanthosepion pharaonis (assembly GCA_903632075.3). Classification (NCBI taxonomy): domain Eukaryota; kingdom Metazoa; phylum Mollusca; class Cephalopoda; order Sepiida; family Sepiidae; genus Acanthosepion; species Acanthosepion pharaonis. The sequence continues at coordinate 437,660 of CAHIKZ030001304.1, read as the reverse complement.
GGCATAGGGAAACAACATGTAGCCTACCCAACGAGATTATCAGAACAAGGATAAGGAGACATAGCAAAACGACACACCTTACTAAGATGTACAAAGACAGGACATTGTGGAGAGCCATGACTGAAATTCATGCACATATCGATTATCACATCTCAAGCAACCAAAATATAAGACTAATATTAGTAGTTAATACCAAAATACTCTATAGCGAAATGTTGCCGACCGTTGCTCTATAGCACGCACTATAAGTAAAGACGCAAAATACTTGAAGGGATTACTATGTAAAACAAATAACAAGCATTAAATAAAATATACTTCATTATAGGAGACGCTGTTTTAAAGTGTTCATGAAAATTACAATAATAATACGTATAAAATCTTTTAAAGTGCGGCTAAGCACACGTGATTTCAATTATGTGAAATGTATATTTGAATTAGATATGTAGCGTTGGAAAATTAACAGAATATAGCCATCAAAAATATTGTCTAACATACTGATAACATTCAGGGAATTGAAGAATAAATGAAATTTTCTATATAAAGATTGGAAAAAAAAACTGCTTTTAAGACTCAGTAGTTTGTCTATATCTGAAATTAATTTAAGCTGCAAGATGATAGGATTTACCACGCAAACAAATTGATAGTAATCTGATAACTGCATTGTACTTAGAGAATATGAGAGGCATAAATTATTCTGTCAGTTTTTACTAGCACGCGAAAACAAGTCAGTAACAAAAGGATTGTTGGTAAATATATGATTCGGTTTCGCTTCAGACGAATAACATGTAAACCTTTATTTAAACGATGCTGCCTATCTATCTATCTATCTATCTATCTATCTATTCAATCCTGTTCATATCTATCTATCTATCTATCTATCTATCTATCTATCTATCTATCTATCTATCTATCTATCTATTCAAGTCTGTTTCTATCTATCTATCTATCTATCTATCTATCTATCTATCTATCTATCTATCTATCTATTCAAGCCTGTTCATATCCATCTATCTATCTATCTATCTATCTATCTATCTATCTATCTATCTATCTATCTATAGTTAAAATTAGAATCCCTGTGTAGTCATTTTAATATCTATATTTTATTATTATTAATAGTAAGAGTTATTTCCCCTTACAAATAAAATAAATAAATACACCTCAAATTCAACTTCCTCTTCCTGTTTGGCATTCACATTGACTCGTTACATAACGAAAACTTACCAAATAAGTTTTGGTTCGTTATTCACCGGAATGTATTCAGCACAATTCAGTCTCAGATTAGATAAAGTTTTAAGGCCCCAGAAAATTGAAACAAGTTCTCAATTCACTAAAAGAATGAAAATATTGGTATCAGGCATTCAACAACTATTTGGACTCAATCCAGGATTTATTAACAAAGAAATTGAATGTGTTATTTAATTATGTTGATCGATTTGTATATTACTACATAGCAGGTTGTGTCATATATGAAGCAATATGTGAAACTTAAAAACAAGACCTTTGCTCGGTATGAACTCACATGTCGCCAACAACCCGGAGATAGATAGATATGAACAGACTTGGATAGATAGATAGATAGATAGATAGATACTAGTAGAGACACTCGGTAAATTTCTGCAGTCATTCGGTGAATTATCAAAAGACTGCAATTTTAAAGCAGTTTCTGCTGAGGTTCACAAAGACGAAGCCATTCGCGATGCATTTATACATGGCTTGGAATCAAATCTCATTCACCAAAAGTCTTATAGAGAATAAGACGTTTGATTGGTAAAATGTCTATAATCATGAGCAATCGCTGCATCTTGCTCATAAAAATGCGGCGGCTTTTGCTTAACAATATTCACCCACAACTTCCACATTCGCAGCTCATAAAAGACAAATTCACGAAATCCCAAATAAAGAAATATACTCACCCCAAACACAAAATAAGCCCTACCCTAGGGAGGGGTCTCTGTCTGGAATCAAATATCAATGTTGGTTTCGTGGAAATTCGCGTCATCCTCGAAGTGCACTGCTCGGAATTCAATTTGATACAAATGCAACAAGAGGGGACATTTTGCAAAGCTGTTTCATTCTAATAATCAATTAAATACAGACAAACCTCTCATCAACGGACTAGTAGGGGAAAGGAGGGGAGGGTGGCTTGTTAAAGCTGATTGTCCGTAGACGGGGAGGGATTTTTTTGAGTTATGACCAGTAGTTATGATCATAATGTAAATACTATAAACATGTATATATAGCGTAACTAAATATATACTTAATAAAGATATATTAATCAAAATAATAGATTTCTCACAGCTACTTTCCTACGCACGCGCTAATGTATCGAACTTTCCGTCTTTGTTTCCAATTGAAAGGCCTGCCACCGCCGCCGAGCGGTCACTTGGAGAACTAATACGACTCGTTCCGCTAAGCCCACAAATTTTGAAATACATCGCTGAGGATTTGGAAGTTTTTTTTTTCCTGCAGATTTTTTTTATTTTGCCTGCAGATTTTGTCCGTTGCATCCGAAGTCCGTTGATAGGGATCCGTAGATGAGAGGTTTGTCTGTAATTCTAGAACTCCATCAGTAATCCTACACTAGCAATCACTCACTCTGTTGTCATTAATTAAACATTCAAAATATCTGCTGACATGCATATAAATGGACGCAACACAACAATCCTAATTGACAGGGGAAGGACCGATAAGAGTTTTATTATAAGCTCTGTAAAAGACTAAAGCGTTATTCTGGCTTTGGATCAATCCGCAGCAGGGTCACAGTCCAACCGAATCCAAGTATTGTTGATTTTTATCTCTTGGTTTGGTTTGCTTTACGGCATATCAGACCCAATGGGTTATTTAATGTTTTCAGGATTTTTCTTACTGGTAATTTTTTTTTTCAAAACATGTATTGCTGGTAATATACATATTTTTTAAAATTATATTATTGGTAATATTTTTTCAAAAATGTATTGCTGGTAATATATATATTTTTAAAAATATATTGTTGATAATATTTTTTGAAAAATGTATTGCTGGCAAAATATTTTAAAAAAAAATATATTGTTAATAACATTTTTTCAAAAATGTATTGCTGTAAATAAATTTTTTTAAAAATATGTTGTTGGTAATATTTTTTCAAAAATGTATTGCTGGTAAAATATTTAAAAAAAAATATATTGTTAATAATATTTTTTCAAAAATGTATTGCTGGTAATAATTTTTAAAAAAAAATATATATATATAATATTTTTTCAAAAATGTATTGCTGGTAATAAATTTAAAAAACATATATTGTTGATAATATTTTTCAAAAATATATTGCTGGTAAAATATTTTGTAAAAAAATATATTGTTGATAATATTTTTTCAAAAATGTATTGCTGGCAAAATATTTAAAAAAAAAATATTGTTAATAATATTTTTTCAAAAATGTATTGCTGGTAATAAATTTTTAAAAAAATATATAGTTGATAATATTTTTCAAAAATGTATTGTTGGTAATAAATTGTTTTTAAAAATATATTGTTAATAATATTTTTTCAAAAATGTATTGCTGGTAAAATATTTAAAAAAATATATTGTTGATAATATTTTTTCAAAAATGTATTGCTGGTAAAATATTTAAAAAAATATATATTATTAATAATACTTTTTTCAAAAATGTATTGCTTTTTTAAAAAAAATATATTGTCGATAATATTTTTTCAAAAATGCATTGTTGGTAAAATATATTTTTTCAAAAATATATTGTTAATAATATTTTTCAAAAATGTATTGATGGTAATAATTATTTTGAAAATATATTGTCGATAATATTTTTCAAAATGTATTGCTGGTAATATTTATTTTCAAGATTATATTGCTATAACATTTTTTTTTCCAAATGTGTCGCTAGTAATATATATATTATATATATATATATATATATATATATATATATATATATATATATATATATATGATGTATTGTTGGTGATATATTTTTTTAAATGTATTGCTGGTAAAAAATTTTCTCCAAAAAGTATTGCTGGTATTAAAACCTATCTTTATACTTTTATAGATTTTGACCCCTTAGATTTTTTTACACATAGCTGGAAGCCTGACATGTGTTACCTATCCGGGTCTGCAATTAAGTGATGATTCTGTTCTCTTACAGGTATTAATTTGGATACTCCAGATTTATTTGCCAATTTGTGTGATAACTGTATACCCATATTTGTCTATATCTCCTAGATGAGGTATTATGATTGCTTGTATTATTTACATTATTCGGACTGTCAACCTTATCTTCGTTGAGGCCGTTGTGGGCTCCTGCCTTCTTCAGATGATTGGAATTTCGAACCGAACCCTTTGTTTCATCCTCCGTGGTACATTGCTCTAGTTCCACGAGCCATACCTCCTCCGGATGTCTCAGTTATTTCCCTTTAACTCAACTCTCCAAGTTGGGTCATGTTTCCTCGAGGACATCTTTGTAGGAATTTTTGGGAACTCCCAGCATCAATATCAGATGTGCTGCCAGAATCACTGTCTGTCGTGCTCTCAGAATCACTGACCTCCCAAAATCACTGTGAGATGTGCTGCCAGAGTCACTGCGAGATGTGCTGCCAGAATCACTATCGGACATCCTCCCAGAATCAATATCCGATGTGCGGCCAGAATCACTCTCTGTTGTGCTCTCAGAATCACTGACATCCTCCCAGAATCACTGCGAGATGTACTGTCAGAATCACTATCAGACGTTCTCCTAGAATCACTATCAGATGTCCTACCAGAATCACTGGCAGATGTGCTGCTAGAATCACTATCAGACGTCCTCCCAGAATCAATATCAGATGTGCTGCCAGAATCACTCTCTGTTGTGCTCTCAGAATCACTGACCTCTCCCCAGAATCACTGCGAGATATACTGCCAGAATCACTATCAGACGTTCTCCTAGAATCACTATCAGATATCCTACCAGAATCACTGGGAGATGTGCTGCTAGAATCACTATCAGACGTCCTCCCAGAATCAATATAAGATGTGCAGCCAGAATCACTATCTGTTGTGCTCTCAGAATCATTGACATCCTCCCAGAATCACTGCGAGATATGCGGCCAGAGTCACTGCGAGATGTGCTGCCAGAATCACTATCAGACGTTCTCCTAGAATCACTATCAGATGTCCTACCAG